>JAGFMF010011868.1:2383983-2443983 GCA_019455555.1 Galemys pyrenaicus | reverse complement strand
TGCCCTGTCACCAGAGGGGCTGTCACTGCTGGCTGACGTCCTTCAAGCCCTGGCTCTTCCCCAAGTCTGGCCAGCGCCACTGTGCACAGTCCTTCCTTTCTGGATGGTGAGCGTACACGTCTGTCCAATGGGGACTGAGGGAGAATGATGTATCAGGGAGGAGAGGGAAGAGAATTAAGTTCCGGGAGACTGAGAGAAACTAACAGAAGATAGGAGAAAGGTAAGAAATAGAGTGACATGAGCAAGTGACTGAGAGAGGACAAACTGACAGGATGATGAAAAATGGGGGTTGGGGGGAGCACAATAGTGAGAGAAGCATAAGAAACAGAGATACTAGGAGAGAGGGAGGAAGAGAGAGAGGAGAAGGAAAACTTGGTGGGAGGGAGGAAGAGGCACCTGCTGACGATGCTGAGTGAGGTGAGGCCTGCACAGGTAAGCAGACTGTCCAAGTGGAGCTGCTGCCTGGAAGTAAGTAAGCGCGAGGCTGGCAGGAATCACGCCTGGGCAGACAAGAGAACCCAGGGTTGGAATGGCAGTACTGATGTCAGCATTATCCATCAGAGCTAGAAGAATACAGCTTCACATGCAAAAAAGTTCTCAAGATTGTTACAATTCAGACCTGGTGAGACCAAGGGAAACTCCCGAGTCCCTAATCAGAGGAGCCCTTAGTTAGCTCTAGCAAATGGGAAGATTGAAATCGCTGTAATTTAAACTTCTCCTCCCCAGAGGAGTTAGCATCTCATGCTGCCAAAAATGGTCCTGCCCCTGATGTGTTAAGTGAAGAAGGAGTGACACAAGTTCTTCTCTGCCCCTATTTCTCCAGTTGGTTTTTTAAAGCTTAGAATCATTCAGGTTTAATCTGTAAGACCACAATTTGTTTCTAGAAGGTGAAAGTTTTACTATAAACTTACTATCCTAATGTAAATGCCAAAATGTCTGGAAATGTATTTCTTTGCACACTTTGAGCCCCTGTCGTCGGCACCCCTTTCCTGGGTTCATTTTTGTGCTTCGTTGAACCTTCTGTCCTCACACTGTTTTGCGTTCCATAAATGTGATTAGGTTTCTGTTCATGACCCTGTTGTTCAGTAGGTAACTTCTAGTTTTTTATTTGAGAGAGAAATCCCAAAATATTGGACAAGGGATGAAAGTAGGCAGAGGATTAGAAATCAGTGGTAAAAAACAGCTATTCCTGAGAAAGAAAAATTCTTTACAATAACAAGAATGTTTAATAGACAAAATAACTACAAAATATGCAAATCTGTATTTACCTCAGAATTCTACAGGGACCAGATCCATAGTGTTGGCAATTATGACTTAGCTCAGAAGGAACCGCCCTCCATCTTCCTTATAAACATCAGTGTAGCTTGGAGCTTTATGTAAAACTGTTTTTCTCCTATTTCTTTTAAGAGTTATTTGTTTAACTTGATTTTATTATCCTAGATGATGTGATTTGAGAAGAAAGCATTAATTCTCTTATCAGATTTGTTTCCTTTTCAGTTGTTCAGAAAATTGAGCTACACTAGTAGTTTATGAAATAAAAGGCATTAAATAGAGAGCTCATTGCTGATCTGATTGAGTCACTTGTGAACCACAGCTACCCAGGCAAAGGGGATTGATGGCTTAGCTTTTATGTGGCAAATGAATTGGAATAGTGTGACAAGGGACAGAATTAGGCACCTTCTCACAGTCCCCAACCCCCCCAGGTAGAGCCTTTGTTTCATCTAAATGTTTGAGAAACAAGATGTCTTAAATCTACATTCCATGCTGCTTGTTCAGTATGGCTTTGATGAATATTTCTCCTTGAGTAATGATTTTGAAAGGTTGCAAGTGTTTATTATAGGTATTAAAACAGGTGCATTCTGTCATTTTGTCATTCATTTGCTTGTGTGTCCATTCCTTCATTCAGCAACTATTTGCTGACAGTCTGTAAGGTACCAGATCTTGGCAGATTCGGGCACTCTGTTAACTACACTGTTTATGTTTTTGTGTTAGAATAATGCCAGATATAACCTTATTATAACAACCAGTCTGGTGCCCTTGACATACACTGTTAATCTGTGATTATTTTCTAATGAGCTCGATGATAAATTTGATGCTGGAAGCTGATGTAGGACCACTAAGTGAAAGGATATTTCTGCCACTTATCGTCATTGACTCATTCAGCATATGTCTACTGAACACCTACTATGACTTGTTGGATCCTCTCCCTTTGACTTGCTGGGTGATTTTTGAAGCTTGTCTAAACTTTGCTTTTTGCTTATGTATTGTTTACTCAGACACTTAACATTCTCCATCTGATCACAGTCTTCCCATCACTTGAGCTGATTGTACTTTATCTTCTCCATTCTATTCCTACTTCCCCTCCAACTTAGCATAGAGCTCAAAACTACCTGTTTCAATATAGCATTCCCTATCATCTCTTTCCTCTATCCTTTCCTCCTCTACTTTTTGGCCTTGATAACTCCCAACTGCATCTTTGATTGAGTCCACTCCTCTTCCTAAGCTAATGATTATTGCTGGTGATGCTCTCAAAACCATGCTATGAACTTGAGTCTAAATTCTGGACTCAACTAAACAGGTCCTTGTGGGATCATCAGTGCTTTTTGTGGTATTACTGTTCTCTCATTCACCTCATTGACCATCACATTTGGTCCTCTGCTGTGTGTTCATTTGATCTCATAATTCATTTAATTCCTTTTATACCATTTAGATGGTGGTCATATGAATTATTGCACTTCCCTGCTCTAAAGTCAGAAATTTTAGCATCTTTTCTCTTTAGTCATCTCTTTAGTCTGCAAGAGGGAAGGAATTTCAGTTTACTGCTCTATGGCCATGTTGCAGGCAGTCTGATTGCCCATAATAGACTCTATATCCTTCCATTTCTCATGACCCCAACATTCCATCATTTGTTCAGCTAACTTTTGCTAAGTGACTGCTAAGTATCCAGTTATTCCTAGCCTTCAGTGAAGCAATGATGGGATACTCTTGGCCAAGTGTGAGGAGGTGTTTGATCATTACCCTATTGAAATGTACCTAGTTTTTGTCCAACATAAGAATTAAGTGCATCTGAAGTACCTGGGATGAAATATTTCTTCTCTAAAGGTAGCATTTGAGCTGGAATTCAAAGTATTCATAGGAGTTTATGGATTGAAGTGGTAGAACAGGGTCATTCAAGAGGGAAATAGTAGATACTAGAAATGAAAGAGCAGCATATGCTCAGAAAACAGCAGGAAGCCAGAGTGATGCCGGGTTAGTAGATATGGACAGCAGGAGAGAAGTCTGGGAAATTATATAAGGGCCACTATTCCAGAAGAATTAAAGATTATTTTCTGAGAATAGGGGTGTTCTGGGAGGCTGTGCATAAGGGAGTAAGTAGATTAGGTTGGTTTCTGTTTTGAATGGTATTTCTTGATAGTGTACTAGAAGGTTCTTTGAGTAATGAGTGACAATGAAGGTAAATGGCCATAGTAACAAAAGGAAAGGGAACACATTTGACAGACAGTTAAGATTATGGACCACCAAGTCTTCATGATCAGTTGAGTACCAAAGGAAATGGAAATGACATTTTTCTGATTAGCAAAAGTACCACATTTGAGGAAAGTGTTCAGGATATTGACTTTTGGTATTTGAGTGGTGGAAATAACTTGTAAAGGAGAGTAGTTTGAGGACATGTAATCTAGAGTAATCACTGAATACATGGAGGTGAACATATATATGGGGCAAGGGAACTTTAAGCAATACCAGCACTGAATGGATGGGTGGAGGTAGTGAATATTATAACAAGAGACCAAAGAGCTGAAGGGTTAGGTTAGTCAGGTAAATTTCTTGGTATGTACTGGCCCCACCTGCATCTGTATCCCTTGGCCTGTGGAGTGTCCATTCTGTCTCCAGTGTTCTGCCCCAGCCGTCTACCCTGAATCTGCTTCAAGTATTTAACTGGAATTGATTTCATAGTTTAGGAACTGCCTAGGCAATTGGGAATCCAGTGTACAGTGAGTTGTAAATAGGAGATAACAATATGAAAACATCACCCTTTAAAATTCTTAACAGTGGAGAGCTTGAAGATTAGACATTTATGGAGTTACAGAGTACTGGACCTGTACCACCCAAGTTTATATAGCATTCTTGGTTTACCTGGATGTCATGGAGAGTAAAAGTTGGCATGAAATAAAGGCCCAAAGTCCCTTGAGTGCATTTAATAGACTACAATGAGAGAGCCAGTAGAGAGAAGGGGCTTGGTATTGGAGGGATAATAACTGATGGAGGATATGGGTTTAATAGTAAAGGTAAAAGGCAAACAACCTCTTATTCTCAGAAGAAAGGAACAGGTAGAGGATGGAGATATTTGATTTCAGGTGGGGGAATTCCCTGTTGCCTTCTTCGTTATCTTATCACACTCAACCTTTCTAAACCACTTGAAACCACCAACCACCCCTTCCTTCTTGAAACTCCCTTCTGACTTCGATGTCACTCTCTAGGGCTCGACCCCTGACGGCACCTCCATAGTGTAATGGCCAGAAATTGGATAAATTTGGTGTTCAGATGTTTGCCCTAGTTTTGTGTACGTGTTTGTGTGTATGTGTCAGTACTTCAGTGTTTTCTCCTAAAGCATGAAGGTTAATATGTTCCCCATATGGGGGTTAATTTGTATTTATGAGGGCTAGAACATTGTACTCAGTAAAAGACACTCTTCCTGTTTCCTAAATACAGGGTTTGACTATGGTTTGTTCTGAGACACTTTTCCTTCTGTCTCAATCTTACCCAGGCCTTTTGAACTGTTACCTTTGGACTGATGAAAATAACTTGCTATTTCCTTCACTTCTGTTTCTCCTGAGAATATAACCTCTTCTCCTCCCTTGGCTATGCTTTCAAAAGCATCATTCTTCTCTCAATCACCTGGACTGAAAACCGAAGAAGTTTCACTGATGCCATCTTGGCTCTTATCATCAGATCTCATGTCCTCGACTCTAGCTGCACATTTTCTTATTCATTCATCTGACATTGGAATATTTACCGAGATGCCCATTACCCTCTTAGGTACAAGACACGATCTGTGAATGCTCATAAAATTAGTATAAAGTGACATGATTGCTCTGCAAGCGTTTAGTGTAAAACCTGATGAGACCCTATAGGAGAATGGTAGGGTGGGCTGTAAAAGTTTCTTGCTTGAGCTGAGTCTTAAGGTTCAATAGAGATTAGCTTCATAAAGACTCATGGCAGAAGCACAGAAGTAGAGGAACTGTGTGTGGAAGTAGAGACATTAGACTCAGTTGTTGAGCTTAGCACTATATGTGTATGGGGTGGGGGGATAGTACAAGAATAACAGCCAGCACCCCTGTGCTGGTACAGCAAGATCATGGAGGAGTTTGTCCTACCCTAGCCTAATACTTGCAACAGAAATAAAATGAACCCCATAAAGAATTTTAAAAAGATTTTTAAGTGAAAAGAACTAAGTGTAAATTATATTTTATTTAGTCCAATTTATCATAACTATCATTGCACATGTAATTAATATTAAAAAATTATGAAAGACATATTTACATTTTCTTTCATCTCTCAATCTAGATGTAAAAATTTCATCAGAAACAATTGATCTGTATTTAAATTTCATAAAACTTACGGTTGGAAAAGTAGATTCATATACCCACGTTGTTCAATTCATACTTCAAAGTTTTCCAATAACTGAACCAAGTATCAGTTTTTAAATTTAAATCTAAACTAATTTGCATTGAAATTGCACCTATATTATAAATTCAGTTCTATACTCACTGTAGTCACATTTTAAGTGCTCAGTGCCATCATATTACATACTTAATCATTTGTTAATATCAGACGAAGCAGGCCTGAAGGTTTGGGGCTTCATACGTGAGGTAGCGGGGAGCCATTGAAGTAAGGAAGGTGACATGAGCAGAAGTGCTGCTTGTGGTCAGGTTAGGGGTACACTGATTCACAGTAAGTGACAGGACTTGCTCTGACACAGGGACTGGCGAAGCCATTATTATGTACATGGACGGTAGAACAGATGGGAATCAATCACTTAGGAAATCAAAGAGAAGACTGTCAGGTAATTCCTGTTTTGAAATGTGACTCACCTCATCATCCCCCCTGAAAACTGGATTTGGGGCTGGTTTGTGATTTAGATGGAGATGATTTATTGATGTTTTCAATTTGAGACAAAGTTGAGTTTATTTTCATATATCAAAGAAGAAACATCCAGAAGTCCGTAGGAGTCTGAGAGTCTTTTGGTTCCTGAAAATGATTCCGGAATCACCAGATAGGCAGGGGTGAAGTGCAGCCATGGGAAGGAGTTAAGGCGTACGGAAATGATACTTTAGAGCAAGGATAGGCAAACTGAAAAAGCATATGGGCCAAATCTAGCTGCCACTTGTTTGGGGAATAAAATTTCATTCAATGCAGCCGTGCCCATTTGTTAAGGTGTTGCATTTGCCTGAATTCCTCTCAAGGAGCTACCACTCCAAGTTGGGACACAAATCTTGTGACCTACAAAGTCAAAAATATTTACCATCTAGCCCTTTTCAAAAAAGTTTGCCAATGCTTGCTTTAGAGTTTGCAGGAAATGAGGATAGAATTCTAGGCAAAATGAAATATTTAAGAATCAGAAGAGGAAGGGAAGTTCATTACAAAGAATAAGAAGGAGCCACCTCTGTGAAGCAGAGAGCCTTGCATGAGAAGGCAAAGAGAAGAGGGTTTTTACCCCCAGAGATATTGAGTATGAATGACAGTGTCATCTGTTGTTAAGGGGTCAAGTAAGGTAAAAATTGAAAAGCATCAATTGAATCTAAGCAACTCCAAGCTCATTAGTAATTGTGGTAGGAATATTTTCAGCAAAGGTGGGGCAGAAGCCAGCTTGCAGTGGGCTGAGGATTCCGTGGGAGAGAGGAAGTAGAGACAATGGAGACAATGAGGTATATTTCTTTTGAATAAGTTGGCAATAAAAGGAAGGAGAAAGCTGAAGAGAGTCAAAAGAGACACTTGAGGTTGGGAAGATTATTTTCTGATTGGCATGCATCCTTGACAGAGGAAGAAAGAGCTTAGAAGAGTGGGAGAAGATGACACTGATGCAGCAGATCCTACATCAACAAGTGGGAGCGAGTTCCAACTCTCTTTTCATGTCCACCAGTACAGTCTCTGTTGAGGACAGAAGCTTCTAACTGGCCTCCGAACTCCTTGTTTTAGCTGGGTACTTCTATGAGACTCCTCTTCCTAAAGAGTTCCTCTTATCCCAACCCTTCCTTGCTCTCTGCTTAGTAAGGTTCTAGCTCCTGTCTTTTTTTTTTTTTATTATTATTTTTGTCTTCATTTTTTTATTAGATTTATTTAATTATATTAGACATTATTTGTATTCCCCAGGGAGTTCCCACCACCATTTCACCTGTGCACCATCACCTCAGTCCCTTGTGCTCCTTCTGCCCTCATTCCTGTCTTTGCCCTCCCACCCCCCATAGTCCCTTTGGTTTATCTTTGACCTTTTGGGCTTGTTGAGTTCTTTTGTTTGTTTGTTTGTTTTTGGTTGTAATTGCCCATTTCCTTGAGCTTACTCTTCTTCTTCTTTTTTTTTTTTTTGTAGTTGTTGCTCTTTCACATTCCTCCCAAAAGTGAAGCCATCGATATTTTTCTCTTGCCTTCTGACTTGTTTCACTGAGTATAATTCCTTCTAGCTCCATCCATGTTTCTATAAATGGCCCTAGTTTATTCATTTTTGATTGCTGAATAGTATTCCACTGTGTATATGTACCACATCTTGGTCCAGTCATCTACTTTTGGTCATTTGGGTTGTTTCCGGGTCTTACCAATTACAAATAGTGCTGCAATAAACATAGGGGTACAGGTGCTCTTTTGGATTGGTGTTTTTGTGTCCTTTGGGTAGATCCCTAGGAGTGGGATTGCTGGATCATGTGGTAGTTCATCTCTAGTAGACTGAGGAACCTCCATATGGCCTTCCGTAGTGGTTGGATTAACTAGCATCCCTCATAATCATGGAAATGCAAATTAAAACCACAATGAGCTACCACCTCCCACCAGTAAGAATGGCACAGATAAAAAAACCAGCAACAACTGCTGGCAAGGATGTGGAGAAAAAGGAACCCTAGAACACTGCTGGTGGGAATCCAGCTCCTGTCTTTACAGCCAAACTTGGCTACTTCCATTTCAGGCATTCCTCCCATTTGCCTGCATACACACCCTGCACAAGCCCACCTCGGCTCTCAACATGCCTACCGAACCTCTTGAAACATAGTACTCCATTCAAGTGTCGGGGTGTCACCTAAGTCTTGCGTAACCTGACCCATAATAGGTGCTCAGTTCAGTAGTATTTATGAAATAGAAATGCAAGCAAAAATCTCAACTCATTAAAATTTTAAGGCACATTATAAATTTTTTATAGAACAAGAAATAGGACTCATTGCTTTGATCCCCTAATAAAAACAGTACAAATTCATAGTTTTCCCAGCCATGTCACTATTGACATGAATGACCAGACGTTTTTTGTTCTGGGGACAGTCCTGTGTGTTGGATGGTGTTTAGCAGAATCTGACCTTCAGGAGGAATTTATACCCTAGTTGTGACAACCAACAACGTCTCCAGATATTGCCAAATGTCTCCTGAGTTGGAGAGTGAGAGGTAAAATGACCCACCACCCCCACCCTTGGAAGTCACTGTAGTAGAAGGGTAGTATTCAGTGTCGGACACATTTCCCCCAACTCCCCACCCCCAATGTTTTTCTTCTCTTTTTCCAGATGTATCCTTTGCTGTCGTACTTTGAAATTTTAAGGTTGAACCTAAAGGAAATGATCTTAAAGGTGTATCTTATTTCAGTTTGTAATAAATGAACCACCCAGTCAGGGCTACTAACAAGCTGCTAATGATGATCCTAGTTCCATCAAACAATAAATGCACCCACTTATAAAAGTCAAATAGATGTTTTGCTGTGTGAACTGATGATTGGGTCACTCAGTTGCTACATGATTCCAACTTTCTGGAGTAACCAAAAACTTGTAGAAACATGGAGAATCATTGCATCATATTGAACATTTTTAACGTTTACAGATTAAGGGAAATGAGCAAAGGGAAGGCATGGTAGACATTGTTTTAAGCAAACACTGGTGAACATATCCACTGGAAAATTAGGGAAGTTTCTCACTCAGTATAATGGACTCAAGTCATCCTTTTGGGGTGAGCAGACTCAGTGTGGGGATTTGGCCCTGGCACTCTGACTTTAGTTCAGTCTGGTTTTTGCACTCTATCAACACGCACTCAATGCACTAATAATTAACCACTTGTGTCCACAGTATGCATACAGGTGGCTACTCCTAGTTGCAGTTACTAGCATGTACTTTCTTGACTTCAACAAACTGCATATACAAAGGAGTAATGCTGCTGAAATGTCAATGAAAGTGTTTTCTTTAGTTACCTAGGCTTTATAATGATAATTAAAAGTGTGCTTAGAAAAAGCCTGGTTTGCAATCTTACCCTCTGCCCTTCTCTGAATTTTTCCTTTTTACTACAACTTGATAAACAAGAGCTAATTCTTAACAATAACATAGAAAGTTAATATCATTCTCTAGGCTTTCATTAGAAGGAGTATTGACTTTATTGATGTTATATTCCTTGTATAGCCTGGAGAAAGCAGGGAAACATTTTTAAAAATAATTTAACTGAGAATACAACAGTCCTATTTCAGACTCATTTTACGATGGGGAGAAGAGTATTCACCACTTGGGAATTTTTTAGTGGCTTTTCTGAGGTCTGGGTTTTATGGGCTACTAATAATCACTGTGATTTATTGAGCACCTACTACATACAAGGCACTTTACATATATTAGCTTTGTATGTGCTCAGAGCACTGTGCATTTTTCATAATAGCACTTATCACAGTTCTAAACTCCACTTATTATATGACTAATTGATTAATGTGTCTCCCCCATTAGACAGTCACCTCCATGTTGATGAATCTGTATCGATTTTTGTTTCCCATTGTTGCTCCAACACTTAGTAGAGGGCCTAGCACATATTAGTTATAAAATAAATGTTGCTTAGAAGGATGAGTGAACTCAGATACAGAATGCTGTCAGTTTAATGATGAGGGAATAGAAAAATGGAGAATTTGGGTCACTTGTTGAAAAGTTATATTTGACAAAGTGGCAGATTCAAGCATGCCTGGTCCAGTGGCTGCTCCCTTCCATACACCTGCCTTCTCAAACTTTAAAGGGATGGACAGATCTTACTGAATGCAGGTTCTTCTTCAGTAGACCTGAGATGGACCTGAGAACTTGCATTTCTAACAAAGCTCCTGGTGACAGCCCATGCAGTATACTGTCCATTGGACCATGGTTTGTGAGCTGGGGTCTGCATTACATTTGTAGTGTAGAAAGTGATAATTATCTATAAGTTGGAGGCATTTGAGGATCTATTTGGAAAACCTTTGCCAGGAGACAGAGGCGTTGTACCTCTTTGATCTCCTAAGGAAAGTGCCACAAGGATTATTTCTTGGCTAAATATATGCTGGCCCTGTCCATCAGTTGGTTATTCATGGGCTGTGGTCTTTGATTCACTTTAATTCAGATATGAATGATGGTACTGGTTCCTGTAGCCTCCATGATAAGTCTTAAACTCAGTACCAGGTGTTATTTCTGCTCTAAATATGTCCAGTACTTTCACATTTGCCATGGAAATACCAAGAAGCAACACCTTTCAAAAGTTTCTTTGATATGTAGTTGATGAATGAGTCCTGTTTAGAGTTTGGATTTCAGATAGTCTTCCCTGGTGCCCAGGGTGAGAAGGGTAGCTTGCTGTCAGGGACTCCCAGTTGGTGCCCACTTTGTCTACTCTGGACATCTCTCAAAGTCTGCCTTACTTGTTGGCATGTCTATGATAGTCTCTTTCTGAATATCCTCCCTGACTGAACATTTCCTCCTAGCTCTTGAGAAATAGGTACAGACCTGACTAAAGTGTGTGGGAGGTGGGGGAGAGAGTCCAAAGTCTAGGTGCTTATCTTAACCATTTGACACCACATAGAGGAACACTTCTCTGTGAAAATGGGCCCTTCTATCAGAGCTGTGATTGCTTCTCATGGAGCAGTCTGATGCACTCCCAGTGATATTTTGTCACCAGCCTCTGTTCATTTCACAGCTTCTAAATTCCATCTTTGCTGTTTGGGGGATGATACCTAGGTTCTTGACTTTGAGTAGACCAGTGACCAATTCTCCATTTTTCTCAGCCATTCCTCCACCAGCTAGTCATAATCTTTGGGCCTGATTGAAGCCTACCCTTGCATTTTGGTGTGTTTGCAAGATTTGACAATTTGTATGTGTTGTGTGTGGCAGTAAAACTTTAATGGGTACCTTATAAAAGATTTCTGTTAGCTCTGCAATTTGAAAACATTTCAAATACTATTTTATAAAAATCAGTTGTGCTAAATGGTGATGAAGGCTGGTTTAAGGTGATGAGGACTTATAAGTTAAGGATATCATTAATACTAATGATATATTGAAACTAAATTGGCAGATACCTATAGTTTGTTGTGAAGTCACTTATTGAAAACCTTGCTTTGGTTCTCTTCACGTGGCCAGACAAGGCACAGGAATTACGGATGATGAATGAGAATTTTCACTAATGGATATGAATTCTGCTAATGGAATTTTCTTAAAGCATCTGATAAGTTTTCACATCATTTCTGTCTTTTCACATTAGGTTTTCTCCCTGTCATTTTTAATGTTTCGCTTTTTGGGGAGTGTAATATTGATTTTAAGCTAGGTAAACTGTATGTATATGCCTTTGGATTAATCAACTTTCCAGAGGTAGTGATTAAAGTGTACAGATGTGGGAAGCCACAAATACAAAAGGCAACTTGCATCTCACTTTCCTTTTATGCATATATAAAAGAGAAAGACTTTTTCTTTTACATATATAATTATATTCTTTGTATCCACCTATACACTTTTATGTATATATAAGTATAAAGTATTACCATTTTGTAATACTGTAGCATCATGACCATTGTTCCAATAAAAGTACTGTATTTTGTGAAGTGATACAATCTATGAGGCATTTCTCATTATGTAGACACCATGTCTTTAAATTATAGCAATTTCTTCAGATTTTAAGGCAAAATGAGCCTCTTAGAAGTGTGATTAATAGCAGGGAATGAGGCTAATGCTGGGTCATCAGTGGCACTCCATTACAAAAAAGGTTGGACTAATAAAAGCATCCATCTTTTTGGTCAATAAAGCATTTGAATGATATAATTTTTATCATATAGTAGTTACTTGGTACTGAATACACCTTGAGCTTACATGGAAGAGAGGCAGCTCTACTTACAAGGGTGATTCATTTGATCTTTGATGGTGTAAGAAAAGGCAGGCCTGGTAGAAGGGCTTATGTTAGACCTACCAGTTTCACTTTTGTCTTCTAAAAGCATAATATGCATGACCCAGCAGCTCCATTCAATTTGAGGGCAAGAATAGAGAGTCTAATCATTTGATATTTCCCTGGCAGCATAAGTGTACACAGTGGGCCCTCTCTAAGTGCTATGTGAATTGCATTGTTAGGAGATCCATGCTTAGGAGTCAAGGACATGGCCTGGTTCTCATGTGGGTCTGCTCTAGCTTATTCTCCAGTACATAACCTTTGTACCACTCACTGGTGTGTGGGAAGAGGATTTTTAAGTTGTTCATAAATCATTCACCAATTCTCATTATTGTGATTTGATGTTGAAGCAATTCATTTCAGTCTGTTTTAATCCTTCTGATTAAGGATAAGTACCTAGGAGAAAGTCTCCATTTGGTACTAGTATGTCTTTAATCTCTCTCTTCCAGTTGTAAGCTCATTATTTAACAAAGCGAGAACATGGCTCCCACTATGAGCCTTTGTGGACTGTAGGGTCTAGCTGGAGTTTAATAACATTGGTCCGGTTGTATTCCATTTATTTTAAGGTCTTTCTCTTCTATAAAGGGATACATACTGGTTTTCCACTTGACAAAGTGATACAAAGTCTCTTCTGAAATAGATTTATATGTTTGTCAAAAGTGAATAAATTTTAAAATAGCATTGGTGGAGGTGTAGATGGAGATGGTAAAAGTAATGAAAGCAGAAGTGGAAGAGGATCCTTGGAGCTCAGAAACTGGCTCAGTTGTCCATGAAACACTCAGTTGACATGAAAACACAAAGCATTTCAGATTTTTAAGCTTTTGTTTCTCTGAGAAGAGTTGTGGAAAGAATAAATTAGTTCTTCCCAACATTGGGTCTTTTCCTCAGGACTAATTTCAGTTTTTTAACTGTTATATCAGACAGGTTATGTAAAAGACTCCTTAATTAATGGACTATCTCTATTATTTATATGTTAAATAAAACTTTTAAAATTTGGGCTTTGTTGGCTACAAAATAAATTAACTGGATGCATGCAGTTCAAACTAAGGGAGGATCAGGACAGGCTTACCACCAGAACTGGGATGGAGGAAATAGTGCACTATTTATACTATTTTTGGTAAGGAGTCAGTGCAATCATCTGGACTATGGGGGCATGTCCCTGGTTGGGTAATAATATGTGCTCAAGTTTAACTTGGCTTTAAAAAAAAAACACCAGTCCTTTATCAAGGAAAATACTTAGAACTCTTTGGGCTACCATCTAAAACTCTTTGGTTACCAGTAGTCTAGTTGACCTCAGGCTTTGAGAAAAGAAAATAAAAATAGAGGTGAGGAGAACTGGAAGGGTTTAGAAGTGGGGGTAGTGGGTAATCAGCATTTTCCAGTGAAATTGGGGGAAAGGATGGCAAGACTTGGCATGCTGCTTTTATTTCTTCATCTTTTTCCCACTTGGGTATTCACTAGAATACTTCACTTTCCTTTGTCTCAGCCATAAGCATGGAGTAGTGAGCATGAAATTTGAGAACGTTCCGTTCCCGAAGCATTTGAAGAAGAGCTGTTAGTTGTTCCAGCAGACAGGCTTGCATCATCATTAAGAGTTGAGCAAGGCTGGGTTTCCTTCTCTAGGGCAGTGGAACAGCTCCAGCACCAGAGGGCTTTCTAGTGCAGAAAAGGGAGAGTTCTCCACGCCCCTTTCCTGTGTCCACAAGGTGGTACCGGGTCCACTGAGCACTCAGTGGAAATTTCTTCTTTGGATTCTTGTTGGGGACTTGAGGGCTGTGCTGGTTTGGGGAAAGGAGATTTTAAACTGAAAGGGGTTTAGGAAACAAACCACAGCACAAAAACAAAATCATGTTCTCTTTACTTTGTAACCTTAGGGTTGCAGAACAGAAAAGCAGGAGATAGGACGAGAGCAGATAGAGAAGGTTAAAAAGTTTATAATGGGAATGGACAGTGGGCAGGGAAACCACTAAAGTGTTATGTTTTTCAGATAGAGATAGAAATTGCAATAATCTGGTTGTCACTAATGTAATTACCAGAATCCTCTGAGGTATATCTTTAGTTTTTTGTTTTTTTTTTTATTTCATTTTCTCGTTTTTAAATTTTGCTTTTGGTATCCAGCAGATAGTGTTTAGCTGTACTTTGCACTGACATAATACAGAATTTAAAAAAAAAAATTAACTGATTATAAGTGTAAGATATAGACAAATTACCAAACTGTTTTCCAGTATTTTTGCTTATTAAACTTTAAGTAATGGAGGGATATTACTCACACGTATCAAAATTAAGCAGTTTAATCATTTTAAGGTATCTATAAGAGCGGTTAAGACTAATGCTTTAATTGCAAATTATATACCTAAATATAGTATCTTCCATAAGGCATAATAACTTTCTTATAATAGTAAGCCATTTTACATGTTAATACACTTGGAGCTGATTTTTGAAAATAACAGTTCTTTCTCATAATTTCATTAGTGAATATTTTGAGTTTGCTACAACTCACTCTTGATTTTGAGGACCTGTGGCTCGCTTCACACACTGACAAAATGAAGTCCTTAGTGGTTATATGTACCATCAACTCATCAAAATTTATATAATCTTTTTTAAGGGTAAAATCATAGCCTACTATAGTTTGATTTTTCAGGGTGGTTGAGAATTCTACAAGTCTGTTGTTGGTGGACCCAGTACACTTAAGGGTATCTTGGAACAAGAAACTTGGGAGAGAAAGGAACTTCAGGATTTTCCTCATAGATAAAATATTCAAGATCCAAATCTGTGTTTGACCCATATATTTCATTGATAAGATGAGCCCTGGAAATGAATACGTAGTTACTCAAGCATGAAAACATTACAGTCTTTGAAAGCTGTTACCAAATTCAACTGTTAGTAGTTTAAACCAGGCAGATGATTTATTTTTATCTACAAGTTAGGAAGTAAAAGGGTATTGACTGAGCTCTGTTTGCCTCATTTGGGAGTGACCCCCCCCCCCCCAATTTTATTTAATAGAGAGCCATGTCATTTTCTTTCTAAGTAATACAACCAGTAAAGAGTTAACAGGATTTCACTTGATTTGCTCTGGCTTATATTGGAGGTTGGTAACAGCAAATTGTTGTTTATAAGCAAACATGGCATTGTGCAAACAAGCAGGCCTGGTCTCCAACTGGTTTGATTTCATGGTGGTCAGCAGCTGATCTATGTAACATACAACCTTTCTGCCTCTCTAAATGTCACAAGAATGACTGTTTGTTTATCTTGCCTTCTTTGCAGCTGTTTACTCTGTAATGCATTTACCTCGACCTTGATTCCCAAAGAATGGCCCCTTTTTCCTCCCTGGTTCTGTTTACGTTAGTTCTGCCCCTGGTGTCACCTATGAAATCTGTTGATTATTCCACCTGGTTAATGTTAAATTGCTCTTGTAAGATGATGTGTTTGTTCATAAACACAAATGCTGGGCCCCTTGTTTACTGTACCCATGGCAGCAATCGTTATTAAACAAATATTGCTTTGTTTGCGGGTGTGAGCAGCAGTTTATCCTGCAAGGTCTGTTTTAAAAACACACACACACTAAAAAAAAAAAAAAATAAATGCTAAAATTTTGATAAAGAAAAAGGGGAACTTGTCCCTGGAATGTGGTTGAAACAGACTTAGGTTTGCTTTTCTTATCTTTTGCTTGGATGAAGGGGCTGGAGAGATTAGCAAGTTGTTTGGTTTTTCTAAGAGATTTCCTTAGTGTAATGATATCTATGCAGTTGTTTGCTTTTTTCAGAAGGGAGAGAGCTCTCTCCTGAAAGGCCACTAGCTCAGTAATAGAACATCAGATGGCTAGAAAACTCTGTGCAACAAACAAGGACTTATAAGGTCTAAGAGAAAAAGTCTAGTGCTATGAACAAGGCAGTTCGCTTCGAAAGGTACAGTCCTAGGATTTTGTATGATTGTGTATGTGTTGTGTGTTGTCATGTGGGTCCCATGTGATCCTGTTTGATGCATGTACTCTGTCAAGTTTGAAAAAGAAGAGTAACTTAGTTTGTTGCATTTTGAATGAATCCTCTGACATAAAGGAAGACATCTTGACTTGGAGGCAACCATATAATTAATATTTATTGTACATTTTACAAGGCCTGTCCTTTGTTATGTTTTGCAAACAAAAGAGAAAACTGAAGTCACCGTATCGGTATCTTTGTTTTTTGGTTTTTGGATTGTTGTTTGTTGCTGTTTCTCAATATGCTTTGTGCTTCAATACTAGGCAGGACCGGTTAGCATTTGCTATAAATTACGAGGATATGAACAGATTAGGTGAGGGTGGCGGCTGGGGGTGAAGACCCTTAATATAGGGTGGTTTTTAATACCAGAAAAGCCTGCTGATCTATCTGTCAGAGCAACTTGCAGAGGGGGAAATGCTTATATGCTTATTGGAGTTTCTGAAGGATAAAATTAAATAATTGTCCCTTTCATACAATGGAGAAACGCAGGCAACAGAGCTCTGGTGGCCTGTACTCACGAGTGGCTGTGATGCTGTGAGCATATTGTTCTCTTTGGACTGGAGGCAAAGCAGGAGAGACGTCAAGTGTGTCGTCAAAAGTGCTGTCTTTAATTGATGTTTGGAACCCAGCCTGGTGCATATATTAAATTATCTGAAATATGGAGATGGGAAATAAATTCTGAACTGGTTACTGGTCACTTTATTCGACTGAGTTATTTGTGAGTTCAGGTGTTTGAATGTTCAGATGATTCAAGTTTTGCAGGCTTTGTTACTTCTCAAACTTAAAACCTATTTTATTCCATAAAAATGTATTTTAATTAAGCTCCCCATAACACCTGAAACCTCTCATATGCTAGGCTTCAGAGGCTTCCTCGTGGAAAGCAAAAAGCCTAGCACTGGACTGGCAAAGCTCCTTTCGGTCTGTCTGATTTTTTTCAGCTCTTCTGAGCCACTGTGCCAGGGAAAGGGGCTGTGTTACCCTCTGCCGTTCTGTTTCTTGGGGTGGTTTCTTTCTAACTTCCATCGTTTACTCCCAGCTTCTGCAGCGACAGCACTGAACCGCTGATGTGCTGACCGGATGAGAAGGAAAACAGGCGCGACCGTAGCTGAAATTTTAAGAATATAAACTAAGACAGCGGTAATTTGTGGGGAGGGGATATCAGCACTCACTGATGTCTTAAAAAGATCAGTGTCCAAGAAAGTTTGACTAAGAGTCTTGACTGTTAGCTACAGTTTCTCTGGACAGCATTGCTGCCTTGGTCTTAACATTCAGAAATCTCTTCTCCTGAGAAATACGAAGGTTCCACTCTACCTGTCTAAAACCGGGGAGGAAGGGAAACCATATTTTCATTCCAAACATTATTTTATTATTTACCCCACTCTTCTAACACTGCTTTAAGTTATAAATCACAGAGAAAATGGTATATCCTATTCCTTACCATTTCCAGCCGCTCTGAACTGACCTTATATATATGAAGTGTCCATCCTGTAGAGTTTTTCATTGGTTGATTAAATTTTTAACAACTGGGAAAATCCTACTTGTGTTAGGACTGAAATGACTTACTGACTTAAATTATTTTCTGAGATCCAGAACTTCAAAACCGTTAGTCATTCCAAAAGAAGTACAGGAAGTAGAGTATTTTAAAATTAGGAACATAAAAGGTGGTGGTTAACACACTCCCTTGATCTCATTTGATTGAAAAATTGGACTTGGATTCTTCTGTTATATATTCATTTAGTTAAAAATTCAGCAGTTATGTATTAAATTCCTATTAAGGCATATCTTAAAGTTAAGTTTGAGATAAGGATTAAAAATAATTTTTTTATTAAACAAATGGAGGTGGAGGGGGTGATAGGAAATCATTTTTATCTGAATTCCTTTTTTTCCATTTAACTGATAGATATAAAGTACTTCTGGTTCAATTGATAAATACAAACTAGTTCCTATTTCTTTTTTTTTCTCCTTCCTTTGAATATAAAGGAAAGAAACTGCTTATTAACAATGAACATAATTTTCCTCCCTGACTCCTTTCTGACTGAGGATTCATTCTTTGTATCACTGAGTGCCCAAGGTGGCAGGCCCACTGATCTCTGACCTCCAGCACAGGAGCACACTGGCTGTCTGAGATGCTCCCCAAGGTGGCCTTGTCTGTATCCATTTCTTACAAGCATCCAAACCTTGTGTTTCCTGCATTCCTGAGGCCAGGGAGATGAGGCTTTCCTTATGACACCTATTCAGTGCTTTTCTGGAGGGGTGCTACTGGGGAAGATTTGTTTCTCCTTCTCTGAGAGGCCAACCTATCATAACATTCGAGCCTCCACTGACCTGTGATCCGGGAAGATTCCAGTTGATTTCTGTGTGTCTAAATAAGTGGCTACTTTTTAAAAAATCTGCTTTTGACGATGTCATTGCTTCTGAACTTTTTCTTCCTAAATGCTAAATGAAATTCCAGATTTTTAAACATAGATCTAGACATCTGCAGTGCACGATAAGTTGATAATCCATAAATCATTTTTAACAACAGGTAATATGCATAATTTATGGTGTTACAGTGCTATCTTTTTGATATTTATGATGGATAATGCTCAGTTTTTGCCCTCATATTACTGCTTTAAATTATACCACAAGAAAATTAATGAGAAAGTAGATTTATGGGTTTCATTTGTTTGTCAATTCGGAAATTAATTGGGTGTTAATTTTAGCCGTCCCTCATCAGACCAGGACTTCAGTATGTGTGCATTACTTTGCATTCATTGTAGCTTACCTCCATTTACTGTGGGTCACTAGCTTTGCATACATTAAAATAGCCCTCCGGCTCATTCCCTTGATTACTTTTTGAACTGCCATGCATTTGAAAATTTACGCCTTTCTGTTATAATTATGAAAATTTGGTATTGGAAGATGGTTCCTTCATGGAGTGCACACCAACTTCTCTTCCTAAACTTGGCTCTGGGATGGTCTTTCCATGAATGGGATCCCTGCCAGTGGGGGCAGTAGACAGAGGGTTTCAGAATGGGCTCACAGTTTGTGGAGTTAATCTCAGATGAGAAATAAGTGGCTGCTGTTCCTCTTGTTTTGGTTTTTCTCCTGCTTTCTTTAAGAGTATGTGGTGAAACTCCCACTTGTAGACTGTGATTCAGCATCTCGGGGCCATTTGCCTCTATCACGTCCTTTCCTCACCTGCTTCCTTAAACCTTAAGTTTCCCTCATAATCCCCTCCAGCAGCCTGTAGGCTCCTCACTGCCACCTGCTCTAATAGCATCTTGCTGGGTGAGGAGTAAACAATTGAAAAGCATGTGCCACATGCAAGGAAGTATTAGCCATTGGTACAGCCCTCCATGGAGAGACACTGACTTGCTTTCTGTATTTTATTTTTCCCTGGTGGCCTATGGGTTAAGTCTCAGGGCTTTGTGTATTTTAAATGAGAGTAACACCCACTAGAAAGGAGCTGGTTTTAAAACCCCAGGCCATCCACCTTTTGCCTCCTGGGGAGAGGGTGGGATCCCCTGAGCTATAGCTAGCTCCTTAAAATGCCTTTATGTGTATGGTGTCAGATAAACCTTTTGCAAGTTCAGGGTCCATTTACCTGATGAGACATAGAGGTAGAAGCATTTTTCTTCACTTTCCCTGAATAGCATAAACATGATCGCTAAGGATTTTGAATCTTCATGATGCAGCATGAGGGTTTTAAATAGTTAATATTTTAAGCTAGCACCAATATGACTCCCACCCTCTTTCTTGTTCAGTATATAAACTCTTCATAGAGTAGAGAGCCATGTAATCAATATTTCAGAAATATAAAAATTCATATTATGTGTCCACTCTGAGAATTTCCCTCTTCCTCCCTCCCTCGCAGCATCCCCTCCCCCCTCCCATTCTTCATCTTTCCCTCCCTCCCTCCCTCTCTTCCTCTCTTCCTCCTTTTCCAAGAGCTTCTGTTCTCTCCTGAATGCCATGCCATTTTCCTTCTCTCTGTGCACATGGATGAACAATGAGAAAGAGGAGTTTTCTTTTTTTTTTTGGGGGGGGGGGGGAGTAGAGGAGGACTGTGTAATCACTCTAATCATTTGCCTAAAAGTGATTTCACCATTAACTTTTCTTCTCTTCTCCCCATAGAAGTAGAAATATATTTTACAAAACGATGTTTAGTTTAATTTACACATCCTTTCATGAACAGACCAAGTTCTTTAAGGGCATTTATTCTGCTTCATATAAATAATTGATCAGCCAAGTTAATTTACTTCTGCCTGACTTGGTCAACCTTAATTAACTGCCCTGGAATCAAGACTGAACTTTTTGTTAGCTTAAAATCTTTCATAAGCATGATAGCAAGAGTTTTATTTTCCCTAAATTTTCAGCATCAACACTGTAACCAAGGAAATAATCATAATAATAAAGCATTGCTTTAATTTACTATAAATACATTGGCCTGGACATTATGAATTTTCCAGAATACTTCCAGAGAGCAGCTCTGTTGGCAACGACAATAAATAAGCATGCTAAACGCAGTCCTTATCCTTTTGTACAAGTCCCTCTAGCACAAAAATCGATCTTTTGAAGTCAGTATCTTGGTAATGTTTCCAAGCAAGATGAGAAGTAGGCCATTTTGACTTTCTTTAGCTTTCTGATATCCATGAGATTGTGGGAACAGTCTTTGCAAGGTCATACTGAGTGAATCATACGTGTTTGAAACAGGTCAGGTCACTGGGAGGAGAAAGACAGGAAGTAAGAGGGAGGTTTGGCTGTGTTTCTGGAGAAGGGACTTGTTAGCGGGCTAGGGGTGGGCTGCCCTCCAGGTGCCACACCTTCATATTGAGGCTCTTGGAATGATTGTGCCTCCTTTCTTATTCTCAGTTTTTCATGAAGCAAAGTAGTTTATTGATTGGTTATAGGGAGTCCCTGGCGTAGGCAGAGGTTATATAAACTGAGTGCCTGGGACAAGCTCCCCATAAGAAAAGAGGGTTCGTTGCTGTATGTCAGAGAAGACAGAGGCCTTTTGTACATAATGACTTGCTTTTTTGTTAAAAAGATTTATTTATTTATGCATACAAGAATTGGGGTACAGGCCAGAGGTGCAGGTGGTGAGAGGATCCACCAGAGACAGAGCGGGGAACTGAACAGGCAGACCAACTGAAACACTGCTGAGGGAGCAGTGGGTGCAGAAGGAGAGGTCTGCTGCACCATGTGGGTCACCCCCCTGGCTGGCAGCAGGGGTTGAACTCGTGCTGCAGTAGCTGTGGTCTGCTTCCTAGTGTGTTGCTTAACCCACTGCGCCACCAGGGAGGCTCCATAATGACTTGCTTTTGTTTCAGGTGATGCTAAAATTATAATGTCAAATACAGTTGTTTGTCTAAGAATGCTAGCACTTTACATATTAGGTACTTTACTTTGTCCTTAGTATCTTTTCTAGAACTTAGTTTTAATTGTCTTACTAATTCTCCATCTAGGCTAGTGTTTTGCAAATTGAAAAATCCTCTCTTTATTGAATGGACAGTTTCACATCTGAAATGAAGAATGATGGGTGCATCTATCTCATAGCATGCTGAGCTCTAGTTTTCTTGTCTGTACAGTGGGGATGCTCTTACCTGCCCATTTTTCTCCCTCATGGGTTTGTTATAAGTTTGAAAAGTACATCATAGGGCTTTGCAGTTTTTGAGCTGTGATACAGATATAAAGGCTTCTTAAATGGCTCGGAACATTCCATGGAAAGAGATTTTTGCCAGCCCAGATATTGTTAGAAATGTTCTTAGACATCGACACTCCAAATTTTTCACATGTGCTTTTCAAAAAGCTGTTTTCTCCTGATTGGTGTGGGAGATTATGGGAAATTTTAAATCTTCCAACCTACATACTACTGTTAGCACTTGACTAATTAAGGACATCCTCAGACCAAAATAATCCTTTATGCAATTTTGGTCACAAAGCCTGTACTCTCACAAACCTGATTCGTAAGCCAAGCTGTTTGGCTGGATGCCTGCAGAAGTTGTACTGGAGGACTTGGCAGGCCGCTTTGCAACTGTGTGGAGCAAAACCTCATCAAATTGTGGACTGAAGATGGTTCTTTCTCCACCCGCCAGGATGGAAACGGAAGCAGGGTCAGTCTTCTCAACACTTGTTTTCACATCTGGGAACCCAGTAATCACATGATTTGAACACAGCATTATTATACCTGTAGCTCTGTTACAGGAGAACAGGTTATCTGGCTAAATCTGCACCATTTTAAGGGCAGGTGTAGCGTTTATCTATTGGCAGCGTGTTTGATTTTTGAGAGTCTAGGCAGTCCCTGCCGTAGACAGGCTTTTCAGATTGAAAAAAGAAAAGTTATTTCTACTTTTTCTTTAGGTATCCTTGTAACATACTCTAATAATTAAGTTGGTTTTTTTAAAAATAACTGTCTTTTCCTGCATCTACAAAAAAGAAAGTGAAGCATTGTTGGTGGGAGGATATCTAGGTTTTCACAAATTGATTTTTTCTCCCCTTTGGTAATGAATAAGGTAGTTGCATTACCTGGTTCTTAGAGAAAGGTTTAGTTGTCTATTTTTTTGTAGACTTTTCTGCTCTGCAGATTGTAAGGATATGAAGCAATTTTTAAAGGAATATAATTATTAGAAAGACTGATTGGAGAAACAAGAGTGAATCAGCTGTTTCTTCTGATTTGGTTTCCCACTTGTTAAGAAAAAAATGCCATTCTTAATCTTAAAATATATATGTCTTCTGGCTTTATGTCTTTGTGTTCAAGTTGGATCATACTATACGCTGAAAAGAAATCAAGAAAGATGATAATTTCTCTACTCTTAATAACGCTTCCATTTGATATTTGTGCAAGCCTATAGAAAAGATATTCAGCTAATTCTACAAAGGGCACTCTCCTGTAAAGAAGTCCAGAGTGTTTAAATTTCCCTGTTGTCACATATTTCATTTGTGAGGGAGAAATCTGTATTACTGGTCATCCATACGATTCAAATAAATTTGTATTAAAGGTTTTCTGCCTTTTTATCTAGGATTGGTATTTCATGTCAAAGTATTAATTGTTCAGGAATTTGTTACCTTTGATGTTAGAATTGGCAACATCCTTTGGTGACTATTGTTTTTTCTTTTCAAGACCAAGTCCCTGAACGTGGACTATGACCCTGCCATTTTTGTCACTTGGGCCCCCTGTATACCTCAGCTTTAAAAAAATCATATGGTTAAGAACTTTGACATCAGATTGAACTCATTCACATCCTGTGTCCACCACATCACTGTGATATATGTTAGGCACATTAAAATAATAATTATCAAAATAACCTCCATGCTGGTTAGTATTTTCATCTACATACTGGGGATAGCAATTGTCATCAAAACTAAAATGGGAATTATTTATAAATTACCTGCCATAGTTCGGGCCTGAGTTAGGTATGTGGTAATTACTGATATTAGTGACTATTATCAGGCTTGTCATAATGCAACACTAAAAACTGGATTGGCTCCTTGGGATAATAGTTTTGCACTAAACAGTCCAAAGGCCAATGTGAAATGTGTTTACAAGCAGTCAATGGTCTCTAGCTACTCCTAGTATACTAAATTTTTTTTTGTTGTTAGATGTTTAGTACTTCCAACCTAAGACCTTTTTATAGTTATGCCTAGGGAAGACTTTTCTCCAGAATAAATTTTAGAAGGCCCAGATCTTTTAGACCTAAATTAAACCAATGGGCAGTAATCTATCATTAGAGAATCCAACATGAGAAATGCCTAATTTTGAATGGGGTGTCTCAGGTTCTTTTAACCATACACAAAGATTAGAGTCTTAATTTATTTAGCTTCTGAAAAATAGGGCTCTCCCCCTACTCTAAAAGTGACCTATATTAATGGAATGGACAATTTTTTAAAATTCTTTTTAAAAATATATATTTATTAAATCATCCTTCATACTTGTACAATGTGTATTTTCTCCATGAAATTCCCACCACCAACTCACTCCTTCACCACAGTAGTCTTTTGTTCTTGTCCCACCCCTGTCCTAGTCCTTCTCCCTCTTCCTCCTCTACAGAATGTCTCTGATTTACATTTTCCTGATGGTTTTGATTTTTTCCTTTATTATAGTTACTGTTTTCCCCTGATCCCTTATTTGGTTCCTCTACATTCTTCCTATAAGTGAAACCAATATGGAATGGCCAGTTTTGAAAAGTTAAAGTACCTGAATGATTCCAAGGAGTGTGAATCTCTAAAAGTGTTTCTGGGCTCTGACTGTCAGGCTTTACTGGAGGAATTACCCCAGGGAGCTTCCTGGCGATGGGTGTCACCTGTGATAGGCTGAAGTTAGAGAATATTTCTCCAGAAGTGGGTCATCACCACATAGAGTCCACATGCTGTAGAATTTAATGTTATATACACCTCAGTGTGCTGTACAGAATGACTAACTGGTTTTCCTGAAAAACATCCAGATATAATGATAGAAATTTAATCACAAGTTGTAGGTTCCCTTGCAAATATTTTTCCTAAGGGAAAAATCATGTGAAACAGTACTAGTGAGACTTGAATTTGAACCCACAGTTCCATACTCAAAATCAAACGGGCTGGATCACTAATGAGGGATAAACGAGTGAAAGAAAATAACAACTGTTTAGATTTGTGCTACATTTAAAGCAGGGTCCTTCTTCTTATGTACAACAACTGTTTAAACAGCTGCTTTGTTCTTTCTCCCCCACTCTCCTGAAAATCCTTCTCTCAGGTCTTTGAGTCATGATGCAAGAGTCTGGGACTGAGACAAAAAGTAACGGTTCAGCCATTCAGAATGGGTCGAGCGGCGGCAACCACTTACTAGAGTGCAGCGGTCTTCGGGAAGGGCGCTCCAACGGGGAGACCCCAGCCGTGGACGTGGGCGTGGCCGAGCTCGCCCACGTGCAGCAGCAGCAACAGCAACAGCAGCAGCAACAGCAGCAGCAGCAGCAGCAGCAACAGGTACTGTTCCTCCGGCGGGAGCCAAGCAGGAGGGTGGCGGGTACCGATTCTCCTGCTTCATTCTACACTTGCCCACCGTGAGTTTCTGCTCACCTGTATCTGGCTGTAAGCAGCATCAGGCGAGTCCACCGCATGATGGTTAGGTGGCTGCGTAAAGATACTCATTCCCAAGTCCTTGCGAATTCCAAGTCTTAGGAAACCCCTTTTGGGAAGCTGTTGCTGGGAATGACATTGAGCAGATCTCTGAACACTCCCTCCCAGCCGCCAGTGAGACAGAATGAAACACTAGTTGTATTAAAAATAATCTTTGGAAATAATCGTTCCCTATGTTTTAATTAAAACAACAACAACAAAACAAACCCCAGACTTACTAAGTGTTAAGAAGAAGGTAATAAAATAAGGGATAAGGGATATGAGAGAGAAAATTGTAGGTCAACAAGGAGAATAGAAACAAAGAAAAATGCAGTCAGAATGGGCTATCAACATCACACATCAGCAGCACAGACATCAGTGGAAGAATTTGCTTCCTGCTACCTCTTGGAATTTAGGGAAGTGGGCCATCCTGCGGTTCTTGTATACACATGAATGTTGGTACCTGGCTATTTTCCATTAATGTTTTAAATGCTTTATTGGTGACTCCCCAATATGCACATAAAGGTGGGATGTCCCCTTCCCTGCTACATTCTCTATAGGTAAGGGAGTTTCTGTGAGTGACTGGTAAAAATATTTCCAAATGATAAAGATGATTCCGGTTGTTGATGGAATTTAAATGAGTAACATTTCCTAAAAGACAGACATTGTTTTTGCGACCATGAAGTTTTCATTGGTTTTTACTAATGATAATGGATAGATTTTGCTGCAGGGTAATCTTCAGTGTGTTTATTCAATACCTAGTTATGGTGCCATTTGGAAAAAGGTGGAAAAAGATGGCTCTTTTAGACCTTTCTGAATGATAAGGAAATGTTGGGGGCTGAGGGATGAGAAAGGCAAACCTTTTCTCAAGCTATTTTCTTGAAACCTGATTCAGAGAAACAAAGGGAATCCCTTCTTATATTAGGGATATAACCTTTGATGGGCTCTAAAGCATGTTTTATTTTCTTCTTGTTGAGAATTTTTTAAAATGTAAGGGATCATTCAATTTTTAATTTGTTAGAAGTTGGTAGACTCAGTTTGCGACTGTGGGACCTGTTGTGGGAAGATACAAAAGAATGAAAAGCAAACTGTAAGACGAGCCAAGGTCTTTATTCAGAGAACTTCTTTGCTTTTAACTGATTTGACCCTTTTTCATTGGCAGCTCAAACCCATTTGTGCCTATATATTGGGCATCTTGTCACTGGAATTTACTGTGTATATTATATATAAAGTCTGTGCATTTAATTAGTGCAAATGGCCCAATTCTAACCAGTGAGATTGCTAGTAAAAATGCTAGAAGGGTATTCACGTATTTGTGCTAACATATGTTCATATTCTAACATATGTTCATGTGGTGTTTTCAGATATTTATGGTTATATGGAGAATAGTTTGTATTTTGGACTGCCATTTTCTGTGCCCTCACCATACAGAGGTTAAGACCGATTGTTTCCTTATGGAGTAGCTGAGGTGGTGCCATTGACATCTATGGTAGGAACCCCAAGTAATCACTAGTCTTCAGAGTACACTGATTAAATGGGAAAGTCTTCTGAATTTTATTTGAAGAATTGAAAATCATTGACTATCTCAAAGCAGTAAGCCAGTCAAAAATTTTATATATGTAACAACACACTCACCTCTACCTCTAAGGATAGCAACAACAAATGGGCTGCACAGAAGAAAGTTATAAACATGCATTTTTAACATCTTCAAAAACATCCCTAGCAAAATTAGTTATTCTCTTCTCTCCCCGCTACTTGAATGTTACCACTTTGGAAAACTTGTTATGGGCTGTTGATATAAAGGTGAATACCTTTTGGTTGTATTTGAAACTCATTTTTAATATTGTTTTAACAATTTTCTTTCTATTTGCCTTTAATATGTTTTGGGAAGAAAGAAAGCAGTTGGTCTATGGTTGTGGCTAAAATCCCACTTATTGTGGTTGGCAGGCCTCTTAGGTCTTTTAAAATAAAATACTGACAGCTGTTTGACTCCCCTAAGTGTGTGATGATGCTCTTAACAGGTTGTTGGGGGGAAAGAAAATCTGTAGATAAAATAAGAAAAAGCTGCAGGATTGAAAAAGTTTCACAGCCCTAGAGTTTTAGAGTTTTCATCCAGATTGAAAAATACAACAACTAAACAGTTTGGAGAAATCAGAGTCCACAGGATGGTCTTGGGTGTTTTCGTCATTTTTATTCTACAGGTTTTTACTTGAAGTGAGAATACCAGCAGTGAGAAAATCACAGCCATGCTGAATTCATTACTGCGGTAGTCACACAAAACCACGGATAAAATTTCAATAACTGCAGGCCACAGTTGAGTAAACAGTTGCACTGAAATTTAATTCCTGTTGACTTTTCCCCCATTCCTCGCCAGGGGCACATTCTGATTCTGTAGTACAAAGACAACAGGGGTTACAGCTTTGATTAATGTAGGATAGTAGAAGAGAATTAGAACTGTAAAATATGTTAGAAGTCCATGAAACAAAAAGATTTGGCTTAAAAGGGCTTGGTATAAAAATGAGTTAATTATGTTGAATGTTATAGAATTTTCCAGTTGCACCACTATAATCATCGATGACACAGGGAAAACTTTTACCTTGCATCAGGATTTAAAATAAATAAATGCAGATCTGTCCACGTGTGATCCATATTTCCAGTGATAATTACAAATGATAGCAAATGCCCTTTCAGAATGGCAAGTCCTCACAAAGATTTACAGTGGCAAATGACTTCTGTGCTGGGTTTGGTTGACGGAATGGACAAATTGGATCCAAACAGTACTGTTGAAAAATTACTTAGTTGATAGCCAAGAAAGATGGAAGAATCTGGCCTTTTCATTTTTCTTGAGGGGAAAAAAAAAAAAAAACCAACAAAAAACAGAAGATCTGGTAACCCTGGGCCAATAATCCTACAAGGGTACTGATTGATGGGAGATGAATTACTGCTTTATTCAAGGAGTCTGTAGCCCTCTGGTCTCCCATGCAGCAGTGTAGCTCACTTGAACCCTTTGGTTCATTGGAGTTGGTGATTCTGGTCTGGAAAGTGCCATCATCACTCAGAAGCCATCAGCCAATGGGAGAGGTGCTGCCATTAGCCAGAGGATTCCGCCAACACACTCACAAACCATCTTCCTTCCTCAAAACTAAATGTATTATCTTTGTAATGTTTCAACTCTACTTATATCTGGGCCATGAAACTATTATAACAATAGTTTCCTAATGATATAATTTGATAGAGTTTCCGAACATTTTCTTTTAGCCTTTGAGTAATTCTCTACCCGATACCATAACTGCTTTTTAGTTCCTATTATGCCTGTCCCATTTCGAGGTCTGTAAAAGTTCTGTATTGGATATGCACTACTCCATTATGAAGCTCAGCAACAAATACTATTACCAATTACTAAAGTTTTTTCTTAAAGAAAAGATTTTAAAATGTCCAGAGCAATTTCATAAATTGTGTGGATTAATGTGTTTTAAAAGTCTTGAATTTTAGAAAGCAGAATTTTATTTCCATATTGCTGCAAATGAGAGCTTTTTCAGATAAGCATATTACATAGAGCATAATGTTTAGAAGTTTCTCCATATACAGCATATGCTGTCAGGTCAATTAACAGAATGCATACTAGAAAATGTTTATTCAATAAAAATGAATAGCTGTTAAATAAAACAGCTATTTCTTAACAACATTCCATTTAGTGATGGAAGTTTTTTTTTTCTTCTTTTTTGGTACCACCTGGCAGTTTTATTGTCTGAAAATCACTATTGGGAGACCTTGGGTTGCTGTTGTTTTGAGGTATAGCTATCATTTTATGTGAGGAGGGCAGTTCAGAGGTGGTCTTTGAGAATGGTGTGCAAAAAAAAGTCAACGGTGTATGGAATTTGGACATGTATTCTTTAGACAATATGTATGAGCAAAATATTTACTTCATATAACTTCTCTGACTTTTGGGTTAAGTGGTCAGATTATTTGATCCAAAAGTTAGTGGTTTATGTTTCACACTATGAATATAGTGTTAATGAAGTGAGAAAGCATTACATGATTATTAAGGAGGTAAGAGATGTGGAAAGGATAGGAAACTTCGAATAATATGCCAGGGAAGATTTCATTGGGTTGAAATTTGCCAATGATTCATCAAAGGAGGCAAACGATTAGGAGCATTTCAGAGAAATAGGGTGAGCCTCATAGGACATAGGGAATGAATGTGGTTATGTCCATTCATGGGGTGGGGGGTGGAGAAAATGCAGTATTGGGGTTGCCTGGGCGAATTGTGAGAGATTGAGTTGTTATGACCAACAGGTCAACATTTTAGCTTAAATCACCAAGAATATAAATTCTTCTTTTCATTTACAAAATTGCAAAATCATTCATTCATTAAGTTTGTTATTGAAATTATCAGTGACTATTGGGCAGAAGGAGATTGTTCTGTCAGCATTTCCAAAATTAATGACTTCTGTGAAGAGCGTGCCTTGAAAAAGTAACTGTGGTTGTTAAGATGGGCAATAAACTATAAAAAGACCTATCCTTTTACTTGTCCTTCTTACCCATACTTATTTGGGGACCACACTAATATTCCAGTGACCATCTTTGTTTTCTCCCCCACTCCTTCCTATCACTTTCTCTTTGAAAAAAATCACTTAGGAACTTTGTTAAAATATACTCAAAATGTCCTTTCCTGTTGTAGCTGCCAGGCAGTACAGTGGGAGGGCCTTTGATGCCACGGGAGGGGAAAAATGGTCAGCATCTTGTTGTCCTCAAAGAGAAGCTCCCAGAAGGTGGTGCAGGAGAAGGTGATATTTTATTGCCTGTAGTCAGGCATTGTGATAGGGGCTCATACCTTCCTTTACTAGTGGGTACAAAGCCAAGCTGTAACTTTACAGGCGTCTCCTTGTCAAGATACACTTTTTTGGGGGGACAATGTAGAGTTCATATTAAAGGAAATTGCAAGGATCAAGAGTATTTTGTAGGAATCAATGCCACCAAAATGTTAGTGAAAACTATGCCAATAAGTTTAAACAGAGACAGGGAACTAGATAATTCTGACAAATAAAGAAAAAAACAGCCACAACAATAACAAACTCCTACTTTTTCTTAATTCAATCTGTGGCTATTTCTGGAAAAGTCATATTTCACCGTGAATGCTAAATTTAGTTCTCTCCTCTGTTAGTTTAGACCTGTCTTCCATCAAAATATTGTTGTCAAAGATTTATGTAACTCGTGATGTGAGCCTTGTATAAAATCCTTTCAAGTTTTGATTACTAAACAGTTGTGTGTCATTAATCTCTCCATTGAAAATTAAGATGGCAGGGGAAACAAAAAAGAAAAGAGACCGTGTTCATAGGAGAGCATGGTAACAGAAACCCAGATGCCACGTTTTATTATGAGTTAAGTTGTCCCCTCTTGACTTTAAGTGAAAGTGTCGCTACTTTGAGAAAATAATTTTAAGCCCCGATTCCTGAAATAATAATAATAACAATAATAGTATCCCATCTCTTGTTAATCAGAAATCTTTTTGAACTTTTAGGAGGTATGACTTTAATGATAATTTGTTGACAGATTAGCCTAATGTTTTCAAAGAGTTTGTTTTACAAAACTAGCAGGCTCTGTTCTGTTCTCTAAAGGCAAGAAACCTACTTTGCTATTTTGCAACTGCTTGCCTTTATTGACAACTAGTGCTGAGCAGGCAGAATTGGTATGTTTGTGTAATGTAAACCTATAGCTTGCCTGATGGAGTCTAGTGTACTTTTAGGTAGTGCATAGATTACTTGATAAAAAGGGTTACAAGGTGACTGCTTTTATGACAAAGTAGAATGGCAATATAAATGCAAGTGGTGGATAGAGCAACCAGAAGGAGGTTTGTATAGGGAATTGAGCCCTACATTAGAAAGTTTCTTTTCATCACTTGGTCTTTGAACTCAAATCTGTTGTAATTATGAAGTGTTACTTGTAACATTCCAGAGACCCTTTGCTGCAAAAAGGGTGTTTGATTTGGTTCATAGAAATACAACTATATTCTCTGCCCTCTCTCATAAGAAAACGTGGTGAAGAATGTATCATGTTGGCCTCATCTCAGCTTCATTCCTAGTGATCTAATAAAAGTACCACACTGGAAAACAAGTATTAACACTTTTCTAGTTTGAGACTTCATGAAATTCATTTATTCATTTTGCATATTCTCTCACTTCCATTTATTGTACATGCCTACCTGTCAGGTACATGGGGACAAAACGTGATGGGCAAGGTGCTGGGAGTCATGGGGGAATAACTCGTAGCATCTTTGGCTAGTGCCTACAGGGTAACTGGGAGTGTTGAGGAGGCAGGTAAAAGATAAATTGGGGTCAGCATGTGTTTCTAAATCAGGAGGTTTCTCAGCAGAGATGGAAGGCCATGCAATGGAGGTGTACTGAAGGTAAAGTAGAAGGTTGGATATGGCCTGGCTTGGATGAAAAATTACTGATAGATTAATAACAGTGATAGGCTGTTTTGTACTTTGTCCTAAATTTAGTCTTGGAGCAGTGGGTAACCTTCATTTCATTTAATTGCGGGCATCCTAAAGCATGCCCCCCCTCCCTTGATTCCTGCATTTCTCCTCCTACATCTGGATCCGTTGGTCAACTGTAAGTTCCATGAGGACAACCATGGATCTTTCCTATTGTTTCATGTTATTCCTGGCACAGAGCACCGTACCTGCCATACCTGGCAGACTCTGCATGCATGAATTAGGAAGAGAAAGGAAGGGGGCAGGGTGAAGAGAGGATGTTGATTGGAGTATTAGAAAATTGACGGAGCCTTTTGGATTAGTTATGAAAACATGAATGCAAGTTATAATGAGTGGTTCTAAATTTTCTTACAGAAGTGGCTGGCAAAATGGTTCCATTGTGAAACAAAGAAGCAAGTCAGCTCATTGTTACCTGTCCCTCTTAGGTGATTGTGACATGACAAAGAGAGCACAAGCATCATTTGTAAATAAAAGATGGATTTATTTTGTAAAAGTCCTTTTAAGAGAGGCCGCTTTTAAAAAAGATACCCTCTTCTATTGCTAAGGTCACTTATTTTGAATGTATGTATTCCAATTAAAATTATCGAGTATTTTTCCCTTCAGTCTTTGCCAGTTACTAATGAGTATGTCTTCAAAAGTCACATGGGAAGTTGGATAAACTGCTTGTGCTTCTATCGATCATGGAATGGGCTTATCTCTTTTAGAGAACAAAACTACAAAGTTAGATCTTTGATAAAGTCTTTGTTTCATATTGACACAGCTTCTTAGAATTTGTTTTTTTAAGGTGAAGGGGGTACATATTGTGTTTCTTTTGTTGGAAAAATACAGTGTGAAATTACTAAGCAGCTGGTGCTATTGGAAGACTCACTTAGGAGATACAGATTATACTGCTTAGGGATGCTGAGGCCTTGCTTGTCTGTTCGAGTTGAGCAACTCATGGAAGAAGATGGAGGGAAGGTACCTTTGTTCTTTTTAATCCTTATGAAAGGATGTTTTCCAGTTTCTTCTGCATAAACTGACAGCGCAAATACTGACTGTAGGGGGATAAGATGAATTTTTAAGGTTGGTACCCCTAAGGTTCTCCTTGAATTCACTTTTTATCCTTATTTTTAGATTGTTCCTTTTAGACTGTACCCAAAATAAAATTAACTTCCTAATGCAGATTCATCTTAACAAAGTTTCCTAAAGTAGACCATTTATGACACAATGTATCATCCACCCAACCACAAGTAATTGTCAGCATCACTGTTGCTTGTCAAAAGAGGCAAAGTGTCAGCTGATACGAAATTCATGTTTTTATCACAGTACTTTCTCTCCTTTCCAACTCTCCTCTCTGTATAGTGAAGGAAAGGTGACATGATGTCTTCTTAGTCATTCAAATCCAATAACTTTTAATCTGAAGGTTAAGTAGTGAGATATAAACTAAGAGATGATAATATCAATTTTATGTTCACTGAAGGGCACAATATACCTCTTCCTAGTAGAGGGAAAATTGTGCGTAAAATGTCTTTTGCTTTCCAACAGCAGAGCTATGCCTCTCAGAGCCAGAGGAAGAAAGAGTTCCCGAAAAATTTAATAATATAAGATGTATCATCCTACAGGAAGGCAAAAGTAGCCTTTTATTATTGTAATTATTAAGTATTAATTTTTCAAGGTTGCATGGTAAAAAGTAGTTCCATTTTTATAGTCTGTGGTATTGACTCTTGTTATCCTTTCTATGAACTCAACAACCTTTTACAAGGTTAAAGACAGGGAGAGAATGACATAATGCTCATTCTTTCCTGACTATTTTTGGTCCTAATGTGTATGATAAATAATACTATGATAATATTGCTTACCTAGCCTCATTTTTTTCCTTCAACTTGTGATATTTCCATTCCAATTCAATAGGAATTCCATTTCCAAAATCACTATGTGAAAATGCTTTACAATATGCATTTTTATTATGATTCTCTGGTTATTTCAACTTTACACTCTCTCAAACATAAAGTTAGTATACTGTATGTTATATATGTGTGTGTATTTATATACATATCATGTGCATTTAACCATTGACTTACTGTGTCAGTGTATTTTAAGAGAGGAAAGCATTATACAGACTCTGATGACATTAGGTTCATAATTAAAATGGTCAGGATTGATTTCTGGAAATAATTTTAAGCTTGTTGCAGCTATTCATTCTGTACCATTGTTGGGTGGGTACTAGGTACAAAATGCTGTGTTAATAAGTCTGCAGACTGTACCAGGGACTGGTGAATTCAGCCAGATGGCCACATCCAGCCTATATGGCTTGCCACCTATTCTTGCAAATAAAGGTTTCATTGAAATACTGTCATGCCCTTGTGTTTGCTATTGTCTATGGTGGCTTTCTTCCTTCCACAGCAGAGTAAGCTGCTGCAACAAGGAATGTATCACTCACAAAGCCTAAAATACATATTATCTGGTCCTTTAAAAAAAAAAAAAAAAGGTTACTTGACCCCTGGGTTAGTGAATAGCAGATGTGACAATATTTGCCTTCCAGAATTTTTTATTCTTTATAGTGACAAAACTGAAGCTGCAGCCTTCATTTGTCACTTTTCTTTCAAAAAATTACAATTTAAGACAATTTATTTTGTTTTATAATTCCCAGAGTGATACAATAACTTGTAAGTTTCATTGTACCTGCAGAACTTCTTGTTCATATTTTAACTGTGAATGCCTCTTACATTAAAAAGTTTGGCATCATGGTGGTTAGAAGAATATTTGGCTGGCCTGCTGTGGAAAGGGACCTTGGACCCTGAGTGGGTCTCTCAAAGAGTGAACATCTTTGCCCATGGCTGCCTGATTGAAGAAAATTAACGCAAAAATTTAGCATATCTGATGACTCCAACCCCGTGGTTGACTAGACGTTATAAAGAAGAGCCCTGAATATCTCTCTATATTTGAAAAGTTCATAATCTAATCACAGTGGAAAAGACACAAATATATGCCTTAGTTATCAATAAAAATTTCAAAGCAGATAAAGATAAACTGAAAATCATGTGCAAGACTAATCAGATGAGTGATGTAGGCAAATAAATCTTCAGTGACCTAGAGGGAAAGAATTTGTGTGTGTCTATGTTGTTGGAACTTTGAAGACCTTGGTAGTATTTAAAAAGTAAAAATTGAGTCTGTATTGTACATACCTCCTGGTGCATTTTAAACCCTTTTAATAAGGAGATAATGGATACAAAGTATATACTGAGCTCATAAGGATTTAACTTATGACTTAGATATTAATACTCCCAAAGATGTATCATCGCCTTTTTGTCATTTTAAATTTTAGGAGAAGACAATGTAGATTTCTACTGTGGAGTCAGTAGAGTAGAGATCCTTTTGTGCTGTACACCAGCATCTGAGTTGATTGGTCTCCAGGAAATGGTCCAAGGCCTATCTGTTTACCATTGCCTGAGTTCAATGTGTGACTTATAGAGATTAGATGAAAGCTGACAAGGCTGGTTATTTGGTTGGTGGTATCCATTTTTTCACATACTTTTATGTTCAATTTTAGATAATTCACCTCTGTTCATCATATGACTAAATTAAGTGAAACCATAATACCTATTCTTAAAGTACTCAAATTTGCAGACATTTGCTCAATTTATGAATTGACAGTACTTCTTAGGATATACAGTGGCCTTGTATTTTCTCCTCACCTTTTTTCTCTACTTTTGTATTTGTTTCTTTTTTAGAGTTTGTTATCAGGTGACTTATTATATCTCACAGTTAGCGAAAAGCTTTTTAATCTTCCAGGAGGGTGAGTTTCTCTGGCATAGGCCATATCTTTAATTCCATCTTTTTGACATTTTTCAGGTTCATGGTCCCTCTGAAGCTGATGAAACTGCAGCCATCTTTTGCTCTGAAGTGTGTGTGTGTGTGTGTGTGTGTGTGTGTGAGTGAGAGAGAGAGAGAGAGAGAGAGAGAGAGAGAGAGAGATTCTGCAATTTTAATTTCATGTATATTCTGCTCTCCCTTTATCTCTTCACCCCAGCCCATCCCCACTATAGAGCCCATACCACATGTTAATTAGATTTTCTAGTTGGTTCTGTGTTTTGACAAATGTTCCTAGATTTTTCTATGTTTGATTAATGTTAAGTATATTAGTAACCTATCTTTAATTTGGAAAAGGTTTCCTCTTTTGGCTCTAAATGCTTACCAGTGTGTCCCTGGAATTAGTTCTTGGATATTGTAAATGTAGCGCTATAAATGCCAACTCTGAAAAAAACTCTGGAAAGTAAGGTCAGCCTGTTCAGGTTGTAAGAGTCATTTTATGTTTTTCCAAATAAGAACTGGATATACCCACTCTTGACCTTTTTTTATTTTTTTAATCAAGAACCTATGAACTAGTTGGAAGATTTTTTACTAAGTTAGCAAAGATGAGAAGAAATGATGCTGGTTATAGGAGTATAGGTTTGTGTGGTCCAGGTGGGGACAGTTTGGCATTGAGTGTCAAGAAACTTAACAGAGTCAGGGCCTCCCTGGTGGCGCAAGGAGTTAAGTAGCAGCACTATGAAGCTATCTGCAGCCACTGTAGCACTAGTTCGATCCCTGACCAGGGAGCTGACCCACATGGTGCAGCAAACCTCTCCTGTCTCGCCTGCTGCTCCCCTCAGCAGTGTATTTCAATAGATCTGCCTGCTCTGCTCCCCACTCTGTCTCTGGAGACTCTTCTCACTTCCCACACTTCTGGCCTTGTTCTTGTTTGTATAAATAAATAAACCTTTTTTAAAAAAGAGGCTTAAAATAGTCATACTCTTTCATTTAGGGATATACTTTTACTGAGAGCATTGAGTCCTTAACTCCTATGTGTATGTATTGGATCCTTTTGAAGGGCTTCTTAAAACACAGTTTACTGGATCAGCCCTCAGATAACCGTGTTCTGTAGATCTTGGTGGGTAGCACCCCAAATTTGCATTCCTAATATATATAATTCATTCTGCCAATTGGAGGGCCCATTACACTTTGAAACCTCAGAAAGGCACAATACTTAAAATCATAATTATGGAGTCAACCTGTTTGACTTGAGTCATGGTTTTGCCATATACTAGTCAGTTGGATTGTGCAAGTCAATTTCTCTGTGCCTCAGTTTACACATCTATCAAAATAGGAATGATATTAGCATTTAATAATTTGAGTATAATGTAAAATGCTTAGAATTTTGCATAGCACATAGTGAATGGTCTATAAATGTCATTCTTTGTCATCATTATTTGGAATTTAACTTATAAAGCTGAAGTGAGGCTTTATATCTAAAGATGTTCATTACTGTTATATAATGTGAAAAATCAAAAATACCTTCTATCTCTGACCTTAGAAGAGAGGTTAAATATTTGGTTACATGTAAGTTTGATGTAATATTGGTCACCCATTAAGAATCATACTCTTGCAGAATGACTTAACTTAAAAAAAATATAGTATGATTGGTGAGGGTGAAAAAATGAAAATGTCTGCAAGAAATGTTATTAATAGATTATTAATAGGCGATAGGATTATTGCATAATTTATATGTTATACTTTCCTATAAATTAAAAAAGTATAATACCATTTTTGCATCTATAATTAAGAAGGAATTATTTTAATGTAGTTATAGTCACACTGAAAACTTTTATGAGGTGTATATCAATGGCAGAGAACACCTGTCTCTATATGGGTATATGTAATTTTTGCACAAAAATCAAGTCATGCAACTTTTGTATAGTGTTTTCTCTCACAAGATTTTAAACTTTCAAACTACCACTTGTTTGCCCTTGATGCTCACAGAGCCTCTGAACTCTAGGTGTTCCCGTCATCAACCCCTAACTTGGTTGGACCTCCCACTTGATAACTACTAAACCATCACTATATAACATTGTCAATTTGTGACAAAAGCACAAATTGGTCAATGAAAAGAGATCTAGTAGAGAAAAAAATGTGTTTGATTTCCTCCATTACTTCCCCACTCCAAGTTTCAGCCTTTCTTGTGTGGATTTTATCATGTGTCGTGTTGATAGTCATATAGAAACGTACTTAGTTGCTTCCCTAGTGCACACGGTTTCCATTAGACCAGTGGGAGCTGGAAAAGGCAGGAGGAACATCTTCAAGCACTTAATGAATGAGATTGGTTTAGTTAAGCCATCTTTCTGAGCCTTACTCTTCTCATCTGTGAAATGGGGCAATAGCAATAACTTCTAGCGAGGTTTTATGTGATGAATCCATTAAATGATGTACATAGTGCATCCTTTAAAACATGGAGTAACTCCTTTAAAACATGCTCACAACATTGTTAGTACCTTTGTTCAGCATCTTTTGAGGCCAGATAAAAGGCATAATGTCTGAGGGACAGTTGGAGGCCAAAAGGGAACCAAGTTGTTTTTCAGGACTGTTCCATTCTTTAGCCTACTCCACCTGCTTTATATTCAAATCCAGTGTCCTTAGAACATTCACTTCAGAAACCTCTAAGGGCATCCTTCTTGCATGAAGACAGGAATTCTTGTATCTCCCCTCACTGAGATGAATAATTGGAATAAGCGCACAGTCGTATTTGACAATCAGACTCTTCATTCAGAAACTGACCTTGACATGAAGACTGTTAAGAACCAGTTCTTGTAGGCAATTAGTGCCCCAATTTACCATTTTAGAAAAGAAAACACATATCCTATTAATAAATACAGACTTTCTCCTCCATACCTACTAGCAACATTACTGACGGGGCTGCACACACAAATGTTTTGAATTTAGAGGCAGAGTTAAGGACACAGTTTGCCTCCAGAATCTGAATTGAATCAGGGTTTTATTTCAGATAAAATCTTTGGGGCTCATAACTTAAAAAACACAACTTTTACTGGCATTACGCAATTTGCCACGGGTCATTTAGCAAAATGTTTGTATATGTAAGCCCAGGTTCTTCTTTTAAGAAAAAGGAGGGGTAGAGGGCGGGGATTGAATTTTGCTAAAATCCAGGTGGCGTTTCAGTTTATATTTAATTTTAATTGGAAATCAAATACAGGCAAGGGAGAAAAAAATCTACCATGTTTTCTTTACTGAGAGTATCCATTTGGGAGGGGAAGGACACTGCCAGCCAAATTTTAAGAAGCAGCTTCTTATTGGCATGTCTATTTTTTTTTTCCTGGCTAAATTCATGTGCCTGCATTTTCTTTTTTAACATCTTAAGTTTTTACACATGGCAATGATTTTTCTGTCTCAGTGCTCCTTGCTGCCCTCCCACTGTAATTTCCATGGGATTAGTACCTAGAACCAGGATAGCAAATCATTATATATTACACATAACCAGAAGCTTCCTTAAGCTGTTGTCTGGTGAGTCCCCGTTTCAGATTCCTGTGTGACATGGTGTTTGATTCGTGTGGCCTGTCTTGATTCCTGAAAGACTAGGGAAGATTTTGAAGAATTAAGAAGAGAAAAAGTAATTAATTTTTTAAGCCAGAATTTTAGAAGGTCCTCCAATTTGTGAGTATAACTAGCTTTAGGTGCATTTTGTGAATCTCATAAAATATTGGCAGAGATTTTGTGGCACAGTGAGAGAATAGCTGTTGAATGTGCTAAGAGAGGTACGAGACAGCACTTCACTCTACCAGTGCCTACCAACTATCCCTGTGTCAGAGTTGACAGCAAAATCCTTACTGTTGGCTTGTGTAAGGCTTAAGTGTAATTCAGATGTTTTCAATTGTAAGTTGAATACCAAATAATTTCAAATTTTCTACTGTGCAATTAATTACACGTTCATTGTAGAAAAACTGGAAGATGCAGTTAAGGAAAGAGAGGAAAAAAGAAATTATATTGCTTTCAATCATTTTACAGAGATCACCATTGACTTTTGGGTGGAAATTATTTAGCTTTTTATTTAAACAATCATGCCATCGTGTTTTTACATGTTGCTATTCCTGTTCTCAATATGGAATGTTATAGATGAAAAATTGCTAGTAATAATGTTGTTTATCAGTGGAATTGGTAGGGTTAATTTTCTTATATACGGTGGTCCACTTTTTCATCTTAATTTTAAGTTCATATTTTATGATTATAGCTTTAGGGGAAAACTTGTTTCTTAGTTTTAAATTTCATAGTTTATGGCCTAGTTAGTGTGATTTTCCTAACTCTCAACACCTCCTTCTCCCAGCTTTGCCCAGTAATTCAGACTTTAGGCACATTTCTTAAAAATTATTCTTAAGAGGATACACTCAGCAGTGTGGTATTTTCACCCATTTTCAATAAAGGAGTATATTTCCTTTTTTTAACTGAAAATCAAACATCCCTATTGTCATACATTTCTGTGCCTGTGAAGTGACCATTATCAGTATTAGTGAAGGTCTTAGACGTTGTAATAATATCAATAGCAAAATTTATTGAAAGCTTTGTTCTCCCAATCTCGTGCACAGTACTCTCACCAGACCTATTAGTGTAGTTCATTCTCATAAGCATGCCAGGAGCTAAGGACTCTGAAAATCCCTATTCTTCCCTGGCAGAATCATAATTAGCCGCCCAGGTTCACAGGGCTTCTAACTGGACAACCCCAACTTCTAACCTGTATCTATCCGATTTCATGACTTGAGCTCTCGCTCACAGCACTCAGGCCTCTCTGCGTTAATTATGCTGGTGCCAGGGCCACACCGGCTGCAAGGATATCTCCATTTTCTGTGGCCTCCATTCCCATCTTAAGGACCCTCAACTGTTTCTCATTCAGAACTCTTCCATTCCAACCCTTCTTTTCTTGCTGGATCCAGTTACAAAGTGCCGATATTCACACAAACAGTAGCTTTTCAGCTTTCCACCCTTCCTTTTTTCAGGCTGAGCCTTATTTTTAGCAAATGTGCCCGATTTCACTTTTAAGCAACTGTGCCTTGCAGCTTGGGTTGGTTTCTTTTTATTTCAGAGGGAGCCTCCCACCTCACACCTGTTACCTGCATCCTTCGAATGAACACTGGAGCATGGGGCTTGGCACACCCGAGCAGAAATTAGTTTACTTCTCTGTTTCTAAAACACTTCTGTAGGACGGCCTTTGTTTTGCTCCAGAAAGGGCAGAAATCGGCAGTGCTTGTGGTGAAGTTTACAGTGTTGCATTTACAGTGTTGCAAACAATAAAACCGTAGCGTTATGGTTCTGAGAGATCTAAACCATGCCCTCATCATGGAAAATATTTCAGATTGCTGTCTCTTTAAACTAGTCAGGGAACAGAAGTTTGGCTTTTAAGAAGATTGGGTTTATTAGTAAGATTGCACACAATAAGCTATAAGCTGTGGTGGCTCAAATAGATATTTTATAGACAACTTAAACGCAGCCATTTGAGGTTGGATGAGTTTCTCTTTCTTGCTCTTGTCTTTGGATACCTGGAACTAGAAGACTTAAACTGAAAACTTTCTCCAGGTGCCTCAAACATCTGTCACAGACTGACAGGACTGGGGAAATACCTTCTGTGTTTTCTTAGTATTATATAACAGGCTTGAACCCTTCTTCCAACCAACAAAAATGTATTTGGGAGAAAATGTTTCTTATGCCTTGTGATTCTTGAGGAAATTATTCACCCAACCTCATTGATTAATGAGTTATTTCTCTTGATGTCGCCTCAGTTGTTCTCGTTGTTTTAATATCTGGAAGAGTGGATTATTTTGCTTAAGAATGATTAGCCCTGTTGACAAAATGTCCTTTGCTCCCCAGTGGTAGTTTGTTAATGCTTCCCTGGTTCACCTGCTTTGCTCACATCCAACACTGCTCTAGTCAACAAAGAACAATTGCTTAGCACAATAAATAAAAGATAGTACACACGAAGGATGTATGATAGGACTTACGGTGGGAGTTTTAAAGATTCATAACCTACAAGTCCAACTATGTACATTTCCCTAGCATGTGTTTGTTTCTGGTTTGGGAAACAGTCTTTTTACTTTTATGGTTTATTTTTGACAAGTAGGTTAATTCTACCCAGTCCTTGCTTTAGCCATTAAATCTACTAATGTGTTAGTTGGTCACTGTTCTGGATCAACACAAAAGCCCAGATGCCAGGCTGCAGTGGATCTTTTTTAGTCTATCTTTATCTCTCTCTCACCTTTAAAAACAAACTAACAGGTCTGCTTTTGGCAAGAACAGTGGAGCGGGTGGAAAAGCAATTTTGTTCAAAGAAAAGTTGTAATTTAAAATCTTCCACTTTGGAGTTGCTGTTTTAGAGGCAAAGGGACCTGAGTTCCTTGAAAGTGTCACTGTGGACACATCTGTGTTACCACTGCAAAAAAGAGACATACTGGGTGGGCTGAGGGAAAAAAGCAGGCTCTTTCTATTCACAGTATGAGGAAATGAAATAGATGCATCTCTCTGGGTGGCTTGGATGTTTGCTCCTTGAGCTACTTTGAAAGTCCAGAGACAGTCCCTCCCTGCCCAGCCTCCTTCCAGACTTACAGCTCTTTTCCAGGCTTCATAGATCTTGAGATCCAACGATTGATTATTATTTTTAAATAGTGTTCCTCAATCCCTATAGGTGCTGCGCTTTTTTAGAATTTATACGTCCAGTAGGAAAGATCAGAGTTAAACATCATTTTGTCTTTCTTATGCATTTTTCTTATGCCCACCTGATGGTACCTGTTGTCTCCTGTGTCTCCTCTTCTTCTCGGCCCACTTCCGATCCCAAATGTATAGATGCGTGTGTTCGTTTTTCATTGTCTTTCTCAGTTAAGTCATAGATTTTTAAAAAAATCCTTTAGATGATCCAGCCTCACATTTTATGGATGAAGAAACTAAGCTCAGACAAAACAAAGGCTTTGTCCTTTGATTAGCTTTTGCATGGATGCCCTTGATGTGTTGTATGATGTGGGTCCTTCCATGATCTGTCACAATGGATGAAATCAGAGACTTCATCCCTGTGGTTACCAGTACCATCTGGGGCACTGTTCACTATGTAGGGTGTGTCAGCCTGACTCCATGTGGGCACATGTTCGTCTACCAAAAAGTTGGTGTTACTGATTATTGGGAAGTGCTTAGTGTTCCTTATCCAGTTTCTGTTGTGGGGAACAGTGAATTTTAAATATAAAATTGCTCTAAGGTATAAACTTTATTGATTGTGGGCTATTCTGCCTCTGTTATGGTGCTCTAATGGATACAGCCGTAGACTGTACAGAATGGGTTTCATTGTGTTTCAGTAAAGCTTTATTTACAGAAACAGGCAGAGGACTAGACTTGACCTGTGGACAAGAGTGGTCGAGCTCTGCTTCTGGGGAATGCATACATGGTGATTCTTGGAAATTGTCCCTGTGCAACAGGTATGAACTCTGCTAGTCACACCATGCCTTACGATTGATGACTTTTAATTTTTTTCCTTCATCCTTAAATTTTTTTTTTTTTTAAATGACACAAGCCTTCCCAGGTCCATCCTTCCCACCATGGTTTATTTCCCAATTCCCATTCCTTAAAGCGTCATTCACTGTGGTTATCCTGGTAACTGCAAGCCTACATTTTCTTGACTGCTGTTGGGAAAGAAGCTAAGACTTCCCAGAACATGCCTGCAATTCCTCGTGAGATGACTTCAGCCCTCATCTCCACGTCTCACTGTTATCGGACTTTCCAGAGTATCCTCTGTAATTCCTTCCGAGACATTCATCCTCTTCATGAACTAGCCTGTTACTACCTACCCCCACCCTCATTTTGCTTTTTAGTTAATTTCTACATGGATTATGTAGCATCTTGACTTTGGGTCAGTCTTTGTCCTGACCTGTATGGAATGTGTAGTTTCACTAATAGGATAACTCTTATGTTATGTCAAAAGATCATTCTATCTTGTTTATGTTCACAATGATTGTATGTGGGCTACCTCTCCCAAACAACTACAAAAAATCCTTTAGAAACTTGTGGGTGGTGGGGGTGAAGAGAAGAGAGAATGGAGGCTTTCAGGGAGTGAAGTTGAAATGACTTTCTGGCCGGTTATTTCTATCTAACCACATTGATTTTTTGGAAATCTTTAGGGATACTGACTCATGTTCTCAGGCAATAGATGTGAAACTCCTTCTGTGGTAGAATTAAAAAAAAAGTCACCCCCACCGCCACCCCCTGAATACCAAACCAGAAAACAATTTCTCTCTCAAGTTTGCAAAATGCAGGAGCTCCACAAAGGTGGTCCAAGAACATCGATGTGGGATCAGCCAGGCTGGGTTTGCTTCTTTAACTCATTTTCTGAGTTGAGGCATGCTCTTTCTTTTCCCATTAGCTTCTGATTAAATTCAAAATCAGACATTACTTTAGATGTTTGGCACTTGGGTGATTTTTGGAAAATGTCGTACCTGATAGGCATCCTGGCCCTGTAAAAATGAAATTCCAGCCAAGAATGTCCCTTGGAATGTAATTGGTAAAACAAAGTGGTTGAAGGAAGTTAGAGGGAATCCTCATTTTGAAGCCAGAACCACTTGAGGAATTGTGATGTTAAACTCCTGGAATCTGACCCAAATTCTGCCACCTTCTGACACAGTGACCTAGGCGGCCTCTCAGTTCCTTCATCTGTTAGAATGAGTTTACTGCCCTGCACACCTCGGAGATACAGGGATAAGCAGATGAGGTATTATAGGTCCAAATCCTTCCTAAGCACTGAAACTACATAAATGTAAGTGTCCTCATTTTTGAGATGTGGCTTTCATTCACATTACTTCCCCAAGTCCTTGTACCTTCTGAAACCTGGTGCTTTCCCTTAGGGCCCACTCAGGCTCCCTAACTGTGAGTTTGGTCCCTTGGGATTTCCATTTCTAATTCTGTACATAACCAACAATGGGGGAAAAGCAGACTTAACATATCTATTTTCCAAGGTTTTATGTTTATTTTCTTATTTTTTTTTCAGAAACTTTTAGTTTCAAAACAAAAGGCACTGTATATGAATATTCTTTTATTAAAAAAAATTGGGAGGACTGACCTAGAATTTCCTGGAAACAAAAGCAGGGTTATCTGTGATTAAGCAAAGGAGACTACATGATATTTGGCAGAAAGGATAAAGGGTTGGGTTGTTACTTATCAAAGGAATATTTGCTGTTGGCCTTAGTATAATAATGTTAATGAGATTATTAGGTGGGGGAGATTTTCAATAAATAATTGATAAGGATTAGAAAGTGCCTTTTCTGCAAATAAACTTCGGAATAATTAATATTCATGGACTCTGTTTGTCAACAGAAAAATGTAAATGAAGAGCCAGTCCCATCAGCAGACACTTGTCCTGAAGGACATCTGTAATATAAGGGTTAAAGAGAGAGAAAAGCTGGGTTCAGAGCTGTGGCCCCAGTTCGCAGCCTTGTGCATGTTGATACAACTTTTCACATCTCTGCATAGACATTTTCCAGCCTCTGTCTTCCTCTGAAAGAACCCCTGAAATTCAGGCTCTTAATAGATCGCTGATTGCAAGGTATGAAAGACAGGAGGAGGTAAGAGAGAAGGCAAACGGGCTAATGCAAGAGCAGGATAGTGAAAGTCACATTTATTTCTTATTTATAATCTCCATGCACACTCTGGATAATAGATGATGCCGCTCATCAGTACTTTAACTTCAAAGCAGAGAGAAGGCATGGATGACAGAGCCGGGAGCGGGGATACAGAGGTACTAACAACAAGAGGAAAAATGCCTGTTTACGGGATTGCATTTGTTAGCACTCTCTCTTCAGATATTGTTCCCCCAGGAATAGCGGGAATATGTGCAGCGCGAACAATGATTTAACATCTGAAAATGGTACTTAAAGAGTTTCTGTCTGGTAGTAATGTGATGAAGGCTTCTGAAGGGAACCTGGGGACTTCATTTCTTCTATTTATCTATATGTCTCTCTGGTTTTAGTCAAAGGTAATTGCATATTTAACCCCTCAAATAGCTTTAACCCTCAAGATGCCAACTTCTTACCCTGTATGAAATGTGCTTGTATCCCAATAAAGGTAGACTTTGGAATTCCCTTACCAAAAATTGGTTAAGTTAAAAAAAAAAGTGGTGTGTGTGTGTGTGTGTGTGTGTGTGTAGATGGGTGGGTGCATAGATGGATGGAAAGAAGCTACGTTTTTAATTTTAATTTCATTGTGACTGAAATTAGAAGAAGGAAGGCACTGCACATCCAAGAGAAGTAGTAGACGAACCCTGAATCAGGAGTATAAATTTGCCACTTGCCTCTGCAATATGGTTTTCTCAATTAGTGGCCGATCTGGGAGGGCTGCTTAACAGCTTATGCGAAACAAATATTAGCACAAATTGCATAATTATATCAAAATCCTAAATTCCTCAAAGATGCGAAATGGTTTTCACTTAAGAACACACAAGTAATAAAACATCTCATAGTCAAAGGAAGCACACTCTGAAACAACCATGAGACTGGATCCGAGCGACTTTCACAGTTTATTTTCATGGTATTTAAATTATGATACCAGTGGGTATTTTTAATTAGTGTGCACTTGTCTACATAAGCCATGTTGGCAAATTTGACTCATTCATACAGTAGTTGCTGTAAAAGAGGCCAGCACAGCCTGCAGGAATTAAAATTAAAAGTTTCTGCAAGCTGTTGTCGACATGACCATATCTCATTAACTTTAAAAATGGAGATTATTTGCCTGAAAGCTTGATTTGACTAGCAGTAATCAAATATTAGGCTTAACTGAGTGAAGGGTGGGGGAGCGCCATTGTTGTGATATATACCACTAAGTGTTTCGCAGTTCACTTTAAATAGCAGTATAAGATTTTTGTTTTGACAAAAGGGATAGGAAAGAGAAACACAGACATATGGCCTCGAAAGTATTATTAGGATGGTTTTATTTTAGATTAAGACTCATTATTTACTAAGTTTGCCGAAGACAAATACGATTGTGCTGATTACCGATTCTTCTCTCGTTAAGGAGCCAGCTTAATTATCTGGAGTAGCTTCCCCTGCTTGATCAAAGTTTAAGTATTGGATATGGAGCCTCTCTCATGATTATCTCTCCTTTTTACAACTGGTAAATTGGCATGAACCTTAAATTTGTACATTGGATTCATCTCATTGTTTTAACTTAATATGATGAAGAAGGTTGCAAAATTGTGCATAAAATGAACCAAAATAGAAGAGCCCCCTTCTTAGCTCATCTACTCTCTAAATAGCTTGTTATTTGGATAAGGTATCTGAGCAAAAAAAATCTTTTTGCCAGTAATTAAGGAGTCTAATATTGAAAACCTAAAGTTATTGAAATATGGTAGACACAGTCTCATTTTAGCTCTTATTTTATATTTTCACATATACAAAGGAACATTTGTAATGCATAAGTGTAAACTGTAAAATAAAGATGCATGGGGGGAGGGTAGGAACAAAAAAAAGGTGCAGTTAAACAAAAGAGCGAAGATAAAGTCTTACGCTTTTTTATGTCTTTGAACTGAGAACATGTTCTGCATTTTACTAAAGGAACATGAGGCTAGAATGTAAGTAACTGGTTTTTGCATTAGGCTCTCCCTGGAGGTAGCAGAAAAATATCATGTCCCTGCATGAAATGCGAATGTGAAATCTACCAGAAAGAAATATTTATGACCATTTTATGCTTGATTAGGCTTGGATGACATCTGTTAGAAGACAGGGACTGGACAAAGAGAGAGACGCTGGAGGGCAAATGTTAACGGAGTTGTTTAGACGTTGCTGGGGCAGGGGCGTCCATTCACTGCCAGGCAAAACACAGGAATTGTGTTAGCAAGAGTACAGCTGACAGGACTCCTCTGTGATGGAGACACTGCAAACTGCTCCATGAAATAGTCAAATACAGCTGTTGATTGTCACTGTACTGCCCGTAACGGGCAGGTATCTAGGCAGACCTCTCTCTAGTAACTTCCAGGGAACCAGCACCTTAATAAAGTTACACAAATGTGACTCAGCTATGAAAAGAGACCACATTCACTCTGTCAAGTGAGTTTCACGCTGTCCTGCCACACGGACCCAGTGCTATCAAGAAACCCTTCTGTATTTCTCCATGAAGGGAGAATTAATTTACCTACTTGCCTCCCTGTCCTTTTACCACCTAAATTTCTCAGCATAAATCACCACCTTCAAAAATACACACACACACACACACCACCACCATAGTCCCCTTGGTTCTATGGAAGCATTCATCACTTTAAACAGTGCAAATGTCTGCCTAAAAAAGAAAAGAAAAAGTTTTCCAGCACTGGCAAATATCTTATCGACTGTTAAGCATTTCAGTGTTCGACTAAGTGCTGTTAGTTGGTAAAATGGCTGTGCTAAGAGTGGAGGTATGAGCAGTTACTTCTTTCTGGTTCTTTTCCCAGCTTCTTTTCCTGTAAATTTTCTCTGTCTGGAATGCTGATGGGAAATGTTAGTTTGTTTTTGTTTGCAGCAGTTCTGTTGTTTTGATTTTGTCTGAGTGGTATGGAAAACAGTACGTCACTTAGAGTGGGTGTTTTGTCTACCGGCCATTTGGCCATCGCACATATATTTCTCATACTTATTACATGATGACAAGGGAACCAAAAAGGCACAATTTTCCAGTTGAATTTTTCTTTCCAGTTTAATAATAGTGAAAAAAGAAAACAAAGTTAATAGATTTAGCAGTTTGATGGTACCCGTGAGGTGATAGCTGCCTTTAGGTGGTTTTTTTCCATTCCTTGTGGTTAAGGAACTATTTAGGCGAAGGTCAGACAAATGCATATATCAGTTTCTTTAATAAACTGCGTGTGGATAGCATTTCACATTTTGCATAGAATTGTGAAATGCTGTAATTTAAGTCGGAAAATTCATAAAAAGATGATCAACAATTTAACATCATTTGTATGATTAACTTGGGGTACTCTTGCCCTGATTTTAGGCCACGTGTAATCTACCAATAAATGTATTTTAATTAAAATGAATCAAAATGAAATTTGGAAGAAAACCCGGAATACAAATCTCAAGAATAACTGAAGGCTGTTTACTGGCTCAGTTTGGACATGCATTATCTGAAATCATTTTCACATTTGCAATGTTAAGGAACATATTGCAAGAGTATAGAAAGGCATTAGCTCTATAAGTAAGTAATTTTTGGTGTAGTACAAAAGTATGAAGTGGAAATGATGATTAATTTTTCAATTTCTCTCTGCAGATATCTAATCATTGTACCCCTGAACCGCCAAAGGCACCCATTAAAGATTTAAAATGCAAGAGGAAGGTAGAATCCAAAAGACAGGATTTGGGATTAAATAATGTAGAATAACTGCAGGGCAGTCGTGAAGTAAAAGCTGTTGGCACAAAAAGAGATTCTCTTCAGCCTTTTCGTTGAGATCCACTTAAAATATTGACACCAAGTTATTTTATACAGTGTCATAGATATGATACTAATAAAATCATAACACTGATTAAATTACGAAGGCATGTTTTTGTCTCGCAGACATTAGCTTATACCAATTAATAATAGTAACAACAAACTCTCAGATGCACTCTGCAAAAATACACATGAATGTTCTCTGTGCTTTAAACATTGGCTTCTCGTTAAAGGATTTTATTGTGATGTTCCACTAAATATATGTCGCTTCTGCCTTGAGGATTTTAGAAGGGGAAATGCAATGTTTGGGGGTCACCTGTGTTTGTACAGTGCGATTTTCTTCAAATCAAGGGAACTTTTATAATCCTGGAAGAGGGGACATCACCACCTCAGTATATAAAAGCTGTCAGTAAGGTCCAGCCGGGCTTCTCTGAGCTCCGCTATACTGTCTTTATCACTTTGCTCAGTTCCACATAATAACATCTTCATCTGAGATTGCTGTGGCACAGGGGAACTACATTTGTTGATCAAATTTGGCTGGATAACACTGTGATCTCGTATCCTGAAGTGCGGAGATGTGCCTGGAATATGTAAGTGCAAAGCTGCCTCTTGATTGATTGATTCTGCCTGTCACAGAACAAGATAACCGGATCAGTAAATACTCTGTGCACTTCAACATCATCTCCACAATCAAAAGTGAGGGCATCATGGGGCTGGAAAACACCAGGGCATGATGGGAATGCACACATTTCAGAATGATCATCAGGAACACACACACACACACACACACACACACAAAGAACATTCTTTGTGTGTGGTTTCTTAGAAGAGAACAGCATAAAGAAGAGTATTTTCTGTGTGTTTAGAATGCTTCCTAGTTATAAAAGTAGAGTTTATTTTGCAGCTGTCATGTTGGAGGTGTTCAACATTTATCATAAAAAGTTGTTATTCAAGTTTTGTTTACAGAGGAGATTTAGAATGCAGATTAGGGAAGCAGAGCTGGATAAGAGGTCAGTAGTGGTCTCAAGCACAAAAGGAGCTTGCACCCAAGATTTGCTCCTATTAAAATAAACTTTTTGTTTAAACAGATGGGCCAAACACATGTAAACAACTTGTTTAAACTTTTACTAAATTCCCAGGGAGTGCCTTTCAAAATTAGTATGGGTTGCCAAATTTAGTGTTTAATTACACAGAGTTCAAGAAAAGTTTAAAGAACGGAACTGTGTGAGTCTTTGGGAGATGAAGCAATGACAGGTCACCAGGTGTCATATATTATTCAGGTTGCCTTGATGGGTCCCCTAAAGACACTCATCACAATTTCTCATATTGCATCTCTGGCATTGTCTTTTTCTCCCATGAGCCTCTAAGTTCCTGAATGGTCTGGACTGTCCTTTCTTCTTGTGTCTAGACCCTCAGCTTCCCAGTACCTACTGCCCAAATAGAGTTCCTGGTACACACTCTACAGCATATGGCAAGTGAGTGAAGGAGGAACTAAGCACTGAGCTTTCTTTCTAACCTTGCCCATGTGGATCACATGACACATTTTAAAGGTAGGTGGGAGTTAGAACTCATAAGTAGTTGGGTATCTTCTCTCTGAAGAAATTTCTTTCATGGATGATATATATCAGTCAAACATTTTTCAATAGAAATTTCTACATAGCAAAAATCAGTTCTTAGACTTAAGAAAAAATTAATGCCACTTTTGAAATGTCTGCTTAGTTCTCTGTGACTTGCTTGTTTTTATATGAAGTGATTAAAAAGACCTTTTGGCAGAGTTAGCCTCCTTTCCTAATCTATTGAATATAAAGAAAGTTTAAGTGTTCTTTAAACAACAATAACAAAAATATTTGTGAGGCTGAATATTGTAGAGAAGTCATTCTGGGAAACAGGTTTTGATATTTTACCAATATAAAAAAAAAAAGAGTGGCATTCCCTTTCAATTTGGTGGAAGCTATTCCTAGTAACATTTCATAAAATCATTTTCTTTTCAGGGTGTGTTTTATTTCCTTTCCATCTCTTTCAGGAAAGAGAAAGTGTTTTATTGGGTATTTTTGTTTCAGTCCTTGTTTCCATTATTTTTGCCAAAATTCATGGGAGTTCACTTTCCGTTTAAATGCCTGAAATATTCCTTAAAGAATCTGCATTTTGGGTCAGCTAGGGAAAAGGCTATGTAAATTGGTTTAAGGAAGAAAAACAGTTGTTACTCTAGTCAAATTAACCACTCACTTTTTCCTTTACTTTATAATTTTGGAGGCAAATAATTTCAAGTGTAATGGGCCAGGGATAGGGGTGGGGCCTGAAATTAAAGTTCAAAGGAAGTTTGGTGTTTGTCATATGATAAAGCTTATCTTAGTTTTCAAGTGAAGCAGAAAGTAAGCTTTATTCATTTAAAGAAAGAAATGGGCAATAGATTTGGTATGTGAAAACCTAAACAGGTGCCTGTGAAAAATGTGCACACTCTTGTGAAGTAGTCTCAGCTAAAAGCTTTTGGTGAAAACAATTTCCAAGTTTTTAAATAGGCATTCTATATAAAATGTGTTGGTCTTTGGGAATTTCCATTGGACAGTTTTTGTTCTGATGAAATTCACTGTTTCTAGCAAAGTGTATTTTGTTCTGCTTTGGAGTCACCCTTTCATTAGTCTAAATTCAGCATTCTCAGTTTATAAGTAGGACCCACGTGTACTTCGAGTTGTTATATGAAACAAAAATCATCTGAGACAGGCTCCCTTTTACCTTTGAGCCAGGCCTGCATATTTCTTTATTTTGGGGTTGGGCTGATGGCATGGGATTTAGCTTTGGGCTGTGGAACTTCAACAGACAGGCTCCAGTTTGGCCAGGCTGCTTCCAGCCCTTGATCCTCCTACAGTGTCTGTGGTGAAGGAGAGAGAACTCCTTTGTGGGACTCTGCAGGCTGATTTCTAACTTTTCTATTGTCTTAGGAGGAAAGTTGAAAGTCTGGTGAAAAATGGGCAGGTGCATGGCTTCTACAAAACTGCTGCTGCTCCAAATTGTGGGACTTGTTTGTTTTGGCTGGCCTTTGTGGCAAGACTGACATGTTTACGTATAAAGCTCATACTTAATATTTAAATTGGAATTTTACACATATGAATGGTGAACTACACAGAAGACAACATTCTTCTACTGCTACTGCTGTTGTTTTCCTTGCTTCTCCTGAAATGTGAGGAAATAGAGGCAGTTTTAACATGGTCACCCTATGCTTGGCCACCAGAATTGGTAAATAGATTTCCTGATAACGCTGTGGAGATGGACACTGTACAGCCGCACATTCACTATGCGAGAGTTAATAGAATTTTCGCTGATGTGAGGAAGCCTATCTACAGTAGTCTGTTTGTCCTGTGTTTCAACCACCTGAGTCACGGCCAAAAAAGCAATTGTCTACTACATATTTCAAACAGATGCTGAGGGCTAGAAAGGGGTGACTAGAATTCACAGTAATAAAATACTGCTCTCCAAGTTCCCTTGAAGGAAGTGAACTCATAAAATTTTTGCTGCTGACTTATTTGTCCGGGCGTTTGAAGTATTTAACATTAATTTAGCCTACAAATCATTGGCACCTCAATTTTTCATTGAAGTATCAGGACCTTTTAAAGGCATACCCTGGGAGTGCCCAGAAAAAAGATTCTGCAGGCATATCCAGTGTGACTGTTTTTCATGTGCATTGTGTTTATTGAAGTCAGTCTTACATACATTCTGTGTTCTCTAACTCAGAAACTGTCTTTGGAGTTTATATTTGTCCATGCTGATGATTACAGAAGACACAATTTAGATGGCACTCTTAACTTGCTTTTTCCAGTTTCTTTCCATTGCATGGATATATCTTCCAATGAGCAAAGACAGGCTAATGTGCTTGGAAGAATGATGATAGTTATATCTGGAATAAAATGCTATAGGGAAGATTTTATGAAATGTAAAAAAATACAAGTGGAGGGACCTAGCCTAAACTGAAGAATACTCTAGATAGAATATTAGTAACCAAGTTTTGTATCTTATCCATCTGAAAGACTCTGATTTGCTAACACATAAAGGGGCGTTTATAACCCACAGGCAGTTTTGGGGGTTCTTTTCTCTCTGTTGGTGAGTAGTAATGGATGGCTTAGAAATTGCTTATTTCCCAAGCTTCCTAAAGTAGCTCTCTCTCCTACCTGCACTTCCTTTCTAGTCCTTTAATAGTTTCAAAACTTTGACATAACCTCCTTTCTAAGGTATTCAGAAGAGACCTCAAAGTAGAAGGGAAAGAAGAAATTAATGGATCTCAAGAAGCCTGCAGGTGCCAAAAGTGTGTGGCCCTTCAATTTCCATCTAACGGTTTGAGAACTTAGGAAGGACCATCTGTCTAAAATAGTTCCCATATCCATTTCATCATAGCTCCCCATTTGGTGTTCATGCTACATGTACCATTAGCTGAAATTATCTTAGATGGATTTACCTATAATTTGTCTCTTGTCACTGAATATAAATCCCGGTAAGATGGGATCCTGTTGTATTCTCTACTGTATTTCTTGGCATGTACTGGGAACTTATAAATAGAATGAGCAATAATTCTAACTCTCAACTATCTTACTATTAGATGTCTTAATGGGACTGGATCCTCCTTCAGTTAGAATAAAATTTCCTAAAGGACCATATTGATAATACTTATTTCAAAGGAGATATAAAACAAAGGCTGTGGGAAGCCACGGTTAATCAGAATTCTAGGCTAGTATTTAGTTGCATTTGTCCTAATATTTTGGCCAGGTTTCAGTTAGCTTAAGTATCTCTTATACCCTATAATTTAGTATACAGTTTGAGCTTTCCAAATAATGGCTTGCTAATGGTAAATGTTGTTTAACTTTCTAATTCTTGGAGCTACCTGTTCAGCAGAATTTAAGAAATTGTAAGTGATGATTGAAACCAGGTTAAAAAGCACTTAAGGTACATTTGACTGTATGTTTGGCGTCTACTTGGATGGGCCTGTGGCTCTCATTATTCTTTTTAATCTGAACATAAATTGCAGGTAGGGATTTTTCTAAATTGATGCAGAACTTAAAACTTATCTTTAGAGAGCTTTTCCCATATGCTTAAATGATACAGCATTTTTTCAGTTACTCTGATCTCTTATGTTGACTCAGTTTCCTCTCAATTGCCTTTAATTATAACTGCTCCTAACTATAGCTTTTTACCTATGTCATAGTTCTTGCAATCTCTCCATTCCCTCCAATAAATCTGACTGTTGAATCTGACTAAAGTTATAACCACCGTTATAACATTTGTCTGTAGTTACCACTTTTATTTATTCCACTCAACAAAAACTTGATTTTTTCTTCCAAACAGAGCTCTGATCTCTTTATTCTCTTGTTCCCTATTTCCTGCTAAATTGAGTATAAACCCTTAGCTTGGTATGCAGGAAATGTGATGGATTAAAAATGACTAAACATTCTTCACCACTTCTTTCATCAAGAGAGGGAGTTGAAGTCCTTTCTCGTGTTTGCTTGGGGCAGCTTCTCTGTCTTACTTTGGGCAATCGAATGCAGCAGAAATGAAGTCATGCCAATGCAGGCAGGCAGCTTTCTCTTTTCTTGGAACATACTGGCCATGTAAACAAGCTCAGGTTTAACTGCTGGATGGCCACCTTGGAGGAAGGACTCACACCTGGAGAAGAACTGAAGTACCCACATTTTGTAGGGCCAGACAAACTCTAGTTGACTGAGATTGTATGAGGGACTGCTAGCTGAAGAAGAACCTGCCAGCTGAGCCCAACCAATCCACAGCATTTTAGGGAAAAAAATAATTGAAGAATTATTTTCAGCCTCTTGCATTTAAGGTGGTTTCTTACAAAGTAATAGATAACTGAAACAAGGACCCTGAAAACAAAGCCCCTATAACCTTTCCATTCTTTTTCTACATTTTCTTAGTCCTTTCTGAAGTGTCAATTAAGTTTGACTCATAAGCCCACAAAAATGATCAGTGTTTCCCTTAGCTTATGTCACCTCTGACACCCTGCTCTTTTTTAACTGTCAAATTCCATAAGGTTAGTCACCTCCTGCTTTAGTCTTTCCAGAGTTTCTTATGACTCTCTGACATGTAACCTTTCATAGACCTCCCTTTGTAGTTCAAGCTGCATGGGGTTCAGGCAGGGTAAATGACAAGTAACATTCTATATGTGGGCCTTAGTTTCCACATCTGCAAAATTTTGTGGCATATTACTCAAGTGTCTTTCAGCCTTTAATATTATAGAATACAACTGCTTACAAGAACGTTCTGCAGTGTTGAACATATTAATTTATCTATGCTATCCCATGCAGTTTCCACTAACCATTGTGGCTTTTGAGCCCTTGAAATGTGGTGAGTGCAATTAAGGAACTGAATTTTTAATTGTATTTAATCATAGTTAACTTAAATTTAAATGGCTGCATGTGTTAGTGGCTACCATTTGAAGCAATACAGTTCTAGAATTCTTATGGAATTGAAATGGAAAGATCTATTTTCACTTAATACCAACAAAGGTGTAACTCTTAATTGCCTCAAGATTGTCAGAATTCATTCAAATGACCAGTGGCTAAATGTTTCCCCAGTTTCTTATTTCCTTTCTCTTACCTTAAATTTTACTTGACTTTTAGAACCTTCATCTGTGCCTGGAGCCAGTGCTGTGCCCACATTTCTCTAGGAGTGTAAATCACCCCCTACTTTTGATCACAGCCTAAGTAGAGCCCAACAGCCTGATGTGGAGTTGTAATTTTTTACAAAACCCCAATAGGCTAACTTGCAAAGAGAAAAGTTACATACACAGCAGTGTCAATTGAAAACCAGCCGGGTGGCACGTGCAGTGCAGTGTAGTGGGAATGGAGCTGCCTTGGGCCCTTTGGATGATTGGGGACACAGTAGAGATATTGTGAAATTACCTTTTTTATTGGTTCTCAAGCCTTTTGCAGTAAATGCCTCTTCTTGAAGGAAGTGAAGAGAATCCTGCCGTTCAGCTTGAAGTTAGGACATGTGCACAATAGTTCTACACTGAATCTGTAATTTAGCAGAGTTGGGAATTGAGGTGTCTTATATTTGGGCTAATTTCCCTTCCAAGCATAATTGTGTTAATTAGGACTTTTTTTTTCTTTGCTTATATTTACTGTCATTTAAAAAAATAATCACTGGAAAAGTTGTATCCGTTTCGTTGCATTGCAAATGAATGTCATTGGCAAATCCATCCTGTGAATGTTACTACATTTTGATTTTTTAAAATCCCTCCAGGGTAGAAATGAAATATTAGTAAAGCCTTACCATATTTATGAACCAAAAGTGGAACTCTCATTGAAAGGACTGCTGAAGGTCAGTTGGTCTCAATTCTACCTCTCTGAACCTAATAAAGGCTATTTATAGTCACAAAACTGGAAGAAAAGGTTGTTTGTATAAAAAGCTCTCCAAGAAAATAAATTTTACAGTGTCCCTGGACATAGTTAGGTCTTTTCCCTGTGCCTCCCTAAATTCACTTTCTCTTTCTCCGGCTGTGATTTAAGGCAATATCTTCTGTCCTCTCTGGTTATGGAAGAGAACTTGTTGGTGCCTCCGTTGTAATAGCCCGTCATATACTTTAAGGCAGTTGTTCAGTCACCTTTAGCCTTCTTTTTCAGGCTAAACCATCATAACCCTTTTAACCTTTCCTTGGAAGTTCCATTTTCCATCCTCTTAATCATTTTACTTGCCCTTTTTTGGATCCTCTCCAACCTTTTACAGTTTTCTGAAAACATGGCATACGAAAGGAGATTCTTTATACACTGCTCCAAGTTTCTGCTGCTTTTGATGTATCCAGTAGAGTTTCCCATCATTTTTAAGAACTCTTCAACTATTTGTTTCCATATTCAGACTACCCTTTCCCAGTGCACATATCTGGATTTGTGATAATAATGCACTTTCCCCCCTTATTTTTGGACTGTAATCTGATCATTGAGAGAGACTAGAGATGAAGGATGTCACCTTTTTTTTTTTTTAATAAATTTTTTACTTTTATTTTTGTGTAGAAGAACTGGGGTGTAGAGCAGAGATGCGGGGGCTGAGAGGATTCACCAGAGACAGTGAGGAGCAGAATAGGCAGATGTGCTGAAATACACTGCTGAAGTGAGCAACAGGTGAAACTGGAGAGGTCTGCTGGGCTGTATGTGGATCAGCTCCCTGGTGGGGGATTGATCTCATAGTGCTGAGACGGGCTGCCAAGGAGGCATTGACTTTATTTTCAATGCTGTGTTTTTCTATATCTTCGTGTGTGGGTCCTTTTTACATTTATTTTTCTCATTTGTTGTTTTTACTGAGATGTAATGGACACATAACATTATACTAGTTTCAGGTGTACAGCATAATGATTCAGTGTGTGTGTGTATTGTGAGACTATCACCACAACTAGTCTAGTTAACATCCATCACCACAAATAATTACACATATTTTCTTGCAATGAGACCTTTTAAGATTTACTCTTATGAACTTTTAAATACATAAAATGGTATTATTAACTTGAGTCTACATTCTGTACATTACATCCCCAGGATTTATTTATAACTGAACATTTGTACCTTTTGACTCCCTTTGTCCATTTCATTCAGTTTCATTCCCTGCCTCTGAGCTGACCACCACCAGACTTTTTTCTGTATCTGTGAGGTCTTTTTCTTCTTATGTAGTAATTTGGAGGCACTGAGTGGGACATATGTGTTAATAACGTTGCATGGCAGGAGGAGGAGTACCCCGGGACCTTCAAACCTGCCTGTTCTAACTAGGTTCTGCCATCAGCTGCACAAAGACAAAATATACTCTAGTGCATAAGACCCTAGTTTCCACATGAAACACCCAAAGTCACCCATCCCCTCATGGACAAATATCCAGTCAAACAGGTTTGGCCCAGAGCAGGGCCACGGAGGCCCCAAAAACCTGACACAAGGCTAGGTGCCTTCTGGTGGAGATCAACAGGAAAGGGGCAGAAGGAGCCAGGCAATTCTGGAAGGAAAAGAGCAAAATCAAAAAGAAGGCCTCTATTGTGAGCCTCACTACATATCTCTCACCCAAGTCTCTGTCTCTTCCAAGTGTCTCCTTCCTTGTCCCCCAAGTCCCTTGTACAAGGCGAAGGCTGAGAAGCAAGTGATGGTCTCTCTGCTCCATGTGCCTCCTCCAGGTCTTGTTACCTTTCCTTCTTTCTCCCAGTCTTCTTTATCTTCTCCTTCTGTGTAACTCCACCCTCCCTTAGGCAGCCTTTAGTAGAGCTTTGTTATTCTAACAATGCAATCCCCATAGAAAGGGGAGGTTCCAGGTTCCCTGGAATAGGCCTCAGATTTCCCTGGGATAGGCCTCAGGGTCCTTGAGTCCCTCTGCCCTGGTGTCTGCTCTCCATGCCCTTTAACTACTCAGCATGAATGACTTAAAGCGAACAGCCCGGGAGGCCTTTCCCTTTACTTGGCCTCTCCAGCCAGTTTCTGTTATATTACCACTTTTATTTCTTTCTAACAAGCTCTCAGACTAGTTACCACTTTTATTCATTTGTCTACCACCTAATTCTTTAGAGCAGAAGCTTCCTGAAAACAGGGTAGTCCACTGTCTTTACTTACCTTTGCACCTCTGACATTTAGCTAGCAAATGGTCTGTGGGTGGAAGACAGGCATGAACTTCGAGTATTAGAAGATCTGTGTTCTTGCCTAAATAGTGCCACTGGTCCTTTTGCCACATCGAGCAGCCCCTTAATAGGTCTGGCCTCCCTTCCTCTGCTACTTAATGACTAGCTTAATGGGTGTGTTGTAAAAGTTCCATGGCTTTTCTTCTTAACTGTGTTCCTACCTATTGTATTCAGATTAATGACTCCATTTAATTTCTGCCCTTTGGGGTACAGGTGAGTTGGTAGCATTTCTGTTTGTATTGAAGATCCAGTCATTTCAGAAATGAACTTTTTCACGTTGCTTTGTCTTGTCAATATTTTGGTATTATTTTTTCTTGAACTCAGAGGACTATTTTTTAAGAGGCATTTGGAATCTGAGGGCATTCAGGATTTTCAGGTCTTTTCTGTGTCTGACTGTTTCCCACCCTGTCTTCTCCCCAACCTTCTTGGCTCTGTATTCCAACACTCCAGAATTTCTTTTAAAACCTCTACCAGCTTAGTCCATTTTCTCCAGTTCTCCTGGGTGGTCTGCAACCAAAGTCAAATCCAGAAGTGAAGCCAGTTGGTATAATTAACCACAGACAGCCTCATCTCCTGCGTTCCTCTGCCTTGGAGGTACATGCTCATCTCTTCTGTGCTTTTCCTGTAAACCTCCCCACCCCCCCCACTAAGCCATCTTTCTTTTTTCATAGGCCTTAGAGATGGGTTTTCCTTCATTATCTTGTGGTTAGGACATCCGCTTACTTCCCTCCTTTTTGGTCTTGATTGGCCAATACCTCCCTGGCCCAGGGGTCAGAGCAGACCCATGATTGCTTAGACTTGCTGTCCTGAACAGCTTGGGCGGCCCCCTCCTTCCTGTCCTCCCTGGCCTTGTATGCAGGGAAGCATGTCCAAATCATACTTTTGCTTTTCTCTTTGCCCACTTCAGAAATTCGGGATGTCAAATTGACTTTCTGGCACTAAAATCGGATTTCTCTGAATGGTATTAAATTACCAGCTATGCTTTGGTCTCTGTTCATTACATAAGAGCTTATCCTGCATTTCTCTCCACCATGACCAGACCAGATTCCCGGCAGCTCCTTGAGCACACCATGCCTCAGCATGCACTGGCCTCTTTTTCCTTGAAACATCCTTCTCCAAGCCAAAATAAAGCGACAACCCACCAACTGGGAGAAAATCTTTACACACAACATTACTGACAAGGGACTTATCACACAGATCCACAAAGAACTAACCAG
>JAGFMF010011868.1:2359174-2383377 GCA_019455555.1 Galemys pyrenaicus | reverse complement strand
GACAAGGACAGCCTGGGGACACCTGGTGGGGAGGGGAGGAGGAGGGTTGAGGGAAGATGGGAGCACGAGGGACTGAGGTGATGGTGCACTGGTGAGATGATGATGGGGATTACAATTAATGGCAAGTATATGTAAATTTTAAAATATTTTAATAAAAGGAAAAAAAAAACATCCTTCTCCAGACTCAGTTTGGTTCTCTTATTTTTCAAGCCTTTCCCCTTTCCTCCTGCTCAGTGCATATATCTTCTTCAAAGTATAAACCCCACCGGGTGGTGCGGCAGCCACAACCACACGCTGGTGGCAGACTTGTCCACCATGCAGCCTTGGAGACTGGCAGTGGTCTCTTTACCTTTCTGTGCACAGTGCTGGATGCTGAGTAGTTGCTAAGTGAATGAAAGGAGAAATGGATGGGAGAACCAGATGAAAGAAAGAGGGAAGCAGAAAGGGAAGGGACCCATATCTCACTTCTATAATTCTGGATCCTGAGGTTACTCATTTAGCCATCTTTGAACACTTCTTTTACTTCTGGAGCGGATCCCCTTTCTCCTTCGATGCCTTGCTCACAAAGATCACTCAGTCATTCAGCAATCTTCCCTGATTCCTCTTGCAATTAAGTGTTCATCTCTAGGCTGTGTCCCCCTGCAGGAGCGCTTGCTACTAGCCAGGAATCAATGAGAACCCCAACAGAGCCCAGCCTCACCAAAGTAGTTCATGCTATTTTTTTTTCCCCCCTCGCAAATAAGGGCTTGTTTTCATTGATTGTTCACAAGCACAGGGGAAAAAAAATCATCCATTTACTTTATGTGTACCGGCGCTACAGGACGTCTTACCTGTTCCACTTCTGTCTCATCCGAGGTATTTTCCCTGACGTCAAGACGTGTCTGTGCAGTTGTGAGGTGACACTGCCCTGGACAGGGAGAGTTCTATAGTAGATGTGAGCCTGTCATTGGGTCTTTGCAGCTAAGCACACAGACGTATGATTGTGGCTGAGAAAATAAGGCAATTGGCTTGAGTCCTCCCTAAATCACAGGTCTGCCAGGTGAAGACTTAGATGCAGCTGTCAGGTGATTTCACAAATGATTTCTTTCGTTATTGTTTAGCATGAGCTGTCAGTTGCGAAGAGCTGCCAGCACTGTGTTGTTCAGTCTGGTAACCCCTAGTCCCATGAGGCTGTTGAGCACTCGAAATAGGACTAGTCTGAATTGAGAGGTGCTAACTGGAAAATGCACACCAGATTTTAAAGGTAGTACGTTTATAATGCAAAATATTTTATTGAACATTTTATTTTGATTTTATGCTGACATGATAGTACTTTCAAAATATTGAGTTAGAAAATTAATTTATTTCACACACTTTACTTTTTTAATGTGTAGCTGCTAGAAGATTTTTAAACTACACATGTGACTCACATTATATTTCTCTTGGACAGGTCTGTACCAGAGGTTTCAGCACAAGATTGTGTTTCATACTGAACCCAAACACCACTTAGCTTTTGTGCATTTCCCAGGCATCCTTCTTTTGCATTAAATGTTACTATTAGAGTACACATCATGATGAGGCATGGACTTTGGACTGAGTCAAACCTGAGTTTCAGTCCTAGTATATCAGCATTTTGAAATCTTGGCATTTCAGATTCCTCAACTTTACAGAAGGAATATTACTCACCTGAACTCACTGTGGCTGGGTGTGTGGCAATGCAGTGATTATCCAATAAAATCAAGAGATCCATTGTTACTTTAACTGGGTTATTGTATTTTTCCAAAATAATAACTACAACTCTATTTTTGGAATTCTCTCACAAATGTAAAACAAACCAACCACAACAGAAACCTACCTCTTGGTGCCTGTTGCAATATGCCTGCCAGCTCCTCCCAGTGGAATTGTGATAGCTGATGCTCCCTGACAGCTCCATGCCAGCTTGTGTTCTTCCCAGGAATTGTCTCACTTGAACCTCAGAGCACACCCACAAGGAAAAGCTTACTATTAACTACTATTAACTCCATTTTAGTAGCTGCAGCTCTGAGCCACATCTAGGTAAGGTGACTTGCCTAAGGTCACACAGCTAGTAAGTGGTCAACCTGGGCTCTGAGCCCATATAGTCTGACTCTACAGCCACATTCTTTGTTTCTACTATTGTATTGTCCACAGTGAATAGAGGACAGAACAAAAAGCACCAATAGCAAAATCGTTCACAGGAAATATGCTTTTTCATGGACACCTATCTTGTGATTTTTAGAACTTATACCAAAAATATTTCGCTCTAGCATGTTTTTCTCAGTAATGTACAGTGACCTTAAATATATCCTGGTTTAAAGCAATTCCAGGGTAGTTTATACAGGGAAATATTCATTGCGTGATATCTAAACAGTGATGATTTTTCTGTAGTTGAGGTCTTGTCGGGTTTGCACAGTTGTTGGAGTGCCTTGTGTCCTGTGTCCCCTATGTATATAGTAAGGACTCAATAAATGTATGTTATTTATTAATGTTCATTTCAGTGCTTCTGAAAATACGCCTTTGGAAAGCAAAGCATGCAATATTTAAAAATGACTGTCACTCATTCCTCACTTGTGAAGTAAATGTGCTCTCTCATCATGTAGGATTGTCTCTTAGAATAATCGTCTTTGATTAGAGTGGAGCTTGGAGCAGATTTGCTTCTGTTTTGCTGGAATCCTCCTCTTTACCTTACGTGACACACCTGCATGCCAGCATACACTGCTGGGAATTCCATGATGTATATCTTTCTTGTCGTTCTATGTTTAACCAAGGGGATTAGTAGGCATTGATGTAATATTTTCTTTTCAAGTAAGATACTAATGCCTTGGTGGGTGGAGATAATGGTGGGATAGTCTGTGATCAAAGTTCAGAGCCTTCAAGTCATTTGCAAAGTTGAAATGGACTTATGTGCCTGGTGTACGTACAGTCTGGAATCACTGGAAGGAAATAGCAACAGACCTAGAAAAATCCCTTGAGAACATTAAATTCAAGGATTGATGGGAGCTGAAATGAAACTTTGCAGTAGTGGTGTCCTACCAATTCAAGCTATTTCTCCCCATTCCACCAGCATACTGTGGTCTGCAGGGGCCTTAACAAAATGGCGGGGGAATGTGAGAAGATGGGGCACACAGGTGTTCTCAAGGTGCTTTCAACAAATGCACCACAATTTCCAGGTACACGTCTGTGCCTTTAACTGGTTGTTAAACAGAGAGCAGGATATGCTTATCTGACGAGTGACAACAATTGTAAACACTCAGTCACAAAGTTCAGCATTCTGGTTTTAGATCAGATTACGTGGGACTTAGAAGGTGACTTGGAAATGCCAGCTGTGTCCATGGGTGGGAAAAGAAAAGGGAGGGAAAATTTGCCACAGACTAGCTGAATTATTAGGCAAAGACTTGGTCAATATATTCAAACAGGAAGGAAGTCCAGAGCCCTTCTATTCCATTGTTCTTTGTTATGGATGAGTGAACTGAGACCAAGTGAACAGAAAGTAGCAAAAACTAACATGCATCACTCTCAATAATGTGTTGGGTATTAGTCTTAAATAGGTTCCATACATTACCTCATCTCACTTTTCTGTGAACTTTGTGAGGTAGGTACTCTTTTGCGAGGTATCCTACCCATTTTTCAGATGAGAGAAGAGTCCCAGAAAATTGATTTTCTATGGTTGTGGAGTTAGCATGTTCCAGAGTTAGCACATGAGTTGTCTGTCAGAATCTCTGCTCTCCCCATCACACATTCTAGAGTCTTCAACAAGAGGGTCTCTGACCATTGCTCAGTCTGCTTCTCCTGGGGCCCTGTCCTATCCTGTGAGAGATTTCACACGTGTGTGTGCTGTGTTAGCTTTCTGTTGCTGTGTAATCACCACAAACTTAGTAGCTTAAAATAACGTATATTTATTAACTAGCAGTTTCTTTGAAGTTCAGACCTGGCTTGACAGGGCTCTGCTTAGGGTCTCACAGGTTGTGATGAAGGTATCAACACTGTTTGATCCCATCTGAGGAATGGGGTTCTTCTAAACTTCTATCTGTCTGAAAGTCACAGAATTTTGTTCATTGCAATTGTAGGATTAGGGCCTCAAGCTGCCAAAGGCCCCCCCCCTGTCCTGCCTTGGGCCCTCTCCATATCATGCAGTTTGCTTGTTCAAGGCCTACAGAACAACCTGTTGTCTTCAAGCAAAGCTCACCTGATTAGGCCTGGGATGGTAAGAGGTGGTTTTCCCTCTCTGCTCCTCAGTTTCCCCGCCTGTCAGTGATAGCTTGTAGCCATTGTGCTTTGATAAATAAACTATTCACTGTTATGTAGAACTTGGTGGATGGTAGAGTGTTTGTGGAAGACAGTTAAAATGTCTGGTGTTTCCATTTTAAGGACATAAGGTATAGGGACATAGAGTCAGGAGCAGAAGTAGAGAGCTGGCTTGTTTCTGTAGGGCCACTGGAAGCAAGGTAACAGTTGGGTGGGCTCATACTGTAGGGTGACACAATGGACAAAAACTGGGGGAATCAGCAGAGGTTATTGTGAAGCAACGCATTAACCTGTGGAAAGAGTCTGAATGCTGTCTGAGAAAGCAGACTTCAGGGGAGTCTGTGCTTCTACTCTAGGAAGGATTTTACTAATAAAACTCTTCTTGGGTCACCCCCTACTTCTGTGGACCTCATGTTCTTGTCTATAAAATAAGGCAGTAGACATGAGTAGCCTCTGGCATAGTGGGCCGTCTAGGTGTCTGCTGTGTCTAAATGTCATCATTCTGTTGGACAGTTTTCTGTGCATGATATAACCAATAAATACATTATTTCATTAGCTTTGTTTTTTAAAAAAAAATTATAGACTTGCCTCCCCTATTGCAAATAAACTGAAGGGCATTTATTTTGTCAAATTACTGGATTTTATGTGTCTTTCTCTCCAGTTCAGTGACAGCCATGTCCTTTGCCCTGGAAATGTTCCTTTTTGTATTTCCAAGTGGTTATTTTTATAGCCCCTTAATATAAATGTGGAAGGGGGCAAACTTAGTGTCCTGTGTGTCTCTGGGAAGATGGATAAACATGAGCAGGATTCAGAATCTACTTACTATGTTTCCCCACACCCAGGTCCTCTCACCACCCAACTGTGCTCCTACAGTTGAATTGGGCAGCCTTCCTAAAATATTATGAATTCTGGTGCATGTGTTAGTTGCTACCAATTTAATTTCTATAGGTCAGAGTCTGGGTCTTAACAAAAACAGTTGATAAAAATCCGGTATTAAAAACATTGATTCATGGCATATACCTTGCAAGAACTTCAATATATTCGTTAATCCCCCCAAAAGTTTGTTCTTTGGGGAATAAATAGTATTCTATTGTGATAGTTGAGGAAACTGAGGCAGGAATAAGTTAAATAACTTGCCTCTGGGGTATGCAGTAATAAGGGGCTGAACAGGGACTTGAACCCACGTGTGGTTAAGTGTCAAAGACCCTACTCTTAGCCAGTAGGGAAACCAGCTAAGACCTTGTGAATAATTTTTAAATGTTGGTGCCCCTTTTAACACCCCCCACCCTGTCATGCCTTCCATTTATCTGTTCCAGATCCCAAATAATTAAAAACCCAAGTTACCTCTCAAATATTGAGGTTGAAAAGATAGAAACAACACAGTTGGCTTCAGCGGGGCTAATATCCCTGAAGTTACAAAAACAGAAAAAAAAAAAAAAAAGACCATATGAAAGTCAGTAACACCACCATGCCAGATTCTCAGCAGTGAACTGGAAGAAAACTGTATTACAAATCATATTCCTCATCTGCGTGGGATAGATTCATAACTGGAAAATAAGTGTATGACAGTTCTTCATTTGAGTGTAAACTTAACTCATTAATTTTAAATGTAGGGCATTTTTTTTTTTAACAAAGAGGGGAAACTATAATAATAATAATAATAAGTAATGGTCCTTGTGGAGAATATAAAAAAGATGTTAGAAATTTGTGCTTTGGGAAGTTGGAGAATGTACTTATAGTTAAGGATTAATTTTCCCTCACAGAGATCAAAAAGGTCTTGATGAGTAAGATAAGTATCGAGTTTCAGGGTTGTTGTATTTTTTTTCTCCTTCTGCCAGACTGTCTGAAACTTATCTCAAGTATCATGGTAAAAAGAGAAGTGGCGGGTAGACACAAAAATGTAATAGATATATTTTAGGGATAGAATATGAACTGCCTTTCTAAATGCATATCAGAAGAAGAATTTATTCCAGTTGAATAGGTTTAATGATATAATTTTACCATATTAAATCATAATTGCTCTTTAAAAGAAAATAGAGATGCATGCATTGCCACTGCCAGGCTATCCCGCTCCATCCAAATAGTACCCTCCCCTGGACTTGTTGATTTCTCCCTTATCTCACCCCAGAGCCATTCTGTAGCTTTCCTTTGGAAATTTGGGTGGGGAGAAGGGGAAGGAAGGAAGAATAGCTTGAGAAACAGGAGTTTGCATGGAGCAGTTGCCATGGCTTTGAAAAAACCATTTCCTGCTATTAGGGAGCTAAGCCTAAAGCTTGTGAACAGATGACACCTTTGACTATTTGGAACCAAATTATCATTTTAAAATTATGTGTCAGGGTGATTAGGCTATCTGGATAAGTTATGGACTAAACTGTTTACAGTGTTATGGATGTTGGTAATCATTTATAAATGTTGGTGATTGTTTTTGTAGTTAAACGTTTTTCAATGCTCATTGCATTCCCTCCTCCCACTTCTCTCCCACTCTCCTCCCCGAAAAAAGGGGAGGAGCAGAGGGAATGATTGCATATCTGTATAAAAGCAGAATGAGAGTCCCACTAATACCTTTTATTTTATCAGATTTTTATGTCATGAATTGAATTATGGAGGCATAATTCATCTGTATCTATCTATCCCCCGTGCCTGAGAGTACGAATTTCCATGTCCGTTTTTTTAATGACACACAAAATAATACTCACCTATCTGACTGCTAAAAGGCATAATGTAGTTTTTAAAAACATTTAGTATCTTTTAAAATATAATACCTGACACATAAAAAAGAATTTAACATTTCATTGAATCTTTTATAAGAGTTTTTATATGCTACTAATATAAAAATACAGCCAAGTCAGCTAATCTCTAATACTCTCTTATCTCTTTTAAGGCATCCCGATTTTGAAGATGTTAAAATGAAAAAAAAAAAAAAAAGATGTACCTTAGATGCTATTAAATATGGCATACAACATGCTTGGTGAGTTAAAAAGCATTATATATTTAGTGCCCATGGACATCTTCACACACAATCTAAGAACTGGCTCAGTTCTCCTGTCTTGGTTTTCTCCCAAGTCCAGTGCATGTTCTAGTCAACCCTCCTCCTGAGTTTTAGAGTTTATTATTTCTTTGCTTTTTAGCACATACTTAAACTCTCTTTCCTATTAAATTATGAACTCCAAGGATAGACACTATTTCTACTGTGCTTGTCTTCTGTGCATGACCCACAATGTTGGTTCTTTTCCTTTTTTTCCTGAGGTCTAGGAGTCAGGGCTGAGGCTGGAAACCTCATTCCATTATCCTCACTCTCCCTCCCTGGTGGATTTCCAGGGTCCCTGCTGCTCTCAAACCCAGAAACAGAACTTTCTTCCTCCAGTCTTAATTTTGTGTTCTCTACTTCTCAGAAATACATTTTTAATAAGGTATAATATATATACAGAAAAAATACACAAGTCAGGATAGCACAGCTTAGTGAATATTCACAAAGAATATGCCACCTATGAAATCACTTCACAGACCAAGAAACAGAATATTATTCTTGGCATACAGCAGCCCCTATCCTGTTCTTTTCTAGGCCTTATCCCCTTTCTCTGCAGTACTAAACACTACAGTTATCCTGACTGCTAATATTTGTTACTCTAGTCTGGGTTTGAACTTTATATTGGAATCATGCAATGTGAACTTTTTTTCTCAGATGTTTTACATTCATATTATGTTGAGAGTTTTGATTTCATGTTTCAGATATCAGTAATTTGTTCATTTTCACTGCTCTAAAGATTTTCTTTGTTTGACTATACCACACTGTATACATTATGCTATTGAAGGACATTTGGACTATTTCCAGGTTAGGGCCACTATGAATAAAAGCTTTTGCAATTTCTTATACATGTCTACATAGATTTTTTATTTCTTAAGCCTAGACAAGAGTAAAATTGCCAAGTCATAGGTATGTTTATGATCAGCTTACTTGAAACTGCCAGTTTTCCAAAGTGGTTGTACCAGTTTTACTTCTTTGCAAGCAGTGTATGAGAATTCCAGTTGCTCCATGTCTTCACCAACATTTCTAGCTCATAATGTTTTTAATTTGCATTGCCCATTGATTAATGAGATTGAGTACTTTTTTTGTTGTTGGCTGATCCTTAGAATATTGTCTTCAGGGAGGTGACTATTAAGTTTTTTTAACTTTAGTAATTGATCAGCTCACCTCCCTCCCGCCTACCTCATATTGTCTATAGATAAACTTTTCCTTTCAGTTCTTGTCCTTACCCACAACTACTTTCCTATTAGGTTAACAGTGGAAACTTTTTTGTTCTCTGTAATTTGGTGCCTGTTGTAATAATAAAGGGAAATGGCAGATTTAATTGTTTCTGGCACTTTATATCCATTCTTTTCAAGTAGACTTGAAATGGGAGCAGTGCTATGATCATTCCCATTTAACAGATGAGACTTGTTCTCGCAATTGTGTGAGTAATAAATATATAATCAAAAGAAAGAAGCCATTGGTGCATCTAAATTATTTTACCTGCATATACTTCATTTTTTCCCCTGGTGTTTAAGGCTTTATGCTTATCCTTGGGTGTGTGGTTCAGAAATAAATGTAAAAACAAACAAGTAAAATAGATCAATGTTTTCCCCCAAAAGTAAAACATTATTTTTTTAAAGATTTGTTTATTTATGCATGAAAGTACTGGGGTAGAGGCCAGAGGTGTAGGCGGTGAGAGGATCCACCAAAGATAGAGTGGGGAACAAAACAGACAAATTAACTGAAATATACTGCTGAGGGCAGCAGTGGGCGAGGCAGGAGAGGTCTGCCACGTGGTGTGGGTCCCCTCCCTGGCCAGCAGCAGGATGGAACTCATGCTGCAGCAGCTGTGGTTTGCTTCATAGAGCATTGCTTAACCCACTGCGCCACAAGGGAGGCCCCGAACTCTTTCTAAAATCTTAGAAACAATTGTATATTCATTGATACTACTTGTCTAATTTTATACTGGATTTATTCCCTTATTGAATTATAAGAGATTCTTATGTATCATAAAAAATAAATATTGGGCCTCTCTGGTGGTGCAGTGGGTTAAGCAACGCACTGTGAAGCAAACCGCAGCCACTACAGCACGAGTTCGATCCCTGCTGCCGGCCAGGGAGGGGACGCACATGGTGCAGCAGACCTCTCCTGCCTCAGCCCGCTGCTCTCCTCAGCAGTGTGTTCCAGTCAGTCTGCCTGTTCTGCTCCCTGCTCTGTCTCTGGTGAATCCTGTCACCTCCCTGGACTCTGGCCTGTACCCCAGCTCTTGTATGCATAAATAAATAAATCTTTAAAAAAAAGTAAATATGTTTGCTAGTAAATATGTTTGTGGTTAATAATAAGCAAATATTTTCCTAGCTCTTCTTTTCACTTTGCCATATTATTTTAGCCATACTCAATTTAAATGGTCTTATCTATCAAAGTTTTTCTTTATAGTTCCTGAGCCTTTTCTTATAATCATAAATTAATTCCTACTTCTGGGATGAGCACATTTCTATTTTTTCTTCTTAAAATATTTTTAAAAAATAAATACAGATAAGACTAGTAGCATCTTGAAAGAATGTCCTGACTTTGGCACAATCAAGGTCATTCATTTGTTTAACCAGCACATTTATTTAGCCTCTCTGGTGTACAGAGAAGAATAAAACTACAAAGTGTTGCTGCTAAAAGGGACACCTTTGCAACGACACCATTTGATGTGCGTTGGGAAATGATCCTTCCATCCACCTTGTGGAGATCTTTAGGGCAAGATAGGAAATATTTAGGTAGGAAAACTGTACCAACTTGGAGCTGACCCAGAATTTGGTTCATAGAGTCAACTTTAAAATAATACTTCTTCACATTAGAGTGATGGCGTGATTATTACTGCTGAAGTGATGGACAGTTCAGTGTCCAGATCAGCTGGAACCTGGAGCAAAGGACTTTGCAGGGGATGGGTCAAAGGAAGGCTGGGCAGGTTGCAAATTTGCTTGCTGGGCACCAGCAAGAAGAATGGAGCTCAGCATTGATGGCAGCTTTCACATCGTTCAGAACCCAGCACACAGAAGTGGGGGATGCGTGGCCCTTGGGAAGCCCCCTTCTATTTGTCTCCCTCCCCTTAGAATGCCAGCCAAGGTACTAACTCCATGTTCCAGCCATGTTTCCACCTTGATATCTCACTGTGGTTAGCTACGCTCATGGTCACAGTTCTAGTATTTGTATTTTTACACATTTTAAACTCAAGGTTTTCAGTTTCAGTGAAAATGATACAATTAGAGTGGTTTGCAAAACATAGCGAAGACTTTTTTTAAGGATTGAAAGAATGTGACTCCATGCAATTTATTATAAACCTGTTTTCTTGAAGGTTCGTGAACATTTTTTGCTCAATCAGGGTTTTATTTGATGTTCTTTATTTTACAAATGGTTCTTCCCCTTGACTTCCAACCTCAGGAGACAACAATATTTCCCTTGAAAATACAGAGGATGAATCGGCCCTGTGTGTGTGTTTTCCAAGTATTGGTTTTCTAAGACATTTTCATGTAAAGGGCCAGGATTGTTAAGTCATTTTTTAATATAAGGAGGTCTATGTTTGGGCATTGAAATTAATTTCCCTTATCTCACCATACAAATAGCCACCCTGGCTTCTTTGATTTATTACCTGGTAGGTTCAGTAGCGCTAAAAACAGAGGACGGGGAGACATCACCTTTCCGTGGCATCATTAGTCACAGCATTAAAAGCACCCCCTTGAATGGACTGCTGTGCACAGGGTCCACTGTGCCCCGAGAATACGCTCTTCTCTTCTGGGGCCCAGGACACTGGGCTCACCCATGGCTTCCTGGCCACATTTTTCATTTCTTATTAAGTTGTTTCTACCCCAAAATCCTTCTAGTCTTCCCTTCTTATATAGTGTAAAGGAACATCCTAAATTGCAAATATAATTTCCAGTAAAAGACAAGCTACCAACTAGGGAAGATATTTTTAAAATCACATTTCCAACAAAGGAGTGTGTATAAACATAAAGAACCCTCAAAGTTACTATAGGAAAACAATTATTAAAAACTAGGCAAAAGACTTGAACAGAAACTTCACCACAGTAATGCACAGAAAGCAAATAACCATGTGAAAAGTAGTTCAACATCATTAGACATTAGGAGAATACAAGTTACGTCCATGGTGAAAGGGAAAAAACAATAATGAGAAAGAATTACACACTTATCTAAATGGCTAAGAAAAACAACAAAACACCAGCAATACCAAGTGCTACCTAGGATGAGAAACAGAGGAACTCTCAGGCATTTCTGATGGGACTGCAAAATGGAGTAGTCACTCAGGAAAAGAACTGAGCAACTTCTTAAAAAATTAAATATACAGCTTAGTACTCACACACCTGGGTATTTATTCCAGGGAAATGAAGATACACGGCAGATGAACCTATACATGAATGTTTGTAGAACCTTATTTATAGTAACCCCATTCTGGGGAAAAACCCAAAACTATGATACCTCCATAAAGTAGAATAATACTTGGCAGTACTAAAGGATAAGCTATTAATATGTCCAGCAACTTAGAATGCCCTCATAGATATTATATCAGTTAAAATGATGGGCCTCCCTGGTGGTGCAGGGGTTAAGTCTCAGTGCTATCAAGCTCTGGCCAGCCACTGAGGTGAGATCCCTGGCTAGAGAACTGACCCACATGGTGTGGCAGACCTCTCCTATCTCGCCTGCTGCTTCCCTTAGTAAAGTATCTCTGTAGGTACACTTGTTCTCCCCATTCTGTCTCTGGTGAATCCTCTCACCCGCCCCCTACACCTCTGGCCCACACCCCAGTTCTTCTATGCATAAATAAATAAAAATTTAATTTTTAAAATTAAATAATAAATAAAAGGAGCCAAGCTCAAAAGATGACTTACAGTATGATTCCAGTTATATGACACTCTTGAAAAGACAAAGCTGCAATGATGTAGAATACATTAGTGGTTGTCAGAGGTTAGGGATGGAGGGCATAGGACTATGAAGGAAGAGGGTAAGAGCATCTGGGGGGTGATGGAACTGTTCTATATGTGATCATAGTGGTGATTATATGAATTTATATGTTAAAATTCAGAGTAACATATACCTCTCACTACCAAAAAGTAGATTCTTCTCTTTGGTAAATTAAAAAATACATAGGTCCAAACTTCTGCATGTGATCTGCACTGCCCAGCCTCTTTTCTGACCCATACAGCTCCTTCTTGACATTCTGGCCCCTCCCATCAGTTTATCAGCACTGATCATTTGTGTATTTCTTCTACCCTCATGGTCAAACTCAGCTCTGTGCAGAGCCACCCCTGCCCGTTTCTCTGTGCACCCACCTCGTCTGGCCAACCGGTAGCCATCCTTGTGGCTCAGCTGTAAAGAGCCCAGCATTACTCTTGCTTAGCTGTCTCTGCACCCCCAATGCCAGGTATTTGCAAGCCCTTCTCAGTCCTCCCTGCCCTGCCCCCAGAGCCTGTTTATTGGGCTGCCTTACCTGCCAGGCTGCAAGTACTGAGAGAGTTGACCTCACTTCTCTCTCTTAGTAGCCCCAGTCAAAGGGCCACAAGGAGTTTAATAAGTAAACCAGCATGGATAAGAAGGAAGTCTAGGCACTGGATATGGAGTCACCCTTTGTTTGGTTTTGTTTGCCTTCTTTTTCTGGCTGCTCATGTCTCATTCCTGGCTGAAATTGCTTGCCTCCCCTTGCTCTTTCAGCAGGGGAATCCTCTTTCCTGGCTTTACCCAAACTACTTGTTAAAAATCAGTAAATCACGGTTTTAGACCTTTATAGCCTTTTTTTTTTCTTTGAGCAAATGTAAAATTATGTGGCAAAATCATGACTGTGGAGGGGTTTTCTCGATTTTCCCTCAGAGATTAGATAGATGGGTTTTATAGTGTACCATGAAAAGGCATTAGTGGTAAAATCCTTATTATAGTTATATTTCTACATATTTACTGAGGCCATCTTCCAAATTCTTCCAAATCCCCTTGGGGAGAGAACAGACGTTCTGCAAAAAAAAAAATAATAATAATAAAATTCAGCTCCTCTTCTAGACTCTATAGCCTTATTGATAGTAGTAGTGATTATGATGATAATAAACCCCATAGCAATAGCAGGGTGCTTTCTGAGGGTCAGACACTGTCTGAAGTTGCACCTGATGTATTTAATTCCCTTACTCCACAGGACAGCCCTGCTATCTGTATTGGTACTTTACACCTGAGAAAACTGCAGTACAAAGTGGCTAAATCAAGGTTGGTGTAGAGCTAGGATTTGAACCCCAATCGTCTGGTTCCATCTCACGATGGACGGTGAAACAAATGGAAGAAGGAAGATGTGGCCTTCTCCATAGTGAAAGCAGCAGTGGTTTATCAGCTCAGTTTTGTGCTTCAAATCTCTGCCTTCCTCACTGATCTTCAAATTCCACTAAAAAGACTCATGTGAGTTTTTCAGGCCCATTCAGATAATCTTCCTCTCAAGGTAACTGATTTGGGACCTTAATTAAAGCTGCAATAGCCCTTCACAGCAACACCTTGATCGGTGCTTCACTGAATGTCTGGTAACATCTCAGTATCAGTGGGGGGATATGGGACTCATCCTAGGTTTCTGTCACTACCAGGAATCAGAGCACTAAAAAATGTAAACACATACGTCTCAAAAGGTGTGCACCTATGCCCCCAAATCATATACAGTGTCATAAACTATTGTAACTTCAAAAATGATACAAATTAAACAAAAAGTAAAGTAAAACCAACAGAAATAAGGGCCACTTCTAAGGTATTTGTTTTTCATTAGTAATTGCATCAATTAATGTTTTTAGAGGTTTTTTTTTTTTTTTGCCAGCACACTACATTTTGTATTTATTAGGATATTTTGATAAAAGCATTTCTACTTTGTATTTCTATTTGCCTTAAAAGAACTGAAAAAGAATGAAATAGACATAATGCCAGTGAACAGAACAATTATTTATCACTAATTATTCAATAACTTCATCTCTTTTCTTTCAGCATTATGCCAGTATGTCGTTTCTTCTCAGCTTTATGGCCCATCTCCTTGAACTGTCTCTTCTCTTTGGCTTCTCTAATTTTAGGTTTAATCTTAAACAGCCTCTCTTCATAGGCAAATTTATTGATGAACTTATGTAGGTTAGAAAGGATGTGTGCATGAAAGTGTTCTTTTATTAAGGCTTTTGAAATAATAACTATTTCTGGATTTATTGACTGCCAATATTTGTCTATTTTCAGACAAAGAGGTGTCAGGGTGGGTTCTTCATAGGCCCAATGCTTAGAACGTTCTTGGTATAGTGTGGCCATCAAACGGTATATGTTTAATTACTGCAGAAGTAGACGGTATGGTACTGATACTTGGAAAGGTGAATTTTAGCATTTTCTTTGAAAGGATTTTAGAGTAATGAGCCAAGTTAATCATGAGGTCACTACTAAAGCATTTATTATTTGAAAAGCCCTCAATTGAGACCAAAGGTTTTAAAAGAGATAGAGACAAGGCTCTACAATGATAAAGTCAGAGGGGACCAATTTTTAATATTGTCCTTTACAAAATATGGAGCCACTGGGTGGAAAGTGTGTGTTAAGTTGCCCTAAGTCAACGTCTGATATTTGGCTTCTAGTTCTCTACAAATACTTAATTTACTACTTCAAAGCTCATGCCCATTCTACCTGAGGATTAGCACCTCTCTGAGTTTTTCCTTAGCTTCACCTTCATCTCCAAGCAGTCCTTGACCCACTTTGAAGCTGATTGACCTTGGGCAAGTTAATCAACCTCTGAACCATTTGCCCCCTCTGTAAAATGGGTATGATACTTTTTACTTTTGGAAGGTCTTTGGAAGATGGAAAGTCAGTGAATGCAAATACCTCTCAAACACACTGAGGTTAACAAAAGCTGTTTTTCATCTCTATTGGACTGTTTCACAGCTCTGTCACTCTGACACGGGATTGAAAAGCTCATCTTAACAACTGGTTTTTGAAAATTATTTGCAAAAAGGTTGCAGTAGATTATGAGGTTATTGTAGATAATATTAATTGATTTTTATGAGCGTGTGTTAAAGACCACCTCACTTCAAACCCTTAGGTTCAAATATGTGCACTTCACACAAAACATCTGAGTACAATTTATTTACTTATTTTCTGATAATTCAGAAGGCACTTCAGAGTCTTGTAGTGCCTCTGGGCTTTTATTATGAACTCCAGTTAGCATTTTATTATAGCTGTCTAGAACGATTGGTTGCTATAAAGTTCTAGAAAGCAACTTCTATTTGTTCACCTTTCCTAGTCCTTAAAACATGACATAAAAATAGTCTGTTTCGATAAATGCAGGAGTGGCTTCCCTCTGCCAACCCCTTCCTACGATGTAGTTCTCTGCTGCCCCAACTCATGGTCAGAAAGTAATAGAACCAAAACAGCAACAACATCCCTCCCTGCAGCCAAGGAGTGGCCGTCAGTAGGGCTTTGAGAGCTCATTTGCTCTCAAGTACCGAAACTTGTTCAAAATCGGTCTCGCTGTTAGCGCATTTCCGATGAGACCATTTTAGGGAGCAACAAAGCAAGAGTAGATCAATTTGCATTTTTTCCCCTATTATTACTGTGAAAGGACATATTTGGTGAATTCTCAAGGCAGGTTAAGCTTAACAGCAAATGTGCTGATGGAAGAACTGAGGCAGCTTCAGTTCTATTTATTCAGAGGGATCATGTCTCTACTTCGAGCCGTATTACTATCTTTTCATTTATTTTGCGTGCCTTTTAATTCATTGAGTGTGATTTAGAGAAGCCAGTGTGTTGCATTACAGTGGCATTCTCAGAAGTCTGCTGCTGATTTAATTCCTGCAGTGTTAACCCAGAGCCGGGGCTGGCATACACCACTCTGCTCCGACTTAGCAAGGAGAACTCGGACGGTTGACTCCATATCTGTGTACTTCCCAGGCTCCTCTCCTGAAAAATGGGCTATTCATTTTTTATCTGAGGCTCATAATAATAGAAAATTCCCTGTCGACATGAAAAAATTTTCAAACACCTTGCAAATGCTATCATTTTAATTTTAGCCCAGACATACAAAATCAGGATGCCACTATTTTCAAAGTTGTTGGTATCAGTTTATCATATTTCTGGGTGAAGTATGTGAAAGTGATTATAGTTAATAAATATCTTTTCTTTTTAACTTATTGCAGAGGCAGTTTTTCCACTGTTAATGAGGGTAATTTAACTTGGTTGAAGGATTGCAGTTCTTAAGAATTAATTCAGTAATCCAATTCAAAGATTTAAAGAGATCTAAGATTTTCACAGGTCGCATGCTAGTGAATGTGCTCCTATCACATAGCAGCTAATGGACTTGAACGCCAGTCTGTCATTTACTGTTCCCTCACTGCACAGTGGCTTTGCCCTTGGTAGTGAGTATACTTTCCAAGCATCGCAGGTTATTTAGAAGTGTGGTATATTTGTAGCACTTTTGAGAGATAGTATCCTATTTCCCATAGCCCCTAATTACTATGAAAACTGGGGTTATCTTTCGTAATTACACGTTTGAATCCTAATCTGCTGAAGTCTGAGGAATATCAGCCTCAGAGGAGCTGCCTTCTCCCCTTTCTTTTTCTGAGGAGGGCCTTTCATTTTTTTCTAATGTACTTTTAGAAACTAATTCATGTATCATTGTATTCACATATATAGGTTAATTCACGACTACAAAGGTTACATGCATGGTATTCACAACTTTCCATTTTTGATAGTGATGTACTATTAACAGCTAACAATATTTTGTAAAGCCTTATTTGTAAAGGATGTTGGAAATGCTCTTATTTTCCGATCCCATTATGTTCCTAAATATTAAAAATCCCATTTTGAAGCAATTAGAAGCTTTCACTTCCCTTTCCACGTGTGTTCTCCAGACAGCATCCCCATTCTGTGCTCACAGGAACCTTTGTTCTTTAATTAAAAAAAGGACTGGAGCTCATTAATTGAGGTTCCAAGTGGTGTCTGTGCGAATACTGAGGCAATAATACATTACAAGGAAGGATCTAGCTTATATCTGGGAGGTTCTCTGCAGTTCAGAGTACTATTAAAAGATAAATAAACAGCCAAAGTTCCTTGTAGGGCCATCCTCACATCCCGGACTGTCCTTGAGGGTTGGGCTGACCGCACGCCAGCTTTAAAGCCAGAGATTTCTGTTCCCACAGTAGGAGGGAAGAGGAGAAAGGTACGAGCAGGGCAGAAATCTAGAACTTCACCTTTGTTGAAAGCTTTATGAGCTTAAAAAAAACTCAAGATTCTCTTTTGGATTTTTGGACAGGTTAGTGATACTCTCTGGACAGATGCAGGCATATATTACCAAAGGTGGATGAGTTGCTGGCAAGCATGATAGGAAACAGATAACCTACTATTTTATAGACTGATTTTCATTGCTGGCATCAAACATTGGAGGAATTAGAAGAGTTTTGAAAGGGGAAATTCTTAAACTGAATTGGAAAAGCCTTGGGCTCACATCCGTCATCAACAAAGAATCTTAATTTCTACAAGAACAGGCATTTCTCCTGGCTCCAGAAAATGTGATGCTCCCATGGTCTTTGTGTTTCCGGAAATATTACAAGTGCAAATGGTGGTCTCCTCTCATTGTCCAGATGCAGTTGCAAAAGTGAGCAATTGGGGCCTCCCTGGTGACTCAGGGGTTAAATTCTCAGTGCTATGAAGATACCAACCTCTGAGGCATGAGTTTGATCCCTGGACAGAGAGCTGCCCCACAGAGTGCAGCAGACCTCTCCTATCTTGCCCACTGCTCCTCTTAGCAGTATATTTCAGTCGTTCTGCTCCCTACTCTGTCTCTGGTGAATCCTCTCACTCCCTGAACCTCTGGCCTACACCCAGGTTCTTGTAAGCATAAATAAATAAAAATAAATCCTAAAAAAAGAAGATGTAGAACTGAGCAGTTGGAGAACTCTCAGATTGCTTGGATGGTGTTTCTGTGTGGCTTGGCTGGACTGACCAGTGAATACAGGGATATGAACAAGAAAGCAACATGTCAGATTGAAAGCCAGAGAATGGAAAGCAACAATTAACTTTGGGGTCAATTCACTTCTCTATGAAAGGGTTCTATCCAGTCAGGGGGCTAACCCTTTGGAAGGAAAGGACTTAAGGGCCACCTGGTAAGTCTGAGATCTTCCCTACCACCCACCTACCAGCTCCTCTTCATTCCTTGTTTTTCTCTTTCCATTCCTGCCAAAGGATAAAGTGCCTTCATCCTGCTAATGCTAATAATGGAAGACATTCTTAACAAAAGGGAGAGCTACACAAAGACAGCAGAGATCTGGCAAGTAGAGGCATGACCCCTCCCCCTGTGCTGAAAATGGAGGATGGGTCAAAAATGGGGACTATGGAGACAAATATTATTTCCCTGAAATGTTCCGCCATTTAAAGAGACATGTCGAGCTCACAATATATATACTTTTCCCTCCCCATAATTTTTTTCATGTTGTATTTCTCAGAGAAAAATAGATTTTAAAATGTAAAAACCTGTTCTTCAATTGAGTATGCAAAAATCTCATTGCAGTATTTATTCCAAACCTGCTCTCATAATGTTCAGTCAAGGGGAAAACAGCAAAAAACAGTTGTTGATGGACTTAGCACAGAACTGGATTAAATAAGCATTAGTCTACTGAAGCTGATTACAGGAATATGAAAATGCAGTATCTTAATGGTACATATTTTTATGTGGCAGCTCAGTTGCCTTTCATTTTGCAGCTAATATGTCTATTCTTATGAGTCATTTACTTCTTTAATTACCTTTTGCAGGCAAGGCACCATGGTATATTAATGTGAATGATTTTTACTGCCAGTTTATCATACAATGCCCCAGAAGTTGAAAGGCGTAATTGACTTGGAAGAACAGCTCATGAAGGAAACAATATTTAGTTGACAGTTTTCCTTGTACTCTCTGTTGACGTTTATGAGTTTACACTATGCTAAAGGAGTAATAAACACAATTTTCTTTCAATAACAGGAAAGAAATGTATTTCTAAAATACATTTGTAGAAAACACATTTGTTCATTTCTTGAATATGAAAATAACACATTTCTGGTGATAAGACTTCTCCGATTGCCAATTGAATTAAACCTTTGAAGGTGCATTTATAACCTGTCTCAGCGCATTAGGAGATATTAGGGTTCATGTGATTGAATCGATTTAATGAATATTTAAATTATATACAGATTTGGATAAATCATATTTAAATCTAGGTGTTAGAGTGAGACTTCTCTGGTCTTGTCCTCCCCATTTCCAGAGCGAGGCAAAGGAAGGCAGGAAGAGAGCTTGGGCGCTATCAGCAGGAAGATTTTTTTTCCCTCCAATGGGAGGGAAATCTGACAGTGCATTTTGGAGAAATAAAAAAGAAGGTATAGTGATGCAGTTCCTTATAAGGCCTGGGTTTTCAACAGTTAAAACCACGATGGGTAGGTTGCTGCTGCTCTGCAGTCTGGAAGGTGCCTTCAGTTGACTGGGGCAGTTAGCAAGTGCTCTATCAAGTGTTAAGCATCATGTCCAGAGTCCCAGTGTCCCTGTGCTGCACCAGGGCCCTGGACAGGCCTGGGTTTGGCACATCGGTTCAGAGGGAGTTAAACTTTTCACAGTTTTCTGGATTGTTTGCAGTGCAGTCCTGTGCAGCATGATGAAAGTTTTCTAGCCATCTGTTGTTAAGCTGGCGGTGAGCAAGGCCAGTATATCCAAACAAAGTTCTGGCCTGCTGTAAACTGAACCTGTCAGTTTAGCATAGCTTTGCTGACCCTCCAGTGAGCAGGGCAGCCCTTGGTACCAGGCACTCGCTGCATAGAGCTTTCAAAGGGGAGCAATTTGGGGGGTGGGGATAGGGCCTGTTTACTTTTCCCCTTAGTGTTCCTCTCACTGGCTTGGACTAGTTTATACTTAATCTTTAAATGGAAAGTGGATACATGTCCCCTCCTCCTTTTAAGGAAGGGGAGGCATTACTACTTAATAGGGGATTGTAACATTTAGAACAAGGTATGAGTGTCCATAAATGCGCAGTGGCTATAATTCCAAAGGATGTTCTCTGCAGTTATTTTTGTTTCATTATTTTTTCTCTTCGTGTTTGGGGACAAACAATCCAGGCAATGGAAGTGCCTATATTTGTTGCTTAGCTTATATAACTCAAAATGTTTCATAGCTTTAAAAGGACTGTCCCCTCCCTTTCTTCTGCATATTGTGTTTCATCATCAGAAGTTAATATAGAGCATAGTTGAGCATAGCAGATAATGCTCCCAACTCTGTGAAGTGTTACCTGCTTCTCTGTTCTCCTCTGCAAGTTACATCTATATTGCTTTTAATTGCCAAGCTTACCCTAAAAATACTTTCATTGTCGTGTGATACTTTTTCCTTCTATAGTAAATGTTTAATTCTTTTTTCCCATTTAGTAGTGTTTCCTTAACTAGATATGCAATATTCCCATACATTCGGATCCTTGAGATATACACCTATGTATATATGTATGTGTATACATGTATGTATCTCAACACCTGTCTAAGCCTCCCCCTAACCTTTGTGGGTTTCCTTTTGTTAATGACACCTTGTAGGTGCTGCTGTATTTTTATCTTGGTCTTGCTGTTGTATGTTTCCTGTACAGCTTTGGTTACATTTGTGTTCTGTTAAGAAAGGGCTCTGGGGAGCCATTGTCAAACCTCTGTATCCATCTCAATTCATTAAAAAACCCATGGAGAATGGCCACTGTCATTGAATAACTATGTCAGCCACTCCCCTGGCTGCCTGAACCCCAGTAGATGAGAAGCAACCACAGCCCCACATAAATAACAAAGGAAAAAGGCGCCTAAAGGATGCACATTTGTCCAAAGCCCCAATGTGAGAGGGATACGGCTCAACTTTTAACTGCAATCAAGTGAAGTACAAGGGTCAGAAATTCCGTAAATGGAGGTAAAGGGGTGCAGAAGAAGCAAGGGAATAAATAGGAAGATAAAGGCTTTTCCTTTAAGGGATGAAGAGTATCTTGATAGTGAAAAATATTCAATTTAAAATTTAAATGAGTGCACTTACTTGGAAATACCATACAGTCATAATCTGTTTGTAAGGTGACTGACATATAAAGTGCTTTTTTGTTTTAAGGTTAAAAAAAATGTATTCGGGGTAGAGTTTCGGGTGTAAATGTCAGGTGCAACGTAACGTGTACTCACTCCAAGAGTCAAGCAAATAACCTTGGCATTTAGGACACTGCCTTTTAGAACATGAAATTGTATTTTGTTGTGTGTGTGTGTGTCTCTCTCTCTTTCTTTTTTTTTTTTTTTTAAAGGAGGACTACATTAAAGGGGTCACCTATTAGCTGTGTTTTTGCTGTCTTAAACTCAGCCCTTCTGTCTATTAAAATCAAACCACTGTGTAAACATTCCAGTGTTGTTCTTGGTCTCTACAATGGCCACAGGGATCAGGTTTCACCTGCCTGCACATCTTCAAGCAATTAGAGCAATTAGCGTGAAGCCATTTCACATTCAAGGATTCAAGGTCTACAGTGACATTCAAGTCCAGGAGAAGTCTGAAAGGGAGAGAGAGGAGGCAGCCTAGAGCATGGCTCCTATGCCATGGCCCTGAGCATACAATTTCTCTTTTAAATATTGTAGCTCTTTAATAATATCATTATGAGGTTTTTAAATGACATATCAAAAGTTGTTTATATGAAAAAAAATCCGGTAGTCATTTAATTATACTAATGAAGGTCTTTATATATGGCAGATTTTTGAAAAAGACTTCTAATGACCCTGAGAGCTGGAGGGTGACTGCTGCTCCCAACTCAGCAGTGGTGACAGCATTCTTTGTAGAAGAAGAACATCTGATAACATATAAGGGGATTTGCATTTCTCGCTCACATGCTTCAGCCTCTCTGTTTTGGGTAAATGTAACAATTACAGCAATATGGAATATTTAGGTGGAAGATTTTTGAAGTAAGTATTAAAAGCAACTTCTGTTTTTAAGCTTGGGGAGGAATAGTGGCAACTTGAACACATCGAAGTAGTAGAGTTTAAAGATAAATAATCAGCTTTAGCACATCAGATAGCTCTATTGGTATGACAGAAGGTGACTTAAAACACATTTGAGGAATCCAATAGGGTTTTTTTGTTTTGTTTTGTTTTTTTTAATGAGTGGAATTTAGTTACCCAGGAATCTTGTTTGCATGAAGCAAACCCTAAACTGATTACAGCTTTCTAAATTGGCTAGTACATTTTAAAATCCACAATTGACTGTGACCTTATTATGCAAAAGAGAGGGAGGGGCTAATTTCAAAAATCTTAGGGTGCTGCAAAAGAAGGCCTGGCTCTGCAGTCCAATTGGGCATTTGCGATTAGGAGAAGTTAGAATGTGGCATTCTCTTGACCTTTCACCTCAGACTGCCTGTTTACATTTAGTGTTTGTTAACAAACAGCTTTAAATATAAAATTGTTAGGAGAATAACTTTTTCATTACATGTGCTGGCTCTAATTAAAATAAGAGACTTACTTTTAAATGAAATAATTGTGTGTTTCTAAGTTCTTACGGTAATTCTTTTATGGAATTGCCCAACTTGATTTGAAAACTACTAAAGTCAGTTCTGTATCTGCTGTATGAGCAGTTCTCTATCAGAAAGACAGACAGAAGGACAGACTACACCTATATATGTTTATTTGTTTGACTGAGATAGGAACATTTGAGTCCACTCACCCACTAGCTAGTTTAGGGAACTGGCAGCTTAGTGCGCTCTAGTCCCATCTCCAACTACTTGGAGCTGTTCTGTTGAGAGATGGATTTGCTGACCGCCTACTTGCATGGTGCCCAGGCTGTGCACAATTCAATGCTGCATTACAGAGCAGATGCCAAGGCGGCTATTAAATGTAACATGCTGGACGCTGAGCAAGGTAAGACTCTGCCTTTTCCCCCTCCTTTCAGGATGGATTGCTAGGAGATCATTTGGAGTATTTACCACTGTATCAGCCAAGTTAGAGAAGAATATTTCAATTGGAGACTCCACCCCTCCTGAAAGCAGAAAGGCGAGGCTCCACAACAAGGGGCCCAGAAAAGACGAGACAGTAAACCAGATCGTCCCCATTTCCCCCTACCCTCGTCCTCTGTTTCTATGATCTGCCTTTTGAACTGTTTTTGTGGCTGATCAGTTCCACCTAATATGTCTCTTGATTTCTGCTATTGTAATACTCAGGCGACATGCTGTTCTCTTCATTTTTATAAGCTTTAGATGCTTCTGCCTGTCATATTCTGGCGGTTTATCTTCAGCGTCTGGATTTGCTTTCAGACTTGAATGTCTATCAAGCTGCCGTTGCTTTGAATGTGAGATCAAAAGAAGATGAATTCCAGTGAAAAATTTCCTTCTATGAAGAAAAGATTGGGGCCTATGTAAACATCCCACTGACAGTTCCCAATGAGTTATTTTAGCCGAGTATTAGCACCTGGATGACAGACAGTCCAGCATTCCACTGCTAAATAACAAATCAGTTGCTTCCGTGGCAGAAGAACATTGCCACAACAGCAATACATTTTCAGAAGGAATCCTTTTCTTCTTCCTCTTCCCCTCCCTTTTTCTGTTTTTTTTTTTTTTTATTGAATATGGCTGTTCAGCTCTTCATCCTATTTTTCAAGCTGACTTGCTCTGCCTTCTGCAGTTTACTTTTCTTTACAATATCTGTCAAGTTCCTCCGGTGACTGAAGACAGGACTTTGATAATTAGTTTGGGGCGGGTTAAGGAGTGTTCAAGTAGGCAAGCCAGGCATCTTCAGATAAACAGGTAGTTTGGTTGACTGCAGGGAAAGAAAATGTAAAGGAAAAGCAGAAAAATCAAGATCAAGGGCATATCCCTGGAATGTGGGATGATGTGTTCTTTTAAAAATATATGTAACAAAATCCTCTGAAGTCTCCAGAATCCAAATCTCCCTCCTCCCTCCCTCCCTCCCTCCC
>JAGFMF010011868.1:2248812-2359124 GCA_019455555.1 Galemys pyrenaicus | reverse complement strand
TCCTTCCTTCCTTCCTTCCTTCCTTCCTTCCTTCCTTCCTTCCTTCCTTCCTTCCTTCCTTCCTTCCTTCCTTCCTTCCTTCCTTCCTTCCCTTTTCCTTTCCTTTCCTTTCCTTTCCTTTCCTTTTCCCTTTCCCTTTCCCTTTCCCTTTCCCTTTCCCTTTCCCTTTCCCTTTCCCTTTCCCTTTCCCTTTTCTTTCCTTGCCTTTTCAAAAGAAAGCATCCTATGTAAATGTCTCCATAAAAATATCTCCAGAGCAGGTTTCCTGAACCTCTCTGTTGTCTGGCTCTGCATGAGTGAGGGGTGTCTGGCTATGGTTTGGTTTGGTCTAGCCAGGGCACACTTTTGATGCTGTGTTGCTGCTTGCAGACCTGGAGTAATTTAGAAATGGGTAGCATTAATAGATTTTTTAAGTGCTAAATGCAACTTTGAAAATTACCTGCAAGCTTCAACTGATATTTCAACTTTGAAAGTGAAGAATTACTTGAGGAATTCTTGTGGTTTCTTTGTCATTTAGTGAGAGCTCAGCCAGCTACTGTGGAGGCAAGCGTCCCCGAGGTTGCCTACAAAGGGCAGTGTTCCAGTTTGTTCTCTCCTCCAGTGTGCTTCAGCCGCACAGCACTTCCTGTTTATTCAAACATCTTTTTTACCACTCGGCAAACCCCCGCTTCACAGAAACAGCCAGAACCCATCTACAGCAAGAAGACGGAAATCCAAAGGCAGACAGTGCGAGCTCACTCCGTCAAACTCCTCATTTTCTCTGTAAGTGTCCAGAGAAAAAGCAATGCTTTTGCCGGGTTAAAGTTTTCAACTAGGGATCCACTCCTGAGCAGACATTTTCTGGAGGGCAAAATAAGATGATCCAACTTGTTTACTGTTTTTTTTTTTCTTCCCCCCTCCCTCCTCTCTCCATCAAAGGCGGTTTCTTTTTAGAGATTTGAGAGGACCCGTGCGGTCTAACTCCTTTTTAATTCACTCTTGCTTTCAATTGTGTCTTCGGATATTAGCAGCTAAGTAAGCAGGCTTGAGTCGTTAGGACAGCATTATAGGCTGGACCATAGATGAAAACCTCTCTTTGCTTATTTGTGACATTGTTTTATGTTGCCTTTTTCTTCCTGTTATCACAAACAGCGAGAGAGTGCAGGGCTGGTGGCTTTGTGATTCTGCGTCCGCTGAAGTGTCCTCTGATGTTTGCATCATGACACCGTCATCATTTGCGAATCAGTCTTGATAATATTGTACCAATTTCATGCCAATAAAAGTCAGACTGCTGAAACAAGCACGGTCATTATCTCATTCATATTACTATTGTTTAAACGGGGTGGGCTGCAAAGGGAAAGAGAAAACCCGCCTCACTTTCCGAAATGGTTGTTAACTTTGATGTTGGAAAGCTCTTTTCAGAATTCACATTGTGGATAATTAGTATGGCAGGGAAGCTCTAGGACCCAGGTTGCTGCTTTGCTCTGTGTGGAAGAGCTATGTGATTGCTCGCTCAAGTCCTTTCTGCTGAAGTGACTTTAAACACATGGTTTGACATATTTTAAAAGGGTTCCACCTTTTCCTGTCTGTTGTCCTGTGGTCCTCCCTCTGGCCTCCTTCCCCTCATGCCACACCCCTCCCCCAACCCTGACCCCCAACTTCAATGTAACCACACCCCTCCCCCAACCCTGACCCCCAACTTCAATGTAATTGGTCAGTCAGGTGCTAATTTTTTTAAACTATGTATACTATATGGGTCAGGGAATAGACAGGAAATGGAAAATTAGCTCTTTTGATCTTAAGGGAGTTGTTATTACTGTGAACATTGTTTGTTAGTCTCCAGACTAAATATCCTTAAATTCTAGTGTCCAAAACAGCATTTATTAGAATAGAGGAAAAAATAGGCTCTGTAGTTGTCTAAACCTCTGATGGAAGAAACATTTAGGAGTGTGTGTGTGTGTGTGTGTGTCTGTGTGTGTGAGTGAGTGTTGCTGTGCTGGCTTTTTTAACGTTCAGAAGTTGTTCTTTGCAAGAAAAAAAATTATGTTTGTGACTGCCTTAAGGACAATTTGTTTAACAGTAGGAGTAATTGCAGGGAAAATGGAAAGAGTGACTGAAGGTATTTACTCAGATGTTAGTGTAGGTGTGGGGGCCGAAAACTCAGTGTGGGAACAGTGGGCTGCTTTTCTTGGTATCTCAGTCTATTTGATGACCATCAAATTTCCCAGCTCGCTGGTTTTGTTTTTTCTGGATGGCATGTTTGATTATTTATCAGAAGGGGAAGGGAGTAGCTGAAGCAAATAAACATGTGACCAAGTTCTGTTTTGTTTTCCACTCAGAAAGCATGCCCTTTAACAGATATACAGAAAATAATAAATGCATTGTTTTATGATAAAAGGAAATTATATGTGTCATTTTTTAAAACAGCGAATGAGTTAACCCTTGAGATATAGGGAACTTTTTACTTTCTGAGAATGTGTCAGGTTTTTTTTTTACTGAGAATTAATCTATTGTGGTGTATGGTTTTATGGTACAGGATTTCCCAGGATTAGTTGTTCAGTAGTTTGGCTTTTCTTGATGCTTTGCTTAGTTATGCCTGTCCCAAGTAGCTCTAATTTTATGGGGTGTGTGTGTGTGTGTGTGTGTGTGTGTGTGTGTTTTCTAACCTGTGATACCACTGGACAAATTAGTTGTTTTCACTGTGAAGGCTGTATTCTGACTTTAGATCTAAATATGAACAGTTCGGTTACATGAAAATATACCTGATTATTTGTGACCAGTGTCCAGCAGAATTTATTAGGAGCCAGCTTTTGCCTCTTCTTTTAAAGACATCAGACAGGTGCAGTAATGCAGAGTCAATGTGTAAATCTATGTTCCACAAATATTCCATCCCATCTTTAATATTGTGTAACACACATAATGATCTATAGGGCAGTTGTTAAATCAAGTCCTCCATGCACCTAGGAAAAGGCTCAACTGTACATTAAATACGGATTTAAAAAGCAAATGTAATTTTTTTGTTTAAATTATCATGTGGGGTTTGCATGAATGTGTAGACGTTTTACACATGGATATGATGCTGTGACCTATGTGCACACCTGGGCACACTTTTTAATAGCTAACACATCAGTTTCTACAGGGGCTTTCTCATTTATATACGTTCTGTATAGCAATGGACATAGTCCTAGCCTAGTGGCTGGCCCCAGTCATCCCAAGCCCTATAAATCACAGCTGAAAAGCCTATACTGTTTTTGGAATGTGAATTGGAAATATGCATACAGAGGGATTCCCTCTCTATTGACTATATAAGGGAACAATGCAGCAGAGGCTCAAACACTGCGGCTCCCCCCACTGTTGCTCTATGTAACCCGGAGTTGGCTTTGCTCTCCAGAGGACAGGGATGCCGCAGGAACCTTCCTCTTCTTCTGTTGTCATCCCTGGTGACTCTCCAAAATGCAGTTGGTTGGATAATCACACTTTGTACTTATACAGAGCCCTTTGTCTGTGGAAATCAAAGTGCCTGACTAATGCTACCTCGTTAATACTCAGAACACCCTTGGGACATAGGTAGGCTGCAAAGATTATCCCACTGCTGAGGTGGGAAAATGTCCTGTTAAAAGAGTTTACAATTTCCGGGTGTGTCTGGACTTCATGGTTAGGCCAGACCTGGAAGGGGGTATGATCTAGATGCCATGAAAAGCATTTTTCCTGTGACATATTCAGCCCTGACCACAGACAGTCTCGTGAGAAAGTGAAGAAACTGAGTTGGAAAATATAGCTAGTGTGTGGTGTTGGTGGTGGTGGGAGGGAGGAGCTAGTGAAAAGTCATCAGGCTTAATTTTAATCTATTTAGGTCGAAGTTAGTATATATATTGTAAAATAAAATACAATGTGGGCTAAAATTTTTGATTTTTGTTTTGTTTCACTTTAACTCAATCTGATGTTGGCAATTTAACTTCCACAAAAATCAAGTTAGTTTTTCTTTGCAAAGAAACAGACTCTGTTTATTGGTTATGCAAAAGTAAGTATGAAGTTATACCCTGCTTGTGTACTTTGGGGGCAAAAATATTCAAATATTCTGTTAACTGTAGATACTGATAGGTGACTCTTGCATTTTGATGTACCTTAGCCTGCTTTCCCATGGCCAGTAAGCATAGTGAAAAAAATGTGCCATTTACTGATAAAAATCTTTTATCGGAAGCTTTTCTTAGAAATTTTAGAGCAGGGTGGTAGTATTTCAGTTGTTTGGTTCCAGTGCTGTTGGAGGAATCTTAAGCACAGAAATTCAAAATGATTTTTTAATTTTAATAAGTGATTTTCAAAAGATTATAAATAATACGATTCTACTTTGGCTTAAAAAATGTACTTTCCTTCAGCATGCCTCTCTACATGTTAAGAATGCAACATGTAGGTAGCATCAGTGATATTACACTTTTTTTTTCCACTGCATTTTTGTATTTTTCATCTTTTACCCTGAGCTTGTCAGTTCCATAATCAGTAGCCATGTGTAGAACACTTCTAAAAATCACTTTTTGCAGCACTTATTGAATACAAAGCCCTAGTTTATTCACTTTATGAGTATTAGTTGTGATGTGGGAACTATTTTTCCTCCCATTTTTATAGACGAAGAAACACACAAAGAGAGGTAAAGTAACTTGTTGGAGGTCACACAGCTATCAAATGGTACAGATGGCGTTCAGATTCAGGCAGAATGACTGGTGGGTGGTTAACCACTGTGCATGTGGCTTCTGCAGAAATACATTAATGTCTTTTAAATCCAACCTAGTTCTTTGGAATTGCTGTGATTCTTTCAAGGTCAGTAATTCCCCCAAATTCCCACAGAATCTATTTCTTTGTGTCTAGGGTCTCAAGTTCTACCTTATACTAAATAGTGGTTACTGGAAGTTCCAAAGATGATTGTCACTCTGTGAGCACAGATTTGTGAGCACAGCTGTCTGGTGAACACATTTTTGTTTCTAAACCCTTTTTTATATTAAAAAAGTGTTTCTAATACATTGATCAGAGCAATCAACTCTTTTTCTTTTGTCGCATCCTGTTATATAGATGTTTGTATTTATAATTATCAAGAATAAGATCTCTGAAAAGTTTCCTACTTCTTGAGAGTGGCTTAGATAATTGAATATATATTCTCCTAGATGTTTCTAAATTTTTCTTCAAAGAAGTTCTACATTCATGTGAATGGAAGAATTGCAAATCCATGGATCTGTAGGTCAGTGGTCATTTTTGGTTGTGTGATTCCTGAAGTAGAAGTGAAGGAATTATAGTGCAAGCTGTGTGACCTTTGGTGCATTTGTAAACTTTCTGTTTATGTAATTTAGAACTAAGCCAGATCTCAGTTGGTTTTCACTTACATTTTCTCCTTCGTATTAGTGGCGTTGGTCATCATCATCTCCCCCAGGTTCCTATCTGGCTTGTAGGCAGCTCTCCCCCCAGGCCTTCTCTAAGAGTCAAGGCAGGGCATTGGTCAGGGCTTGACAAGGTGGAGAGGGCCTATTTGCTCCCGTGCCTTTGCCAGCAGAAGCAGCCAGAACTCAGTTGCAAGTCATTTGTGTGCCCAGGTAAAGCACACCACCTCTTGCCCTCAATTTGCTTTACATAGAGTAAAAGTTACTTGCCTTGGATTCATTTGGACTCAGCAGATGATGCTATGATTTTTCGTACTTTCTCTCTAAAGAGGACAGTTTAAGATCACTAGGAAACTGGAATCTCTGCTTCCCACAGAATATTTTCACTGATACGGGGAATTATAGTAATAGTTTCCACGTAATAAATGATTATTGTGTCCAGGCACTGTATTAAAGACTTTCTGTGCATAGCTTACCTAATTCTTATTATTCAACCTCCATGTGTTTCTATAGGTACAGAAGCTGGACATTTTAATGCCTCAAAATTTGTGAAAATTAAATGAGGTTATGTGTCTTGACTGTCTGGCAATAAACATTCAAAAAAACAAAGCTTTTATTATCTTCTTTATCCCCAATGACCAGGGGTCAGAGCAGTTTTAATAATAGTTATTTAAAAATGCAAATCAACCACCCCTCTTAGAATAATTACTATAAAAAAAGAAAAAAAATGATAACAAAGTTGATGAGAGTGTGGAGCAAAGGGGACCCTTGTGCACTCTTGGTAGAAATATAAACTGGTGCAGCTACTATGGAAAGTAGTATGAAGGAGCCTCAAAAAATTAAAAATAGAACTACCTTATGATCTAGCAGTTCCACTTCTGAGTATATACCCAAAGGAAATGAAGTCACTATTTTGAAAAGATATCTACACTCCTGTGTCCACTGCAGCATTACTTATAATAGCCAACACATGGAAACAACCTAAGTGTCCTTGGATGGATAAATGCACAAAGAAAATGTAGTGTATTCACTGCACAAACACACACACACGCACATACACACAACGGAATATTATTTAGTCATAAAAGAAGAAAATCCTACCATTTTGACAGCATGGGTAGACCTTAATGGAGCACATTTTGCTAAATAAATAAGTCACACAAAGAAAGCCAAATACTGTATGCTTTTATTTATGTGTGGAATCTAAAATAATTAAACTCATAGCAACAGAGAACAAATTGGTGGTTGCCAGAGGCGGGTTGACGGGGGGAAGGGGAAATAGGTGAAGGTTGTCAAAAACCACAAATGTCCAGTTAGAAGATAAATCAAGGAGATAAAATGTAAGCAATGTACTATACTTTTATGTACTTGAAAGATACTAAGAGAGTAGAACATGAATGTTCTCATCACAAAAATTAAAGCCGTTCCTATGTAAGGTGATAGATGCTAATTCCGATACTTATTTTTTTTTACTATATACATAATAAAATCATTGTGTTGTACACCCTACACTAATGCACTGTTGTGTGTTAATTATAGTTCAATAAAATGTGGGTGGGGAGGGAAGAAAAATTCAGAAAAAAAGTATTTTAAAAAGATAGTTATTTAACATACTCCTACCCCCAAGAAAAAGCAGGCAGTTACAGCAGAGTGGGGGAGTCTGCAGTGAGTGGAAAAAAAAAAAAAGAAAAGAAAAAAATAACCAGACTCAGAAATCCTGCTGAACCAGAAAACTGTGCCATGTGGGTGAAGACTGAGCCTAACTCACACGTGTCCAGGTCTAGGAGGTGTGGCTGGACTTTGGCTAAGTTGCAAGGAGAGATGTGTGCTTTATTAGCTCAGCCTCTCCATTCTTGTTCTCTAAAAAACTCCTTTTGAAAAAATCCCTTTGGCTCAGTAGAACACAGAACTGGACATATCCCCTTGAGATATCAGGACTTGAAGAAGGGCTGGTGGCAGCACATCAGTGCCCCAAGAGTAGATGGATGGAGTAGAATAGGTAAGAAGGAGAGCACAGTGAGAGGCAGGTTGTGGCCTCCTGTCTGGCAGGTCTGCCACCACAGCAAATGAACAGGGCACTTAGGGAGTGGGAAGCAGCTCTGCACCCAGGTCTGGAGCCACCTGGGACAATCTGCTTGAATTGAATCCTACTGGATTGTGAATGGATTTTAGGGAATGGTTCGATTTTTTTTTTTTTTAATATTTAAAATTTGGGTTTTTTTTTTTTTTTAAAGATTTCATTATTTATGCATACAAGAGCTGGGGTGCAGGCCAGAAGTGTGGGAGGCTGAGAGGAGTTACCAGAGACAGAGCTGGGAGCAGAACAGACAGATTGACTAAAATATACTGCTGAGGAGAGACAGGGGAGGTTTGCTGTGCCATGTGGGTCAGCTCCCTGGCCAAGTGCTGCGGTGTCTACTGATAGCTTTATAGTGCTGCGACTTAACCCCTTGTGCCACCAGGGAGGCCCATAATTTGTTTATATTTTTAACAGCTTCATTCATATATATTTGACACATTGAAATTTTGTATGTTTAAGATGTACAAGTTAATGTTTTTATGAGTCTACTTTGTGAAAATATCACCACAATCAAGCTAAATAGCTTACTCACCTCTACCTACTTGGTCTTTTGTGTGTGTCATGAGATTCAATGTAAGATGTATCCTCTGAGAAAATTTCATGGTACATTCAGATATTTTTTCCCATTATTTTCTTTTCACCAGGTAACTTAGTTCTCCAGTATTTTTTATCCACTGCAACTGAAACTTTTTGCCCTTTAAGCAACACTTCTCTTTTTCTCAGCACACCCTGGCAACTACCATTCTACTCTCTGCTTTTATGAGTTCAGCTATTCTAGATTTCACACTTAAGTGAGATCATGAAGTATTTTTCTTGGAAAGATAAAATTTAAATGGAGATGACAATTGGGAGCCTTATAGTGCATGCAGAGAACAAAATTGCTGAGGTGGCCATGGCTTCAGAAATCTGGAGAATGGAGGATCTAGTCAGGGAAAAAAAACAATTTTTGTGTTTGTTGGGGAGAGGGGGCAGAAGAGGCAACTGCAGTTAGAAGGTGTGATACCAGGAGAAGGCCTTTCCCTTCATCCTGGAGAAAAAGGGACCGACCGATGTTTGTTCACATCATTTTGGCTGTCTAGGAATGCATTTCCATTTGCCAGCATTACCTGTGGGCTTATTTGGTCCAAATATTGACCTTTATAGAATGCAAGTGTCAAGTTCTCATGAGACAGTCTGTTTTTTTCCATCTTACTCCTCTAGACTTGTAACCTTTGGCGAGTCACCAAACTTCACAGTATCTCAGTTTACTTGAAATGGCTAATCATGAGCCATTCCCTTTGAGATGTTGGAAGCCAGAAATATCTCACCTACAAAGCAACTGATGGGTATAGTGCCTGGCTACAGTAATCAAGTCAATACGTTGTTTTAATTTAGTATCCTAAAAACAGGGAGTTAACACCCTCTGCTTCCCACTGTGTGTCTAGATTTCCTCACTTCTGAACTTGTTATACAGGTGTAATCTTTGCTATTTTCAATAGCTGCTTTAAGAAGTGGAAATTACTAGAGAATATTAGGATAGTTTTTCTATCCTGGTTAACTTTGGCCAAAGGTGAGTTGTTTGGCTCTTGTCCTGTTTGGGGGACTCTCCCAGCTTCCCCATTTCTATTTCCTTTCTTTGTCTTTTATTTCAGCTGGAATACTGTGTCTGAATTGCTTTTCACTCTGCTCCTTTTCTCAAAATTCAGCTAAGGGAAAGGGAAGGTGTTTTGTGAAGCAAAGCATTCAGAGATGCCTGTTAGGTTATCCTGAGTATTTATGACTTAGAATTAAAGAAGAAAAGGAGTAGGGCACCATATTTGTCTGAGTATAAACTAGGTTCAGTGCTACTAATGAAAATCATAGAAAATTCTCTATTATTTTAAGCATGATTCTAGTCAGACTTTTCCACAGGTTTCAAAATTAGCAAGTCTCATTCCAAGATACAGAAAGATATGAATCTGGATTATTCATAATGAGAATTGCTGGGCTGTACCCTCATAAAAGGCAATTGCAGAAAACAGGGGGTTAATGCAGTGAGTTAATAGATCCCTTTGATTCATTTATCCTTGCATTTGACCCCCATATTTTCTACTTTGAAAACTTGGAGAAGGAATGGACCAGTTAATTTTGTTAGTTTTTAACACAATCTGGTCCTTCCATAACAAGGGGGAATGAGTTTGATGAAGCATTCAGCTTAACATTTTAGACATTTTCTAATAAACTTGACTTCTGTTTTACTTCATTGCAATGCTAATGCTGCCTGCAGTCATAGTACCCCAGGCTTTGGTCTTGTCAACTCTCATGAGTTAGACAGGCTCAGGCTTGGGCAGTGTTTGAATGGAATCCCTCCAAAGACAACTCAGGTGCCGGAGACTCCATGGTGGTGATGATTCAGCGTCTGGCACTGGCTCCAGCAGGGAACAGCCAACCAGTGCCTCAACAAGGTGGTTATAGGGCCCTATGTTAATAGGTGTATGGAGTAGGAGTATGCTGGTGGTTTTTTTCCCCTCTTATAAGAGACTTCAAACAGGCTTCTGACTATTTGTAACCATTAAACTTATTTCAGCTGATTTTGCAATAGGGTCATAGGTATTCTTTTTCTCTTTTGCCTCATGAAAATGTCTAACCTTTACCTTCCTTGGCAGGAAGTATCCTCTATTTGGATACTTAAATTAAAAGAGTTATTTATAATTGCAAGTTAATATAGGGTTTGCTGACCCCTGCTCCATCTTAGGTTTCCCTTGGGGGGTGGGACTTACAGCAAAATACTGCTTCCTGTCTGGAGGTCTGGAGCCTTCTGATATTTCTGTCGACATCCACTGTAGATGTGCACGGGATGTCATTTGCAACCACAGCACTAATACTGGTGAATCATGGCATGGTGCAAGACCGCAGTTTTGCAGTTCTCCTTTATCCTGGTTCTTCCCCTTCCTCCACAAGCCCCCATCCCTCCCAAAAAAATAGAAAAAAATGAACATTTGCCATCGTTTCCTTTCAGCAAAATGTTCTCTAATAAATAGATTGCCAGTATTACATCCACACACGCGCACGCACACAAACACATATCTCCCAACTAACTGAACCCCTGACTTCACAGTATTTGTTAATTTTAAAAATAAAAATAAAGAATATAAGTAACAGGTATCATAGCAGTGATAACTACCTCATGTGTAGCGGAAACCATATAAAAGCATGTCAGTAAGGATTTGGGAAGCCTGGTAAGGAAATAGATCTAGAAGATGGAGGTTCACGCTAGTGTGGGGTGATAAGGAAAATGTAGTGGTCTAGGCAGTGGAGAAGATACTATGTCATGGCCTTATCATTCCCACCCTCACCCCCCAGTAGACATGACTCTGCTCTGGCCATATCTCCTTCTGCTGTTAGGACAATTACAAAAGTAGAAAGACTATTGATTTTAATTGGAGTGCTTTAGGAAAGAGGTTGTCTCTACTGCAGTTTTTATAAAAAACTTATTTATTCATGCATAAATGAACTGGAGTGTAGGCCAGGGGTGTGGGAGGTTAGAGAATTCACCAGCGAGAGAGTGGGGAGCAGAACAGGTGGAGCTACTGAAATACACTGCTGAGGGAAACAGTGGGCAAGACAGGAGAGGTGCCATGCCATGTGGGTCAGCTCCCTGGGATCCAACTTTTAACAAAGTGATAGCTTGATAGTGCTGACACTTTAGCCCCTGTGCCACCACCAAGGCCCCTTTACTTCTGTTTTTCACCATGCCCATCTAGATGTTGTCTTATAAAGTTGTTTGCAAAGACTATGGAACATTTTAAGGAATCCACATAAAATGCCTTCTTAAATAACATCTATAATGGACACGCTGAAAGGGTAGGGTACTTTCTCCAGCCATTAGAACTCCAAAGATCATGATGCCACATAGAACCTGTCCCTTGTAGATCACTGTTTTAAGTCCAGTATCCCAAGTGATCTAAGGCTTTGCTGTCTGCCTCTCTTGGTTTTGAGGATGGAGTCAAGCGGTTGGACCACCCATCTATTTTCAGAATCCACAACCTGACTTATAATATCATGGAAGAGATGAAGCAGTGACTTGTGCAAAGAACCTGCTGAAGACTCTGGTGATTTGTGATGGTTGTTACCCATGTATATATTAGATTTTTAATGGGGAAAGTGCTTTTCTTGTTTGTTTTTTAGTTATGACACCAGTAACATGACTTGATGATCTGCTGCTTTTTCTCTTTACCATTTTTACAGCCACTAGAATCCCTCTATAAGATTTGCTCATTTTTCCATTTCTCTTAATACCCAAACACTCATTTATAAATGTCATAATTTTTTTAAAAAAAATTTTAGACAACTTGCTGCCTTAGAATGTTTTTGATTCTTTACAAACTCACCTAGTCTTGCCAGCTTCTGTCATACCATTTTTTTCTTCTGTGACCCACAAAACTTCTTCCATCTTGCACTGGAGTGATTATGTGTCTAAAGCAAGGAGGTGATAGTGTTTCCATGCATGCTCAGTCCTAGGTCTGATTCCCAGGTTGCTTTGCTACAAAGTGATTGTCAGACCATGTTAAATTACGAACACATGTGTTCAGATGGTAGCTGGGGCTGCTAGCGTTGCCCCACAATTGCAAATTTAGGGGTGAAAAGGCTCTCTCGCAGGCCTTGAGGCATATGTAGAGACTGAGAAATCAAGGAGAGACTATGACTTCTTTCCTACTAAGCTTCCCATGTGTGTGTGTGTGTTTTTTTTTTTTTTTATTGCTAGTCTTTCCTCCCACCCGCATATGCACAATGACTGTTGATTAGCCTGTGAAATTATCTGAGAAACAGGTTTGATCTTGAGGGGTGGGGAGAGTCCAGGAAAAGAAATTAGAGGAAGGGTGGCTGACTCAGCAGCCTTTGAAGCTGGAAATGGGACAACTTCTCAGGACAGACAGGAAGCCGGCAACTCATCACCATTGGTCAGTGTGGCACCTGCTGTCTATATTTTGAGGGAACAGATCACATCACGATTGAGGACAATTTGAGCTACTATGAATTACCTGCAGGAAGAAATACACATTCAAATTTTGCAGCTAGATTTCAACAGTTTTAGATACATGGATGTATTTTTATTTTCATGTTCTACTTCATCTTCAGGAAATAAAAAAATGATTCTGAGTGCAAGAACAACACATCAGCAATGTCCTAATATCTTAAAGTCTACAATTATTTTAGACAACTGTTTGAGTGGTCTTTTTTTAATATAAAATTGTGTCCAATGGAATCTTGGGTATTTCAGAGTTACAGAGAGCATCCTGGTTGGGAAGTTTTCCTATGAAGTGCCAGATAGGAAATATTTCAGTCTTTGCATGCCCTAGCGTCTCTGTCTCAATAAAACTTTATTTGTGGACATTGAATTTTGGATTCCTTTTAAGTTATTGTCCATAAAATACTCTTCTTTTGATTGTTTGTCCAAGCACATAAATAAGTAAACTCATTTTTATCTTCTGGGTTGAACAAAAACAGGCGGTAGACTGGATGTGGTCCATGGCTGATTACATTTCTTGAAAACCCCCAGGTATCAGTGCTTATCTCAGACTTCATCAAGTGTGTGATGGAAAATTTTATGAAGGCTTTCTCCTCCTCCTGGCTTGCTTTATGTATGTGTGCTTGCTTACTCAAACCATATTTTATGCAAACTTACTGCCATTTCTTAAAATATGGCAACCATGTTTTTGAACATTGGTTACCTTGATAAACATGCTAAACATAGGGATACCTAGCCTCTAAAATATAAGCACCTGCTGTGAACCTGAGATGTATATAGCTCAGAAGTTGTAAACATGCTTATGTAAAACATAATTTGTAAATAACAGATGGCACTTATTTACTAAGAATTCGAAGGCACTGATGAGAACAGAGTAATCTTGAACCAGTTGAGTGGAAGAATATGCTAGAAATGTACAAATCCTCTGTTCGCATAAAAGCATGGCCTGTCGAACCAGATCGGCAAGCACTGATTTCCCTGTCTCTGAGCGCTCAGAACTGGCAGGGACCTATGACATGGTGGCCATAGATGACTCTAAACCTTTGTGCAGATCTGGGCACAGCTGGCATCCAGGGGAGAGAGGGAGGTGAGCCAGTACACAGATGGAGGCTGGGCATGCCGTCCACCCCTTTCCTCTGTTAACTCACAGAGCTATTTCTTTAATCTTGTTGTAGAAAAAAAAAAGAAGTGAGTATGTGCAAATGAGCTCTAAATAGTTTCATCATTCACCTCCACTCTGACATCCTTGAGTTGCATCTGTGCTAGAACCTGAGCCTTGCACTCAAATATAGCACCATGTTATATAGGGCCAGGCAGTTGTCATTTGTGTTACAAAGGAAATATTGTTCAACCCACCTCAGGTACCACCAAGAGTGGAAGACCTTTAGAGATGGGGTGGCACCTTTCAAATTCTTTATATTTTCATTTGATCTGCAATTTGAGTCAGAGCTCAGCTCATTCTTGCTTCCTGAAAGAAAAATTCTTTAATTTATTCATATTCTCTCTCTCTCTCTCTCTCACACTCATCTCTCTATCTCTTACTTACCCCTTTCCTACTTCCCGTCCCTCTCTCATACACACAGAGACACAGGTCCACACACTCTGTGGTTCTATGTTGTCTTCATCTGATAGAATATCTTAAGAGACCTCCAGTTGTAACTGAGATATTATTATGAAAATAAGAAGAGCCTATCCTCACTCTGTAGTTGTGCTATAACACATCTCTGAAGTTCAGACAGTGGAGTCTGTGATGAAAGACACTAATATGGCTTTGATTCATGTAACAGGTAGAAATGACTATTAACTAAGCAGGTGTAGGAAACAGTGGACAAACCGCTGATGTATTTCCAAATTTTTAACTCACTAATGGTGAACTTGACAGTGAGCATTTTTCATTTTCTACAAATGGTAGATAGCAGCAATTTATAATATAATGCTCAAATCTGTAATCTGTTACCCAAAGGGTTTATTTCTCCTTTTTGATGACAAATTAAAATGTAGATTATAGTTGTTTAAATATCATGGAAATCAGAAAGATAGATGCCCTTTAGCAGTTAACTTAACAACACTTTATAAGTTCTAATAATTTAGTTCTTGCTGAGATCTAAATGGTTTAGGAGGGTGTAGGTTTAATACTTTGTTCCTATACTCACAAGATTATGGAATTATTGCAATAATTGATAACAATTCATATCAAGATGAATTTATATCAGGAGTGCTGTCTCTCCATCACAATTATTTGACGTAATTTTACCTAATTCATTACCTAATTTAGCATAATTGCCTAATTTTCATTACTTATTTTTAGGATGAAATTTGAAAACTACACACTTGCATTTCTTCATCTTGTAATTTTCTTCAGGAGTTTGATTAAACTTTCTCTTCTGTTCACACAAGTTCCCAAGCCTTTTCCACCTCTGCTTCTATCATTGGTTGTCTTCTTGGGTGGGGTTCTATATGAAATGCTGTGTGAGAGCTGGAAGTCACTGTGTGACTATGTACCACATGTACCCTATGTTTGGGTCTGAAAAATGTTACTTTTTTTCAGTGAAAAAAGAAAAAAGGTGTTTTACATAACTGACTTTTTTTTTCCTTCTAATCAATAAAGTAAACACAAAGACCATAGGTAATTTTGAAGTATATAATCATTGTATGGAGTCATTTGAGTAAACATTTGTTGAAAACTTAGCCCTATATTTTTGTATGCTTAAGTGCATTAAGAAACATGCTCATATAAGAATAGTGGTGCAAGCACAAACAGGTGCGTGATTGTGTGCTTGCTTTTTGGAAAGAAACAGCTTCATCCTTTTGCTGAAATAAGGAGTTGACAGTATAGATTCTCTGAGACTTGGTTATCTAGAATTGACTACTTGTTCTTACACACACATGAATAATTGGTGAAACATGGTGAATTATTTTAAGAAATGTGACTATAAGATGTTATCATTTTACTTTGCTTGATCTGTTCTCACATTAAATGTGTCTAACCTCTCTCCCCGTCCCCACCATAGGTTTCTCTGCAGTCTTGTCACTTTCATCTACTGTCATTCTGACTGCCTTTCCAAATAATGGCAGACCCTTCTTTGCTCATCAGTCTATTACTCTGGGTACTCTGACGGCAGCACTTAAAATATATAATAGTTCCCTTTCCAACATTAAAAAGCCGTAAAACCTTCATGTGAAAAGCAAAGGGGACATATATAGTAGGAGGAGAGGCTTTTGCTCCTGCAGGCACCTTGCAAAGGGGACTATTTTTCTTATATGATATAAATGAAATCTTCACTCTGCCCACTTTTACACCTACGCATGTACTGAGCGTCTCCAAGGAGACAAGGAAACCCGGAGTCCAGCGATGGTGAATCCTCCTCGGAGACAGCAGGCTGGAGTCTCAGGCAACACTCCCAGGCGTCTTGGCTTCCAGATGCCCCTCTCAGACACTCTCTTTTCTCAAGGCTCTTCCAGGCAGGGTTTCTCGAACATGTCTCTCCCTTCACAGATGAAATAGCCTGTACATTACCTCTGAAGGGCTGGTTGTGGTGAGTGCAGTAGGCAGAAGGCCTCCCTGGGACAAGAGGGGTGGGTGCAGTAGGGAGGTGGGATAGGAGGGGTCCATCTTTCCCAGGATCTTTTCTTTGTCCCCATTTCTCTTATCTGTGCTTCTGTTTCATTGCTTCCTTTTGCTCCTCTTATAAACAAAGGCACCACCCAACCTCACAAAGTGTCTTGAAACTATTGTGACAGTGGTACCTCATGAGCTCAATTTACTGAGATTATCCTTTTAGGAGAATTACTCTTCTTGTGGGTTCAACATTTTTAGGATCAATAATCTTCTTGACCATTCCGTTTTCTTTTTCTCCTGAGTGCAGCACACATTCATGGCATCTTACTTCCCCCAATGGTATCACTGGAATTTTCTTGGAAATATATACATTATTAATCAAGTGAAGTCTCTGTTCCTCTTTGAGAAATATACTCTCACCACTAGTTTATTATGCTAGCTTTTTAGACTATAGTATCAGATCTTTTGATATAATTGGCCACATCTGCATGTGCATCTTCTCTAAGGCATAATTAGTTGTCATGTAGAAATTATTGTTTTTTAATCCCCAGGAAATGTTATCATGTCTTTAATCTCAAAGTTCATCAATTAATGAATATTCTTCATACCTCTTCCATAAATATTTTCTCAGTTCGCATCTGAGTTTATTCCAATAACCTCACTTTTCATGTGATTTTCTAGCACGATGTCAGCAACTTCAGTTTTCTGTTGTGCTGGTCCTCCTGCCCTTTATGGAAAGGTGGGGCTAAGAATAGTTAATGCTTCCTGTTAGATTATTTGTCATGAGGATTTATTGATGATGCATTTTTTTCTTTTTATTAAAACTTAATAAGGATTGATCAGTCTCCTAATATACATTAGAAGAGTAATTTGAAGGACTCTTCTAATTTCTTTTGCTTTTACTTGATCTTAGAACTTGATCTGTCCATGTCCTGCCTTTAAATATAAACCATCCCATGATAAAAACTTGAAAGAGACATTTGTATTAGTCATAGTCATTTTTGTTCACAGGCACATAATATGCCCTTTTCCTTGATTTAGAGATCTGATTTGCATTTTATCTCTCACATAATCCGCTAATGTTGTCCTAGTACATTTCACCTGTTTTGATCATCCTTCCCAAATAACTTTCTCCACACTGTGGTCCATTACTTAGCTTTTCCTCTGTATGTGGATTCAGATGAGGTGAAATATTGCTTTCAGCTTGAGTCCACAAAGAGATTTGAAGGAGGAAGGAAGGGTGCCTCTGGAAAGAGCCCCCACTTTATTATCCTTAAAGTTTCTCCTGCCTCTTGCAGCTATCTTTTCTCAGATTCCTAATCATTCATACTTTGTTTAATGTCAGGTTTTTTGGTAGGACTATCATGTCTGCTTAGATGAATTGCTCTGCCTACGGAACTGTGGTCGAAATGGGCTGAATCTAAGAAAATGTAAACAAATTCTGGAAAGTTTTCCAACTTAGACCGTTGGGAAGTTTTGTTTGCTATTTCATTTGCCTGAAAATGGGAAAGTCAGAATCCACTTCTAAAGTGCCCTTCCTGGAATCCTTACTTTCAAGGGGCCCTGAACCTGTGTAGTAACTCAAACGTTTTCCTTCCATTTTCCCTTTCAGGCACTTCAAGTGGCCAGACAGCTTCTTCTCCAGCAGCAACAGCAGCAGCAAGTTAGTGGATTAAAATCTCCAAAGAGGAATGACAAACAACCAGCCCTTCAGGTAAGAATTTTTCTTAATCGATATTTTACACTTTAAGATAGCTGATAAGTGACTCAGAAGTGGACTGTGTTGAGAGTTGCAAATCATGTAAGAAAATCTATGAAGTTCATAGTGTTAAGAACTTACTGGTGCTGAGGAGGATTTGGCACTTTTAATATACCTAGTAATGAATGTGACACACTATTCTTCAATTGTTTTCAAAATAGCTCTGAAGTGTTAATATCAGACAGCAAACACTTTATATATGTATATAAAGAGACAAAAAAAAGATTATTTTAGCGATGTCTCACTTCATGCACCCTGAGGGGAGGGGTTAAAGGAGTCAAAGAAAGAACGAATTAATAAAAACCTAATTTGGATTTTTGACTTGGAGCAGAAAATTCTAATTGAAATTTCTAAGAAACATTACTTGGGGTATTCATGCCTACATCTAAGATAGGGCATTTGCTGGTACTGACTGACTCAGCTGCTTTTAAAGCGGAAGGCGGATTCCCTGAAGTGGGAGGCTCAGTTTCTCACATTGGACAGTTTGGGACAGAATCTATAAGTGTCAGCTGATAAGTATAACTTGCTTCCAATTAATGTGATTATGAGGTCAACCCAAGTTCTAGCTTGTGTTGAATTTTCTCAGATCAGACTGAGTCAGTACCAGTTCCCAAATTATCCTGCGAAGACTAGACTGACCTTGGGCAACAAGCTCTAGTTCTGTATCTCCTCGGGAACACTCAATATCTAGGGAAAACTCAGCACAGTCGCCACACTATATTGGAATAGTTGAATGGCAATATGCATTGTTTACTAACACTTCCAAAAGCAGTTATTTGGTAACCATCTCCAGCCCACATGCCTTTTAGTGTGTGTGCATGCTGGGGACATTTTTAATGAGGTACAGTGCCACTGAGGTCCCATGTCAGGTGCTATAAGAAGTGCTTTGTTGTGCAGATGTCTTAAGAACAGCTCTGGAGGATGAAATATGACTATGTTGACCTTTCAGCTGTGAGCTTATTTGTCAGGATTCAAATAAGTTGAAAGGATCAAACTGAACAGTTTCCATAGTCAGACTGGGAATTGTGTTTCAGAGGTCAGCAACGGAGGCCACATTGCAGATTCCAGAACATAGCCAATTGTTGGTACATATTAAAGTACCGGGGCATCTCCTGCAGACAGAGACACAATTAAAATTCTAATTTATTAATGTATACAGGGAGCTAGCCCAGCCTGTCACTCAGTGATTCAAATGACTGTCCATTCCTTTTGCCTCCCTCTTGGAACTCTCACAGCCTTAAAAATACTGTGAGTCCTCTTGAATTTATCAGACCTCAAGTACATTGGGAAAATGACAATATGCTATTGGAGGTGTATGGGGGGGGGGGTCCTTATACCTAGTAAAGCTTTAGTTAGAGATAATATAAAAATAGTGCATACATACACAATCTGTCTGATGCATGCTTTTCAGTATTGAATATCGTGTAATTTTTTTATGCTAGGCTTATTTTCCCTCATACTTGCTTTCTAAAAACATATGGTATTTCTGAGGTAACTTCTTTTCCAAGATGAATGAAGTTCCTTGAGGACTAAATGTATGATGTTGTTTTGGGGGATTTCCTTTTGAGGACTCTTTTCTTCTTGTCTGTTATAAGGTTTGGAACTACCAGAAAAGTATGACACAGAACTTCATTTTCCTTGGCAAGGCCAATGTCAAAAACCACCTTAACATGTTCTGCTGAGCACTTCCATCTGGGTAGAAATTGTGGGATCTGGGGGCCATCTTGAATGCCAGTTTTGATAAAGATTTGTTGAGTTACTTGCTACCTCTTCTGTGGCAGAGCTGACAAGCAGAGAATTTAGACCAGAGTTGGTTGGGAAAAAATAAAAAGGATAGTTGACTATTGTGTGCACTTGTGCTTGTGTGTGTGTGTGTGTTCGTGTGTGTATGTGTGTGTCAGTCAGAGAAAGACTATTATGCAGTGTCCCTCAGGTGCCTCACAGGGGTATGAAGATTCACTAAGCTTTATTAGGTTGCCTAGACTTTACAAACAGAGGAGAAGTTACTAACCTGGGCTATATGATATGTTATGTTATTAAAGTTCCTCTGTAGTCTGAATGATTCACGAAAGGAAGAACCTTCACATTTCAATATATCTTGACATGCCATGTCCTTGCTGGGGCATCCCAGTCAGAGTGCCTATGAAATGAATGGGGAATCCTACAGCAAATCTCACTGGTGTTCATCTCTGATTTTCTTACCATTCCTAATTACAAGAGACCTATTTTAGCTAATTTGAGATCTTCCGCATAAAGGAAGGCTTGACAGGGAAGAAGGATTTGATCTGCTGATAGTTTGAGGGGGGAAAAAAAAGAAACCCAAATCCCCAAATATACTGTGACTCATATTTTAAGCATATCTCACACTTCTCTGCTTTATGTTTGGCACTGCTCTCCAGTTTCACAGGCTGATGATACAAACAAAAGAAAATGGAAAGTTAGAGGAGGCTCTAAGTGGTTACTCGATAGAGATCATGAAATGTAGTCAAACATTACCAATTTGGACTAATTTCAGAGAGATGAGAGTAAATAAAAGAGAAATGATGGCTTTGTAGATACACATACCGAACTAAATCTGAGCTGGCTTCGTTCTTGGGTGATGTTTCAAATCACAGCGTTCATTGGGTGTACCTATTGCTCTGAAGTTCTTGAAAAATATTCTACATTGCAACCTAAATAACCCCTTATTTAGTCTGTTAATTTGCTTTGCAAATTTTTTATGAATGATACACGTGAAAATTGAAAATTGGCCCCATCCTAAATTCAGAATCAGAATCATCCTCGTTAAATGTGACAATGTAAGCATTTCTAGAACAGCCCCAGTGTGCAGGGGCCTCATGCTGCTGTTCATGGGTATGAAACCATCAAGGATACAGATACAGACCCTACCTTCAAGATACTTCTGAGTTTGTAAAAGAATTAACAAGGTTTTGCTGCAAAAAGAAAATTATATGAGTAAAAATAATAGGCTTGCTTTTATAAATATTTATATAATTCTGAAGATTGCTTAAACAAGTGAAATAAATGCTTAACGGTGCAGGTGTGCCCATAACCTCGAAAATGTATAACTTTACTGGCTGAAGATTAATTTGTGAGTAGATGAGCAATTTATTGATCAAATTTTGGAACTTTGACCACCATTTCTGGGTAGTAATTCATTTTGGTTCTTTAAGCATTTTAGTTGTTGGCACGGGTATATAAACTGGAAGGAAATCAAATGACACATTTTCTCCTAAGAAAGTAAAAGTACATGTGTATTCTGGCAGCATTAAAGTTAGGAAAGAAAGTAAACCTTGTGTGTTGCTTACAGTGGAAAGCTGACCAGTTTCAGGTCCTCTGTTAAAGAATTTGAACTTGAAGTCAGTCATCTGATAGTTTTCTTTCCTGCCTGTTCCCTTCCTTCCAAGTTTATATCATGTGCAAACCCCTCACAGCAGGCCAGTCTCACCAGAAGGGGGGAGGATAGTGAGATCCACTGGAAGGTCAATCCGCTGGTCCAGTTGGAAGTTCAAGATTATATTGAGGACTCCTGTTTCAAGTGGAGGTTAAAATACAAGATTTCAGCAGGTGTTTTCCAACAGTTTTATTTGCCATTATATAAAATGTGCTTTCGGCAGAATTTTTACTTTGCATTAATGACACATATAGTATCTCATGTTATTGAATAAGGAATAAATTGTAAAAGGAAACCAGTTTTATATTGTAGATAGTGAAATGGAAAGTTTTAGAAATTCTAACTCTTAAAAGATAGCCCTGTGCCCTGCCTTAGTGAAGTTGATAATTCAGAAGAGGGAGATGAATAATTTTTAAAAATAGGTAGCATTATCATATTGGCATCCCTGGCATTAAATTTATATGAATTAGTGCATTTTTGGTACCTTTTAAGATTTTGTCATCACACCCCTTTGGACAATTCTCTACTATTAAAAATAAGTTTTGACAAAAAACAAAATAGAAATGATGCATTTAAAATTGTTATTTAAGTCTTTCACATTACACATACCATTAAAAATATGGAAGAGACAGTGACCCTCTCCCCCCGCCCCAACCTCATCCCCACCACCACCTCCTGGAGAAATGCACATTTATTCAGAATTTAGCATCTAGTTATACGGGTTTCACAGACCTCAAAAAGTTAGGTACTCCTGCTCTTAGAGTTGTTTTTCTAAAGTCCTATGTTTCATCTTTGCCTCTAAAATTCGAAAGTGAGTTGTAATAAAATAAGTTAGCTCAATTTTACTATTATAGCTTCAGCTATACAGAGGGTGACCCTTTGTCCCAGCCGGCAAAGGACAACCACTGTCTCCACTTGTTGACTGGGTATATTTATTAATCATTCTGACTCTCAGAATTATCCCAGTTTGAACATTTAATTATATGGTCACCTTGCTTACTTGTATTAAATGCATCTGAGCATTAAAATACAAGTTTGATGCTAATATTTTATATGCATGCCTTTGTCATCACATGCATATGCCACCATATGCAAAGATAATTAATATTTAGTCAGTGCTTACTGTAGCACAGCATCATAATGACACCGTGGTCTAGGAATTGTCATTCAGCTCTTCTGTGGATAAGGAAGGAAAAGTGAAACTTCAAGAAGTGTCTTACCTCAGAGTTGACAGTGACAGCACCAGGATGGGAAACCAGATTTTCTACACTGCAGACACTGAGTATGCCACCAGGAAGTTAATTACTGCTTGCCCTTCGGTGGCTATTTATTTGGCATCTACTCAGTGTCATGTTTTTCAAAAGTAAGCACGTTATTTTATTTTTCATCTTGTAAACAAAAATAAAACCAAACCAACAAAAACCAAACCCATTATATATATCTGAATTTCAATTAAGAGGACTAAGATTTTTTTTTTCCCTTGCTACCCAGAATTGGGTCCACACAGCTTTGTTCTGGGTTCTTGTTACTTAAAGGGAACTTCAATTTAGTGTTGGGGGCCTTTGATGTCCTATAAATGAAGGAAGGGAATGTCCTTAAATTCATTACAGCAGGAACCCACTTAGATGGCTCCAGCTTTGACTACAAAATGGAACAGTACATCTTCAAAAGGAAAAGTGATGGTATCTACATCAAAAATTTGAAGAGAACTTAGAGAAGATTCTGGTGGCAGCTCACCCCATTGTTGTCATCTGAAAGCCCCGGTAATGTCAGTGCCTCATCTTCCAGGAGCACTGGCCAGTGAGGGTGCTGAAGTTTGCTGCTGCCTCCGGGTCCAATCCTGGTGCTGGTCACCTCACTCCTGGAACCTTCACTAACCAGATCCAGGCAACTTGCAGGGAACAAGACTTGGTGGCTGCTGACTCCAGGACCACCCACCAGCTTCTCCCAGTGAACCTGCCTACCACTGCTCTGTGCCACACAGACTCCTCTGCTACAGAGATCCTGAAGAGATGGAAAAGGAAGCATAGGATGCTGGCTGAGAAGGGTGCCCAGGAAGGGATGGGAGGGTGAACCGACTGCTCCAAGTAGAGAGTTTACCACTACTCAGCTGAGGTGCGGGCTGGTCTGAGGGTGTGCAGGCCCCTCTAGGCCTACCCGTCAGTTCCCTGCTGAAGACTAGAGTACTCAGACTCAGCCTGCCAGAAAGTCCTACACTGCAGTTCCCACTGCCCAGGCCACTCTGTGGGGAGGAATAACCACGAGTGGTCTCAAGAAGTTCCTCCACAGTCTCTTAAACAGAAAGTGGAAATAAAGCTGATGGGAAACAAACACTTTCTAAAAAACAAATTAAGATGACAAAGATATGCATAATTTCTCTAATTCTAATGTCTGTGTGTGTGTGTGTGATAGAGAGAGAGAGAAAGATTGTGTACAATGAACAATAACAATAGTAAAGAAAAGTTATTTCTTATCTTCGGGTTTGATGGGTTCTTATGAGCTTCCATGTGTTGGAACATGGACTAGTATGTTTTAATGATTGTTGGGGCTAGGAACATAGGGAGGGACAGGGGAAAAAACATACTTGACTGGTCAAAAATGTGTAAATTGCTGACAAAATGACACATGTAATTAAGAGTGCTCCTACCATTTTACCTTGTGGTTTACACCTCCAGTGTTGAAAAAGAGAGAGACTCCCACCTCGCTAATTACCATTATCACTGAAATGCTAGGGTTGGAGTCATTAGTTCCATGTGCATTTAATTAGAGGAAGGCTGAAATTGGATTTAACTTATTACTTTTTCATGGATCACTTTCTTGTCATCACTTCAAATTGGATTGCAGCCCCAGGTAACTAATTATGAGAGCCACAGGATCAAGAGTGAAAAAAAAGGTAATTAGGAATAACACTGTCGGACCCTTGCTGCTCGTCCACTTGTGCTCTGGGGTAAAAAAAAGCCAGCCATATTTGTAGTATTACGGATCAGGGAGTTAGCGCTACGTATGTTGCTGGGTGGCATACGCGTCTGTCACCACCCATAGTGGCTTCTGTGATATACAACCGAGTTGAAGATGTCGAATCAACGTGGTTCCACAATCAGCTTCTTAATACTTAGATTAAACTTGTAAAAGCAACAGATTGGTTGTAGGTATGAGGCATCTCAACAACTGTGTAGTCTGGGGGCCTCACATATATGATTACAACAAAGCTGTCAAGATGCCTCTCAGCCAAAGTACAGAATATTTTAAGTACAGGGAGTTAGAATTTAATGAACATATTAATGTTCCAGAAACATCATTCATATCTGACAGGAAGACATATCAGTCAGCACAACAGTAAGGTTTAAGGTTTATACAGCAGGAATTTTTGTGGAAGTTTCCAGCATACTGTAATATTCACACCATTTACTTTCTTCTGGTTTGTTCCCTCCCTCCCTGCTCCTGCCTGAGTGTTATGGGTAGGCCTACAGAGGTTCTGTTTCTCCTATAGCCCTCATCAAAAATACTTTAAAACAAATTATATTGTTTCCATGTGCAGAGCAGAATTCAGAACTGCAAGCAATCAGTTTTATTGACATCATCTGAAAAAATGTTGATGACAGTTGGAGGATGTGAAGGGATTGGATTTTTAAAGTCGCCAGTCCTAAGAGTGGCAAAAAATTTTTTTGAAATGTAATCTCATTATTCAAAAAAGTCTTGTGAGTAAGACTCCCTAAGAAGGGGCTCTTTGTTGATGGGTTGTGATACCATAATGAGAAGTCTTGCTATCAAGCCTGTTGGTTGCCTTGAAGGGAGAAAAAGCCTCCCAGAGAATTGAGTCACTGAGCAAAGATAGCTAGAGTTTCCTTAAGTTGTTTAAAATTGATTTTAATGTTCTGTTAATGTAAGCAAATAATCATGATTCAATCTTGGGTGACTTTCAAAACTGGGTAAACAAGGCTTGCTCATTATTTCCAAGGTTACAGGGTAGCAGAGACCATATTGTGCCCACCCAGCGGAGGCTTCTACATCATTATTCCCAAAGTGATAAAATAACATTCCTGGAATTATGTGTCCATTTCCTGTGTGAATCTTCTAAGCAAAATCTCAAGAACCAGAATAGTAATCATTAAGTCTCATGAAGAAAATCAAAGTTTTTAAAAATATCTTAAGATGATTTAGAAGTTTTGTACACAATATTCATCTGTGGTTGAAAGGGGGCGCGCCAAGGTCAAGTGATGTAGTGGTTTCCATTTTTCCAAATGAGTCTCGCACTGTGTGATAAAAGCAAACTCCTTTATTTTGTAAGTCTGCAAGAATCTCTGATGAAGTGCAGAGGTCACGTTCCCTGTCAATTGGAGTAGCCAGCATTTTTTACTACTGTTTTTCCTTCCTTTTTGTGTGTCTTTTCTCCCCTGCCCCCACCTCACCATAAACCGTGGCACTTTCCTGACACATGCACAGTAAAGTCCTCCAATCTGAAACTCATTAGCACGCAGCATTGGACCCTGTCCAGTAGTTAGAAAATTTCCTGAAGCCTAGAATAACAGCATTTGGTGTAAGCACCATGGACCAGAAGTGACAATGGGGGTAGTCGGCTCCCCTGGCACCCTGCCTGGTCGGGAAAGCCAGCTGACCGCGCAGTACAGCAAGACGGAGGTCCTGCATGTGGGATGGCTCTGCAAGTTTGGTCTTTGGAGAAATGCGCCTTGAAAATCACAGGGCTGTATCTACCCTCCCGCACCCCACCCCCCATGCTTATTCTTTCAATTGAGTTGGAGGTACTTAATCAACATTAGCTACAGGAACATGAAAGCAAGTCTGTAGAGAAATGAGATGAAAACCATTTATGGACTGTACTATTTTTCACTCTGTACTTACTGGGTTTTGCAGAACCTTTGGATTTCATGCATTCATTCAAACTTTATTCTTTGTGCATCACTATATCCATGTATCATAACCAAGATGAAATCCTTGCCCTAATATCAGAAAATTTCACTATGGATCAGGATAAATTGAGCCATATCTTCAAATAAGATTCTGAGTCCCAGAAATATAGTAGTAGTATTATGAAATAGTGCGCTTGAATTATACTGTCTAGGAGCCACCTAGTATAAAACAATCCTATGGTGGTAAATTCTCTTACTAATCCCATTTTACAGATGAGGAAAGTGGGGGCATAAGCAGTTAATTTGCCCCAGACCAAAAAGCTGATAAGTGGCAAACAGCGTTGTTGACATGAGCAGTTTGATGATTCAACCATTGTCCATACCTACCACTGACTCTTGCTATGTTACTGCCTGGGTCTAGCAGACAGGCACAGCGAAAGGTACAGACTCACACTTGCTGGTGCCTAAGGCTTGACACTAACCACTAGACCACACTGTCTCCTAATTTGGACATATGTTTATGGGCATATTTGAAAAATAGTGCTTGTAATTGAAATATGCACTTTCTAAAGGGAAATGACGCTTGGGAAAGAGAAGAAAGACGGGTATTAGTCAAAGCCTGCAGACAACTCTGCAAGTAATTGTCTAAAGGCAGCCGTTGAAATTGAGAAGCAGTTTGGAAAATGTACAGTTTGGGAAATTTGTGTACTGATGTAATTACGGTAGTTGTGAGTTGATGTCATGCCTAGTAACTGTTTTTGTATTGCTTGGGACTTTGTTACTGAGCTGTGATATCACGAGCAAACTATTATAAACATAGCATGGATATAACATGCTTGTGTAACAAAAGATCGGGAACTTTTATTAAGTTTGTTTTCCTTGTCATATTGTAAAAATTTATTATGTGTACTGTGTATATTAGAAACAGATTTGGGTAATTCTGTCTAAATGAAGTCATCCTGGCTATTTCCAGACTGTCTGTTTTTGGTTGTGAATAATTTTCATACATCAGATGGTTGTCATATTTAGTCGCTCTCAAAATTTTAAAGAGAACATATCCCATTTTGAACTTTTGGTGGACTCCAGCCTCCTTGCTGTTGGGATTATTTGAGTTTTAAATGATTGCCCAGTAAAACACAGAGGCTGAATGCTAGTCATTTCTAAAAGGTCTGGACCTGCTGCCTTCTACTCTTAACTTTTCCCGCTTCATCAAAATAACATTTTTAACTACTTAAGTAGTAGAATTTTAAGCTGCCAGGACACAATCGGGCAAAGAGCACCAGCCCTTGCCCTCCCGTGTTACATCCCATTGAGAAAGTGTGGTGAAAGTTCAAGTCGGCAGCCCAGTACACATCGCTGTTTGTGGTAAGATGTGGATCTTCAACAGGCAGTTCAGAAACTTTGGATGCACAGTTCTCCGCAGCTACTCTCCTCCATCTCCTTTTGCTAACAAGCTTTTAGACTGAGCATACCGCCTACTACTTCAGCTTTTTTTTAACCATCCATTTTCCGTTCTCACCTCCCCCATGTCTGTCTTTTCTGCGTTTTATTGAGTTTGTCACTCAATTCAGTGGTCATGTCTTTATGGTCTTAACCTACGCGATATCCTAGTAGTTAATTCCCCCTTCTGCTATCTCATTATTTTGGAATTGACTCCTTTTAAACGTCTTCAGTTCAGAGCCCTCTTTCACCATGCCATTCTCTTTCTGTTTACTGGTTCCCTTCTAGATCCCCAATTCATTTGTTTCCTAAGTTTCGGTTCCTTTGATCTTTTTCAGTAGCACATCTGTCCTCTTTGCTTGTTCCCATACTATATACCCATGACTGCATGTCTTTTGAGACCCCTCCAACTGCCTTTCCATGGCACTCACTTTACTTCATCATCACTGTAGTTGCAGTGTTTTTAACTGATCACTTTGTTGCCAGACCCTGAGTCTTGAATCATCACTGACATATTAATTTCCTTCACCCCCATTATGTCACTCCTCCCATCAGTTGTGTCACGTTTCTTTCCAGTGGGTATCTTCTATCCAATCCTTTTACTCTATTTCTCCTGCTGCTCTTTGTTCTAGAGTTCAGACCTTCACCTAAGCACAAGCCCAGATGTTGGTAAAGAATGTTAATCTGTTCAGCGCATCTTCTGCAATTTGTACTTATCTCCTGTGTGACCTATGGTTTCAGCCTTCCCTTGAATATCACATCACTCTACTATTCAAAAACTTTCAGTGGTTCATGCTTATCTCCCATACGGGGCCTGAATTCTGCTGCCGCCATCCAAGATTTTAGTATTTTAGCTTTGGGATAAATTAGAGGTTCTGAAAAGGTTCTAGTCTTCTTAATGGGATCAGAGAGAGGGAAATTCAGAGCCATGATTCTTCTCTATCCAGAGGTGGAATCACGCAGTCCATCTGATAATATTCCAGAGTTCCAAAAATGCAGGGCTGCAAATATAGCCTGTTCTACCACCTGTCAATTAGATAGAGGGCTCTGGAGATTAAATTGTGTTTGAGTTAATTCCAAGGGAATTATATCTCTGCTTCCTTTCTTAGGAAGGAAACCAAAATCCATGTGACATGCTGTTTTTTTCATGTCTAAATTTTCTGCAAGGTTGTCCTTCCCTCTTTCCATTGACGTCTATTGTTACTAACTTGTGGGTTCCTTCTAGTATCCTCTGCCTATAGGACCTGTAGAGCAGAAGTTCCCACAACTGCATGCAGATGAACTGCTTCATTAGAGCCAATGTAACTTCTTTTAATAAGACATGAATGAAATGATGTCCAGTTTATTCTTCATTTGCTTGCATAAAGGGATGGCTATTTATTCTAGATACAAAATTAGTATAGGCACTATACTAAACCACTTAGTATAGGCAGTATAAAAGAGTTTCATTTGATCTAGGTATGAAGTGGCTCTTCCTAGATGGTTTGTGAAGGATTCTGGATCTAGGATGGCTTCTGTGAGAGTGCCAGGACTGAGAGATTTCCCATGTCTGCCATGAGCAGTGGAGTTGGAAATGGTGGTTATGTGTGCCTTGTCTTTTCCAAGCTTAGCATAACCTTATCTGACAAAGTCTATGCTGACCATATAGCAGAATAGAAGGGAATTTGGCATTATCCTGTAGTAACTATTCAAATAGTGTCAAAAATTAAATGTGATTTTTGTTTTTCCTTATATCCAGAATGTTATATTTAGGTGAAAATGTGAAAAATTAGGTGTATTCTTTTTTTTAAAGAGTATATATTTTTTAAAGATTTATCTATTTATGCATAGAAGAGCTGGGGTGTAGGCCAGAGGTGTAGGGTGAGTGAACTCACCAGAGACAGAAGCGGAGAGCAGAACAGGCAGATTTACTGAAATACACTGCTGAGGGGAGCAGTGGGCGAGACAAGAAAGGGTCTGCTATGCCATACGTGGATTAGCTCTCTGGTCAGGGATCTAACTCAGGCCATAGCTGTGATAAACTGAGTCTTAACCCCTAAGCATCAGGGAGGCCCAAGGTATATTTGTTCTTAAAGGCACAGGGTCCAATACCCTTGGTGGCCATAGAGACTCAGCAAGATGAATGAGAATTTCAGAGATTTGTATATTAGAAAATTATGAGATGTGGCAAATGTAATGAAAGCATGACTTCTAGTATCAGGCTGCCAGTTTAAGTTCTAGCACTGCCCTTACTCCTGTGTGCCTTTGGAAAAGTAGCTTAACCTCTCTGTATCTGTTTTCTCATCTAGAAAATATGACTGACTACTTAACAACTGATTGAAGGCAGTTGTTAAGATTAAACTTTTCATCATTCATGAAAAGTGCTTGCACAGTGCCTGGGACTAGTAAATTCTCTGAAAAGCTAGCTCTCTTTGTAATTATGTAAACTCCTTTCAAAGGGAAAATGACTACCTGTTAAACTCTGCATTGTATTTTAGTTCAGTTGATCTATTGAAATATATGTTTTGGCAGATAAGACAGAGATTATCCATTTGCTGTGTCAGATGACCACACTTGATGGGAAGACATCAGGCTCTTATAGAGTTGCTAGGAAGATTGAGTGAGTTACACCATGGAAAGAGACTAGAATGGTGCCTGGTCCACAAGGAACACATAATAAATGCTAGTTACTGTCATCATATCAGCATTATCAGGATGAGCATTACTTTCCTAATTGTTCCAATTTGGGCATAAATAAGGATCATCCTGTTCTAAAATTTTTATCCTCGTTTCCCTTTTGTTCTTTTTTTTTTTAAAGATTTATTTATTTATACATACAAGAGTTGGGGTACAGGCCAGAGTCCAGGGCGGTGAGAGGATTCACCGGAGACAGAGTGGGGAGCAGAACAGGTAGACTGACTGAAACACACTGCTGAGGGGAGCTGCAGGTGAGGCAGAAGTCTGCTTCACCATGTGGGTCCCCTCCCTGGCCGGAGGCTGGGATCAAACTCATGCTGCAGTGGCTGTGGTTTGCTTCATAGTGTGTTGCTCAACCCTGTGCGCCACCAGGGAGGCCCTCCCTTTAAGGAACTTTACATCACATAATACTTGATTATCTTAACACCAAGGAGCTAGTCCCTATTTGAAATCGTGAAGCTGTGGCACTTGCACATGCCCGGCCTAGGTAGCAAATTTGTAGATATTTCTTTTACTGAGGAGTTAGTGAATGAGTGAGTTATAAATGAATGAATCAGTGTAAGATCTAAGCAAAAAAGAAAGGAAAACTGATATTGCTTTTGTTAAAGAGACTGCAGAATGAATGGTTTCAGATTCATCAACCTTTAGGAGCATTTTAAGACCATAAACACAGCATTACAAAAATCCAGTGTCAGTCCTGCCTAAATCTTTCATTGGATCGATGAAATTCTGTGTATTGCACAGAATAGAGTGAAAAATCAGAACACTCCTGCTGTGCAGTTTGCGAATCTTAATGCTTTGTGTTTGCCTTTGTAACATGTGCTAATCTGTTTAAGGTATAATATTAATGACACAGAACTTTAATTCATAAATATCGAAAATTAAAGGAGACTAACGGCGAAATACAGAAATGCATTTGGTGTCAAGATTAAGTTCAATGAAGCATAGAGAAAATAAGAATAGATTATTAAATAAACTTGGAGGGAAGATGTAAAATATGCCTAAATCTCTCATTTCGAAAGGAATTGGTTTACTTGATTATTTGCAACAGTATCACACTCAGGAAAATCTAAGACAAATGAAAGCAAAACAGAGTTTAATTGAGCTATTATTTTGCAGATTTGGCTTGGTTTCAGACAGTCTAATCAAATTGTGCTTTGCTGAAATAACTAATGTTAAATGCAGCCTACCAACAGATGTTTAAAAAGAGCCTAATTGGAAAATCTACATCCTGGATTTAGTCTATCTTGTTGGAGAAAAAAAATAGCTTCAAATTTGTATTTTTGAGGACAACACCCAGTGACAAGCATTTCCAGAAAACGGAGTTTTCTTCAGGGATGCCAGGTGCTTGGGTGAAATTATCTTGAATAGTCAACGGTGACAGTCTGGAAGTTAAATTTCTTGGAAATTCTCCAACTCTGTGCCATACAGAGCTATACGGAGAGATCGCCTTTATCACATTACGTCACCAGAGTCCTGTTAACAGTCCTTGGATCATGTCAGGGGCCTCTATGCAGTAATTTATAATGAGCCCTTGCAAGTCATGCAAGGCACATACTGATTAATGACATTTAAAGGTGCTGTCAAGGTGGCTAGGTAATGAAGTTGACCTTCGTTCATCGTTGTCTCAGTTTCAAGTTTGTTTATATAAAGAAACTATTTCACCTGCCATATTTGTTTGAAACTTTTCATTAAATCTACAAAAGGAATTTGGCATAATAGTGAACTCTTCTTACTTTACAGAAGTTTGCTGGCCCATTGTCTAAAGGGCCAAATGATGAATATTTTTCTATCTGTGGACTAATACTGTCTGTGACAACCACTTACTATATTGTATGTCATGCAAAAGCACCCAGACGCAGTCCATAAATAATGAGCACACTGCATTTAAAAAAAAAAACTCATTTGTGGACTAAAATTTGGAATTCATACAAAATTCATATACCATGTAATAGTCTTTTTTTTATTTTTCTTTCCCAGCTGTTTGAAAATGTGAAAACAAATTTGGGGTCACATAAACACAGGTGGTAGGAACAGATTTAGGCTGTAGTTTATTTGCTGTCCTCTAGTTTAGAAGACTAGATATCATCTTGCAGGTTGTTGAGTGAACAAACTTGCCTAAATGAAGGGGTTAATGAGGACTGAAATCTAGCAGCCTTTTACCCTGCTCCCTAGCTGGGACTAGGCCTCTGTGGGGAGGGGGTACTTTTTCTAATTTTCCCAGAGATGGTACGCAACACCCTTTCCTCCCTTTCCATCTTCTTGGTTTGACATCTACTACTCATGCACTGCAATAGGTATAATGGTAAAACCAGTAATTTTTTGAGAGTCAAGAAAATGGACTAACCAGCAGAGCCTTAGCTAGACCACACCACCCACATATATGTGTGAAATTGAGGAAAGCACAACATTCAGGACAACTTATTCTAGGTCTGTCAGTGTATTTTCATAATTTTCTGACTTTATCACACTAAAACTATTTATTGCCATCTGCCAAAAAAAAAAAATCCTATAATCTTTTTACAAAAATATTTAAGCATACAAGAATGGGGGTACAGGTCAGAGGTATGTGGGGTGAGAAGATTCACCAGAGACAGAGTGGGGAACAGAAAAGGCAGATCGACTGAAACACACTGCTGAGGGAAGCAGCAGATGAGACTGTAGAGGTCTGCTGCACCTTGTGGGTCACCTCCCTGGCGGTGATTTCTCAGAGCTCAGGTTCCTCATTCAGGAACCTGAATGTTATTTAAAATATAGAGTCTTTGTTTATCTAGCACCTTTTTTTTCTGTTTTATAAGCAAATATCTGCCCTGCTCATTTTGCAAAACACAGACAGAAAATACTACCAGTGTAAAACCAGAAAGACAAAGTTGATTTCTTACACCTCTTTATCTAGTCATCATATTGGTTTGATTTAGCATTGAAATTTTTTTAACATCATTTTATGTTTTTGATTATCTAAAAATTGTTTTATTTTGTCCCCACTTTTCCTTACACCCCTTTAACCTCTCCCCCTTCTCCCTTGTTTCTTTTTTTTTTTAAAAGATTTATTTATTTGTGCATACAAGCACTGGGGTACAGGCCAGAGGTGGGGGGGTTGAGAGGATTCACCAGAGAGCGGGGAGCAGAGCAAGCAGATCAACTGAAGTACACTGCTGAGGGAAGCAGCAGGCACAGCAGGAGAGGTCTGCCAAGCCATGTGGGTCCCCTCCCTGGCCAGCAGCAGGGATCGAACTCGTGCTGCAGTGGCTGTGGTTTGCTTCATAGTGCGTTGCTTAACCCACTGTGCCACCAGGGAGGCCCTCTCCCTTGTTTCTTAACCTCAGAAACCTCACTGTATTACTGTCCCCTAGTTTTTGTAAGTATTTTGCTAGGTTGATCCATCTGCTTTGTAAACATCCAATGTTGTTATTCTGATTTCCTTTACTTCATAGAATTTCCTTGAACTGCTTCCATTTTTCTATAAATGGCAACATTTCATCTCATAGCTGGATAATATTCCTTGACCAGTGGGCACTTAGGTGGTTTCCATGTCCTAGCTCTTATAAATAATATCATAATAAGCATTGTAAAGCAGAACATTTTTTGAGTTAATGACTTTACATTCTTTAGATAAATGACCAAAAGTGAGATCGTTGAATTGTATAGTTTTTGTGCTAAATCCAGATTGCTTTCCAAAATAGCTGCCCCAGTTTACATTCCTACCAATGGTGTAATCGTATTACTCATTCTCTGCTTCTTCTCCAGCACTTGTTGTTGGTGGTCTTTTTAATGTGACATTCTCAGGTGTCTGAGATGATAATCTCATTGAGATTTTGACCTGCATCTGCCTTGATAAAAGCAACAATGAACATTTTTTCCATTATATACATTGGCCTTTTGGATATTCTGAGCTTTGGTGGATTGTCTATTCAGATCTGTTCTCCATTTATTTATTGGGTTGTTTGGTTTTTGTTTTGAATGTATAAGTATTAATATATCTTCAGTATTAACTCCTTGTTGTGTAGTGTGTGGATATTTTCTACGATTCAGTAGAATGTCTTTTTAATCTACTTATATTTTCTTTCACTGTTTTAAAAGCTTTTAATTTAAGGGAGTCACAGTTATTTATTTTTCCTTTTAATTTCCTTGCCACAGAGGTTAAGAATCTAAAAATGTCTTTAGTTCTGATGTCATGAAATCAGTGTTTTCTTCTATATATTTTATTGTCCCAGGCTTTATATTTATGTCTTTAATCGGGCCTCCCTGGTGGCGCAGTGGGTTAAACAACGCAATATGAAGCAAACCGCAGCCACTGCAGCATGAGTTTGATCCCTGCCGCTGGCCAGAAAGGGGACCCACATGGCACAGCAGACCTCTCCTGCCTCGCCCACTGTTCCCCTCAGCAGTGTATTTCAGTCAGTCTGCCTGTTGTGCTCCCCACTCTGTCTCTGGTGGATCCACTTACCACCCACACCTCTAGCCTGTACCCCAGCTCTTGAATACATAAATAAATAAATCCTAAAAAAAAAAGAAAAACATATATGTCTTTAATCCATTTAGAATTTATTTTTGTGCATGAAATTAGAGATAGAGCCAATTTCATATATTTATATGTGGCCATTCAGTTTTCCCAACACCGTTTTTACAGAGACTCTCCTTTCTTGTACAGTTATGGCTCCTTTATCATGAATTATGTGTTGATATATATGTGCATTTATTCCTGGGTTTTTTATTCTATTCCATTGCTCCATGTGTCTGTTTGTATTCCAATACCACATTGTTTTAGTTACTGTTACTTTAAAGTATAAAGCCAAACAATGTGAAGCAACAGGATGGCTTTAGCGATTTGAGGCCTTTCAAGTTCCCTATGAATTGTAATAATTTTTTGTTCAATTTCTTTGAGCCATATTTTAAGTATTTTAATGAGAACTGCATTAAATTTATATACTGCTTTTGGTAGACTAGTCATTTTAATGGTGTTGATTTTCCTCATCCATGAGCATGGAATGTCTTCCTTATTCTTTGTATAAGTCCCTCTCTGAAATGGTTATGCTAATTCCTAGGTATTTGACACTTTTTGATGTGATTATGAATGGAATTACTTTCATTTCTGTTTCTTAATGTTCATTATTTATATATAAAGATGCAACAGATATTTATATGTTGATCTGTGACCTCTCACTTTGCTGTATTCATTTATTGTTTCAAATAGCTTTTTGATGAACTTAAGCATTTTCTGTGTATAGTATTTTTTGTTGCCTGATTGTTCCAGCCAAAGCCTCTAAAACTGGTGCTAGTGTTCATCATTGTCCTGTTCCTGACCTTAAATGGAAAGCTTCCGGTTTTTTATTATTAAGTATTGTATTGCCTGTAATTATATGATGTATGGCCTTTATAGTGTTGAGGTAGGTTCTTTCTATCTCAATATTATTTAAGGTTTTTATAATATATGTTTACTAAATTTTATCAGTCTGTCTTGGCATCTATTGATATCATCATATGATTTTTCTCTTTTCTTTTGTGGATTACATTGTTTTTCATATATTAAACCATCCTTACATCCCTGCGATAAGTCCCATTTGATTGTAATTAGAATCTTTGTAACGTGTTGTTGAATTCGATTTGCTAATATTTTGTGAAGGTTTTCTCATAGATACTCATTAGGGATATTAGTCTATTTTCCTGTGCTGTACTTCCTCTACTTTTGGTACTAGGGCGATGTTGACATCATAAAATACCTTTTTGTATTTTCTAAAATAATCTGAGGAAGATTGGCATAAGTTTTTCTGTAAAGGTTTAGAATTCTCTTAATAAAGACCTCTGACCCTGGGCTTTTGTTTTAGAGGAAATTTTTGAAAGCTGTTTCAATATCCATGATTGTTACTGATTTATTCAGCTACTCTAGTTCTTTTCAGTTTAGTCTAATAAACTATAATTGTGCTAGAAGTCTGTCCATTTCTTCTAGGTTATTGAACTTATTGGCATATTATTGGTAGTCCTTTCTTATGATCCTTAATCTTGCTGTATTATCTGTGGAAAATTTTCTGCTTTATTTCTGATTCTATTTACTAATATTTTCTCTCTTCTCTGTTAGCCTAGAGGTTTATCAATTTGTGTGTCTTCTCAAGGAATTAATTCTTAGATTCTTTGATTTTTTAGTATCATCTTTTGGATCTTTTTCACTTATTTCTGCTCTTATATCTATTATATATTTCCTTCTACTGTCTTTGGGTATCATTTCCCACTATCCCCCACATCGACTTGGTTTAGATGTAATATTAAATAGCTTATTTGGGATTTTTCTTGCTTTTTCATATGATTCTGAATTATTATTTTCCTCCCTCTTAAATGACCACTTTTCTGGAGCCCATAAATTCTGATAGTTCATATCCTTGTTTTCATTAGTGCCAAGATTTTTTAAATTTCTGTTTCAATTTACACTTTTATTCAATAACTGCTAATCAGCATGTTGTTAAGGCTCCATGTATTTAAGTTTTTTCCAGATTTTTTAAATAGTTGCTTTCTAGTTTTTTTTTTTTTATTGTCAGAAAATGTACTTGGTATGATTTCAATCTTCACTTTTTTTGTTTTTCACAATTGGCATGTCCAACATAAAGTTTAATCTTTAAAATGCTCCTTGTGCACTTGAAAAAGTGTATATATAGTAGTGTTAGACTAAGTGATCTATAGCTGGCTGTAAAGCCTTCTTCACCTAATGCCTCATTTAAGGCTGTTGCTTTCTTATTTAACTTCCTGTTTGTTGATCTGTCCATAGTTATCATTACTTGCCTCTTCTAGGAGGAGACACAGGTGAGCTGATCTGACTCTTCAGTCTAGTTTGGTTCCAACTGTTCTATTCTGGGAATCACAGTCTCAAGCCAATAGTCACTCTGTACCTCTGCTGATACAGTTCTTCAGTGGTGTAAGCTCTGTCCTGTATGCTGATTGTGCAATCTATTCTCCAGTTTAGTACCTGGTTTTTAAAGTCCCAATATATCACTTTTTTGCTTTAATGTAACCTCAGCTTTGTGAGACCTGAATACCCACCATCTAACAGCAAGTTGCCAATCTGACTTTTTATATTTTTTTTGCACAGTTTAACAATTGGAGTTCTACAAAAGTGAGATTATATTTTTTGACTTATGAAAAGCAGGTCAGACATTTCAAAGAAAATTTAGAGAGCAGTAATTTTGAAAATGTACACAGATGAATTTGAAAATAAATATTTCACTGCCTACACACCTCTATTTAGAATACTGGGTTTTAGAATGTATTCTGGGAGACTTGCCATTTTATATGACATGGTGTCAGTTCATGCACAAATATTAATGCCTTATTGAAGATAATGTGACTGTAATTCAAAGGTGTAATTAATGGTCTTGCTCCAACCTCCACCATTCTTCACCACCCTCTTTAAAGCCAGGATGACCTGGGTTGGCTCCTAAATGGATAATGAATAAACTTGAGTTGTGTTCCAATAAACTTTTTTGTGAACAAACAAAATTCTTATTTTATCCATAAATTATTTTTGAAATAGAGTTATGGACTGTAGAACTCTTGAATATCTCATTGTCTACATGGAGGACGTAGTTTCCATCAGTGTCAGGTTATCTCTATGACTCCAGGACTTTTAACTTTAATATGAAGCATGTGGGCTGAGTGTAGGCCTTAGTGAGGAGTTTGGCAAATACAGGTCTGTGGGCTAAACCCCAGAAGATATTTACATTTTTTTTTGTTAATGATAAACATGTTTATGGTAACTAATTATATAGAATAAAACTATAAAATAAGCATCTTAATATAGTTTTGGTTTTTTTTCCTTATCTTTTTTTAATTAGATTTATTTAATTATATTTGACATCATTTGTATTCCCCAGGGAATTCCCACCACCATTTCACCCATGCACCATCACCTCAGTCCCTTGTGTTCCTTCTGCCCTCACCCCTGTCTTTCCCCTCCCCTCATCCCTGTCTTTACCCTCCCCTCCCTACCCGCTCCCCCATAGTCCCTTTGGTTTATCTTTGACCTTTTGGGCTTGTTGAGTTCTTTTTTTTGTTTGTTTGTTTTTGGTTGTAATTGCCCATTTCCTTGAGCTTACTCTTCTTTTTTGTTGTTGTTGTTGTTGTAGTTGTTCTCTTTCACGTTCCTCCCAAAAGTGAAGCCATCCGATATTTTTTTCTTGCCTTCTGACTTGTTTCACTGAGTATAATTCCTTCTAGCTCCATCCATGTTTCTATAAATGGCCCTAGTTTATCATTTTTGATTGCTGAATAGTATTCCACTGTGTATATGTACCACATCTTCTTGGTCCAGTCATCTACTTTTGGGCATTTGGGTTGTTTCCAGGTCTTACCAATTATAAATAGTGCTGCAATAAACATAGGGGAACAGGTGCTCTTTTGGATTGGTGTTTTTGTGTCCTTTGGGTAGATGCCTAGGAGTGGGATTGCTGGGTAATATGGTAGTTCCATCCCTAGTAGACCAAGGAACCTCCAGGCCTTCCATAATGGTTGGATTAACTTGCATTCCCACCAGCAGTGTACTAGGATTCCTTTTTCTTCACATCCTCGCCATCATTTGTTGTTGATATTTACATTTTTTAAATGATTAGAAAAAATATCAAAGGACGAATACTATTTCATGAAGCATGAAAATTATACAAAATTCAGTTTTCTCTTGTTTCCAGGTAAAGTTTTATTGAGCCACACTTATTTGTACTGTTGACTATGACTGCTGTTAGGAAATTTGAGTAGTTGTACATTTTGCAAAAGCCTAAAATATTTATTTACTACTTGACCTTTATCAAAAGCATTTGTTGACTCTTGGTTTAGAAATTTGGGCTTGCCCTTTAAACAGCTTTGGGAGGTTAAGTTTGTTCCTCTAGCCACTTACTTGTTTATGGAGAAGGATAGGTTAAAAACAGGAAAAGTATGTTTGTTTGTTTAGTTATTTATTACTTAGTGACGGAAAAGTCCAGTATGGCCTAAAGGAGACTAATAAATAATAAAGTTACAGGAAGCCAAATCATAGCATTCTCATGATAAGATTATTGGTCCTTATTATCATCATCAACAATATATAAGATTTATTTTGACCTTTAGTAATATAATTGTCAATTTAATCAAGATGTAGGGTTTATTTGGTATTAAAGTTTGGTATAAATGATTCAATGATTCTGACAACATGGCCCCTAGGAATTAAATGTGAAAATAGGATGGAGGATTGGGTGATTTACCTGTTTACTCATCTGCTCCTTTATTTGTTCCCATTAACTGTACTATATACCTGTTGTATAGTGAAACCCACTTTGTATGTACAAAATTGAGTAACTTTTAGTCCTTGTGATGGACTTGAAATTGCAGAGAGAAAATTTTAATACAATGCAATAAATGCACTATAAGTATATATATATATACACACACACAAGTATATATATAATTCTCTCTATATATATAGGAGATATATCTATAACTCTATCTCCCTATACTATTTCATGAAGCATGTACATTTTGCAAAAGCCTAAAATATTTATTTACTATTTGACCTTTATCAAAAGCATTTGTTGACTCTTGGTTTAGAAATTTGGGATATCTATAACGATATATAGATATATATAGATCTCGATATATATATATATATATATAGAGAGAGAGATCTATGGAAACTTAAAGTTACAGAATTTTAAGAGAGACTAGTGCAACTGAAGAACTGAACTTTTTATTGTGTTTACTTAGATTTAACAAACCACCTATGACTAGTGGCCTCCATTTTGAAGCATGCAAATAGAGAATATTTCCATCAACATAGACATTTCTGTTGGGCATACTATTCTAGAATGTTCTCTTTTAAAACATTTTAGTAAGCATATTCTCCTAACAAAAGTTTAGACAAAATCTTTTTAAATGTTTCTTCTTTACACATATCCAAAGTATATCTCTCTAACTCAGAATGTATTACATCTTCTGCCTCTTTCATTTGCAGCATTGGTATCTGGGCAGGACAGTACTGCAGTTATCTCTGGGAACATCTACTGTGTCCATTTTCCTCCCTGGGAGCTTAAGTTTTCCCTCCAAATAAGAAAAACTCCAAAGTTCTGAAAGCTTTATTGAAGGAAACCAAGCCAAACTCCTTCCCCCACAGTGAACCACAAGACCCTTTGAAAACCGATGATTATTTTTATTTGTGTAGACTTAAGATGGAAATAAGAACTTCAAAAGAGAATTTGAAAAATACCTTTCTTACCAAAAAAGCTTAAATCATTTCCTCTGAAAGTTTCCTTCTAGCGAAGTTTTGCTTTGGTCCCACAGACCAGACCAGCCTCTTCCTTTCCTCAATCTGAGGGGGAGGAATGTGACCTTCAGTTTCCATTAATACTGCTGTCTGGGTCCCATGAAGGTCCTTATCCCTGCTTCGCTCTCAAGGGTAGAGACTGACTACCTTGCCTTTCTCTTGACTTTTGTAAAAGCCAAATACTTGAGCTTAGTTTCTTGTTTCCAAATCCTCTTCATAGTTATACTTCTCACACCTGCCCTCAGGTGTGACTTTCATTGTCTTTGCTTTATCATTAATGACATAATAATGACCATATTTTCATTTAGATGAATGACAGTGGTAGTAGTAGTAGTAGTAGTAGTAGTAACAGTAGCTTTAAATTCTTTGGTTGAATATGTTGATTGGTTAAGAGTTACCCTTAATCTTTATTACTAAGTTTTGATGAGAAAGTAAAGCTTAGTTAAGATTCTAGAGTCAGATATACCCAAATTAAGAAACATCTTTCAGCTATATCACCTTGTTCAAATGCTTCTGAATTTATGTAAAGTAGAAATGTCAAAACCCCCCAGATATTTTGAATGATACAGTTAGAAATATGTATGTATGAAGAGATTATATATAGTGTTCAAGATGTAATTTACTCTTGTCCCAATTATTCATATTGTGATGTTGGTTGTTGAATATTGTTTCACAAATATTGTGAATTTTGATTCACAAAAAGAATTTGAAGTGTGTGTAATAGTGACGATAGCAATAGATGGGTAAAGAATAGCAGTTGTCAACTCCTCTATGCCTACCAGAGCAGATTGCATTTAGAATGGTCATAGCTATGTCATCTTTGATTCTTTCATGTATGCCAGATGACTTGAAGATTCTGAAACCAAAGAAACATGTGCTGGATTGATGTTCACATCCATAGGTATATGCAGGGAGCTGCTTCTCTTGTGCTGATAGAGTTTAGCTATATCTACTGAAAAGAAGAGACAGGATATGCAATGATCATCTCTCAACTTGACTAGGACATGCCCACCCCCAACCCTCTTTCTAATTCAAGAAGAAAGTTGTGTAATTATTTTCTCTTTGACTTTATAGTTACCTATATGCAAAGAGGAATAGGAGTACTCTAACTTCCTCATCATGTTTACTTTTCTTGAGTCTTGATGTGTTGGGAAGGGAAACGTGGATTTTAAAGTTGTCTTTTGATGAAGTTTTGAAGTCAGAATTGACTTACTACTCTTGGGGACTGGGTAATTTGTTATTCTTCATTGCCCTGTTACTTTTTCCCCCAAGGGGGATTCTCCTCACACCTGCAGGAGACTTGTTCTTTCACTTCTGTATTATCACATTATTTACTGCATTTATGAAAAAGGGGGCAAATGTTTTCTAGCAGCCATCATGACAACTTTCACACAAACAGGGCAGTAAAAAGAAAATATGAACGAAGCTTAGCAAGTAAAATTCATTGAAAATAAGAACTTTTACATTTATGCTATAATGGGAGAAGAGTCGGGGCACAAGGAACTGATTCTCCATTAGAGACTGTAAACTGACAATCTTGTGGGGCTACTTTATTTGCACAGTGTTTTAACATATTGTGCAGTTAGTTACAAAGGTTAAAGTGTCTGGAATTTTCCCATCAGACTTTGATATTCCAGCTTGACCTAAAAATAAAAATTCAGAGACTCATAGAACATTACTACATAACACCAGTTATCCAGAGCTAAGAGCTGCCTTGCTTTTTACCTAGCCGTGACTTCAGACAGTCTGCTACTGTCACCCCAGGCATATGTCTGTCTCCTATCAATCCCTCCTGTAAGCCACCAAACTTCCTTAGTAGACACACCCAGTTCAATACTCTGCAATAGGCCAAGAAGGGTTCAGGACTTTTGGAATTCTGGATTCTTTGTATCTTTGTATCCTGATTATAGACTTAATGTCCTCTTTAGCTGGCTACCCATGTAAAAATTGGAACTCAGTTTTCTTAAATAGGCCAGTGCTGTGATAATTCCCATGTGGCAAGGATGGGGCAAGAAGGCATGTGTTCCCACAAGGGGAAAGTAAATACAAACTAGATAATAAACAGCTTACCTTATAAAATTCGGTTACCATTAGTCCAAAAGTTAGCCCCAAATCAGACTGTTATTTTATTAATTCAGCCAGTTTTGTTGGGCTAGAAATGTGGAAGTGGCTTAGCTGGGGTGGTTCTGACCCATAATCTTCATGAGATTACAGTTAAAATGTGAGGTTAGTATTTTACTGTGGCTATGGGATCCACTGCAATGATGGCTCACCCACATGGGTTTTGACAGGAGGTCCTAGTGCCTCATGAGAAAGAGCTTTCCATTGAGTTTCTTGAGTGTCCCCTAACATGGCAGCTGGTTTCCCCTAGAGTGAGTCATGTCTTTTATGATCTAGCTTTAAATATTAACTACCATTACTTCTGCCATATTCATTGGTCATACAAATCAGACCTGGTATGGTAGAGGAGGAGAAAACACAAAACATAAACACCAGATAAGAATCTTTAGGGACTGTCTTAGAAGCTGGGTAGCACCAATACCAGCCTCCTCAGTAAGCCTGTTTAGAGCTCCTGCATGAGTGAGCCAGTATAACAGCTTGTAATGTGTCATGTCCTTCAGCTACGTTGGACAGAAGAAAAGGCTGAAGACAAACATGTGGCCTGAGCAGTGGTGCACTGTTGTATGAAAGCCATTACCCAAGTTTTGTTGTTGTTGTTGTTTTAACCTCCCTAAAAGATTTCCCTGTAACGAAAAGAAAGAGAAATTGACAAAAGGAGATATGATGGACACCAAGATATTTGCAGAATTAGATGTCTTTCTCAAATTCTACAAATTACCCCCAATCCTTTCCCCCTGAACAGTGAGAGGTTGCATACGTTGTGAGACTTTAGAAGATAATCACAAAGTGATTAAGTAGTTCACTGCTCCTGTCAAACTGCCTGTCTAGTGTCTCAGAGGTCTTTGACATTCTTGGAATGATTTTGTTAATGCCATGCTCAGTTAAGTAGTTATATGGTCAGGTGGAAGGTGAAGAACAAGTCCTTTCAGAGACTTGAGTAGACTGCTAATAAGATTAACATCTGACAAATCATTGCATGACTGCGTGGGGCTAGACACTCTACCAGAGGTCCATATAAAAGCACATAGGGTCTCTGAATTCATGGACTCTATATCCTTATCAGATGTTAAACCTGTAAGAGAAAATAAGCTCTCCCAGTGTCAGGTGATGAGGAAAGCTAATAGAGAACAATGTTGGGTGAGGTATAAACAGGGGTGATAAGATTCTCCTGTGAGGTTGATGGGCCAGAGATGACCTCTTTGAAGAGTGACCTTTGACTGGACCTCGTTCAGTGACGGGTTGAATTTTACTAGGACGTGGGGCGGAATGTTTCAGATCGAGGGAAGGGCAGGTTGAGATACCTCCAGACAGAAGCTGACTTGGCTGCTCTTACACAGTTCTTGGAGTCTACATCCGCTCTCCAGGGCCTTGGTTCTCACCACTGTACATGTGCTTAAAGTTGACTATTTGCTTTGCTCTCTTGACAGTAGTCTGTACCTTGCTTAGTCTTTTTTTCTGAAGAAATACTTTTGCATGTGGAACAAGATTCACATGGGAAGCACGTTATGCTGTGGTGAGTCTCTGCGTATTTCCCCTTTTTCTCCCCACAGAGATTTTTACAAAACTTATGTATGCAAACAAGTATTTTTGTTTGTTTCACTTGACTTACTTTTGCATAATGTAACAAGCGCATGATTTCACATGTACAGTAATTCATAGAAAGTGATAGTCATCTTGATTAGACACCTTACTTCTCAAAACTAGCTTGCTAAATATAGTACCTTCTCAGACCCATATAAGGTACCATAAAAAAAGAAGAAAAAAGAAAGGTCAAAGTTTCCCCACCCACGAATTTGGTTATTAAAAACAGCAAAGCAGGGTTTTTCTGAAATTGAATCAGTAAATTTTTAATTTAAATAGTATCCTGTTTTGACAAAGTGCTAAACCACAGAAGTCTCAGAAAGACACTGTTAAGCTTTTGTCAATACCTGCTGGCATCTCTCAACAGGAAACTTTGGATAACATTTGTTGTCATTTGTGATACACTCAGAGGGAATCGTGACCTTACTTGTTGCATCCAGGAAATGGTCAGAAAAACTCTGGTGCAGCTCAGTCCTATTTACATTAACTTTTGTATGTTACATAATAACCCTTTGCCAGACAAAACCTTTCTTGTTTCTTTTCATCACTTAATCAACATTAAATTTCTGACATTGCTGAGGGTGCCTCCAGACAATACAATGTCACACTTATTCTCTGAACTGCCATTATCCCTTTTCCTGCCTTGGTCTTAATCAGCTATGTTGGGGCCTACTCCATTCTTGAATGGCCTGGACTCTCCTGAAGAAAATCCAGGATAGTAGAAGAGCTCTTTGTTGGAATTCACTCCCTGCTCCCTTTTATCTCAGTTGCATGTTGAATACTAAGTTGCATTTTACTGTAAAGGTGACTGCATCTTTCTTATGAGGCCTTCAGGGTAAACAGCCGTTCGTTTCCATCTGTGAACACACATGTAGCTTGTGTTTGGGTAAGGTGCCTGGTGAGTCCAAGTCATTATTTTTCTGTAATGTTTATGCTCCATGGTTGTGCAAAGATAGATTCTATGCCCCAGTGCCAGACGAGAGGAAGCTTGTAATTCCAGCTGAATGTGTTACAGTTGAAAGTAGGCTGCAGTGGAAGCAAGTGATGGATCAAACAAATAGCTTTTAATTTTACATAAACTGGTTTTCTACTTTGCTCTGGGGCAGAAGTTTGTAGCCCAGGGTCACATTAAATGTTGCTCATGATTTTGAAGAGAGGCATTCTTGGAAAGCATGTAGCAAGACAGAATTCAAGATTTCAGCTACTGTGTCTTGTTGAGTGACTTCCGAAAATGAGAGATGGCTTCTCCAGCCCGAGATGCTGCCCTTATCTCTTGACCAGCTAGAGACATTGGATATTAAAAAAGGCAACACATATCCCAGATTATACCAGGATAAAATAAGTATGACATTTATTAAATGTGTCTCCCCCACCCTAACATACTTTTTCCCAGTAAACTGCATAATAATGACATTGGCATATTACATTATCACACATGGGGAGAATAAAGATTCCCTTTTAGGCAAGGCTCATGCATCTGTTTAACATGGAATTAACTATTGATATTAATCCTGGAAGGGCATAATGAGAGAGAGGGCAGAGCTCTTGTTTTGCTGCTTACCCAAGAACAGCTGATAGGAGAGGCCAGCTGCTAAGGTGAAAGACAATGCTTTGAGGTTTAAGATAACAAAAAACACATTTATGGAAGATTTCCACTTGCCATTTTTAGTTCAGAATTGTTGACATGTTAAAAGTTGTCTAGCCTATGAGGATACAGTTACTATGTCTAAAGCCTCACTTGCCACTGTAATTTTAGCAAGATATTTAACTGTCCCACTTTTGTGTGTACAAAGGTAAAATATTTGTGGTGATACCTAACATATAAAGCTTAAAGTAAGGACCAAACAAAAACAAAAGACATCCAGGGATACCATGCAGGTGTTACACACTTGGTAAAATACACTCAGGATGTTATTAGAACTTGATGGAATTGTTTATAATGCTTTTAAAATACAAGGTTAATATTACTATTCATTAATACTAAGTCTTAAGTCATATAACCCTGTTAGTCTTCAGCTATAATTTCATAGTAAAAAGAAAATAAGTCAATTTTTAGAAGATTGAAAGAAGTGGAATAAAAAAAAAAAACAAAGTTTAAGAGGAAAAGCAACTCTGAATTGTTGATAAAGTGCATAAAATCATAGCAGCATCAAAATGAATGGCTTTTCAAGGTCACTAATAGCCCATCAAAACAATTCTGACAATTAAAGAGAATGACTGTGTCAAACTATACTAGAAAGCCTTAGTAATCAAAACAGTATGGTATTGGACTAAAACTAGATATACAGATAAACAGAATAGAATTAATACCCCAGAAATAAACATAGGGATAATGTCAAAGAGTAGATAATAGAGAAAGGAAACTTTCCTCAAAAAATGGTGCTGGAAAAATTGGACAGCCACATGTAAAATCATGAAACCAACACTTGAATGTAATATCTGAAAACATAAAATAAATAGAAGAAACAGACAAAATACTCCATGACATTGACTTACGGATGTCTCAAAAAATGAACTACAACACTAAATAGATACAAAGAAGACAGACAGATGGCCAACAGGCACATGAAAAAGTGCTTATCATTAGGGAAATGCAGACCCAAACCACCTCACACTGGAAATAATTGCCTATATAAAAAAAGACCAGAAACAACAAATGATGGAGGAGGTGTGTAAAAAAGACCCTTGTATAAGGTTGATGAAAATGCAGACTAGTCCAGTCTCTATGAAAAACAATATGGAGGTCTCTGAAAATACTAAAATATATATCGTCTATATAGCCTAGTGTTTCCACTCCTTGATACCTACCTAAAAAAATTCAGCACTAATTTGAAAGAATATATGCACTCCTATGTTCATTGCAACACTATTTACAGTAGCCAAATTATGGAAACAACCCAAATGTCCAATGACAGCTGAGTACTCAGCTTAAGGAGATGTGTTAAATACACAGGATGGAATACTATTCAGTTATTAAAAAAAAAAAAAAGATAAAAGCTTGCTATTCGCAACAACAAGGGTGGAACTGGGAAAAGGTTATGCTAAGCAAGATATGTCAGAAAGACAAATGCCACATGATTGCATTCATGTGGAATATAAAGAAACAAAGCGAAGGAACAGGCAAAACTAAACTAAAACAAATCCTAGATATCTGTGTGCAGAATTGACTTTATGAGAAAGGAAGGGGATAGGTTGCAAATAAGTGGGGAACCCAAGGTGGGCTATGGTAGAGGACTGTGGGTGCTTTGTTGGTGGGCACAGCGCAGTAACATACATTTAAAGAGATTTGAGGGCCACCCTGGTGGCGCAGTGGGTTGAGCGCCACACCGTTAGGCATCAGCTGCATAGCAGTGTGAGTTTGATCCCCAGCAAGGAAGGAGACCCATATAGCACAGCAGACCTCTCCTGCCTGCCCGCTGCTCCCCTCAGTAGCATGTTTCGGTCGATCTGCCTGTTCTGCTCCCCACTCTGTCTCTGGTGGATCCTCTCACCTCCTGCAGCTCTGGCCTGTGCCCCAGCTCTTATATGCATAAATAAATAAATCTAAAAAACAAAGTAAAGAGATTTGAACATATACCCCTAAATCATATACAGTGATATGAACCAATATTAACCTCAATAAAAAGACACAATTAAAAATAAGGAAAAAGTATATTGTGCCATATATTTAAATGAAATAAATAGACTACTAATGGAGAACAAATATTTCATCCCCAAATCCATATATTTAAAGAATTATTGCTTTTTTCAGTAATTTTATAATGGAGAAATCAAGGTGATTTAAAAAATATTTTTAAGGGTAATTAACCCATTAAAAACACATCCTGGTCTCAGTAAATGATTTCAACCAACATAACTTACACAGTGAGGTTTTGATATGGGTCAGAATAAAGAAAGGATATTTCCCTGGAATATATGAATTGTAGTAAAATAATTGCCAACAGATATTTAAAATTGTTTCAATTATCAGACTCTATGGAAGTATGATTTTTACAATTTGGCAAAGTGACTCTTAGACAAGAAATTAAAATGTCAAAATCAAGAAAAGGAAGAAACAGACCTCAGAGTGAGGAAATAGGGCAAGTTTTTTGAAATACAGTAAAAAGAGAATTTTGGTAAAAATCTCTTGGACCAAAATGTCTTAGTAGTACTTTCATCATGAAACCTTGGGGGGATTTCTTTGTACTTTTTTTTAACAGGGTGAAAATGTCTTAAAGAAATTCCCAGGGTTAGTGAATAGAAAATACTTGATTGAATTTTAAATTAATTTCACAAGCCTACCCTAATAAGAAACTTGTAAATTTGAGTGAAAGAAAAATGCACATGTGGTGAATTGAAACTCAGTGATTGATGCATGGTTGGGAAGCCCTGAATATAATTGGGTTGACTTGGGGAATCCCTCTCAAAATGGTATCACATGAATTAAGATTTTTGACTACCATCACGTGCTTTGTCATTTGGTGTTTCCCTCTTGCTACACCTTTCAAGCTTGATTGGAAATATTAATCTAACTATTTCCTATACTCCTTGTGGAAATAGGTACCTGTATTACTCAGAACCTTCCCACATGCAAATGTCAAAACCCAACTCACATTGGCTAGAGAGGGGGAAAGTGTCTTGGCACACGAAACATGAAAGTTCAAGGGTTAACATGGCCTCATACACAGCTGGGACCACACAGTCAATAATGTTTTCAGGACTTGGTCTAGTTCCATTTTTTTGTCCTTTCTTTTTGTGTAGATTCCATTTTGTTGGTCAAACTGGAGGTAAGATGGCTATAATATTCCCAGATTTTCATACATATACTTGGCAACTCTTTAAGAGTCTATATATGTTGTTCAGTAATTCCAACAAAAATCTCTGAATTGATTGACTTGAGTCAGCTGTGCCTGAACCAGTCACTGTTGATAGGAGGTAGGAATATACTGATTGACTGGGACTAAGCCAATGGGTCCACCTCTGGATTCAGTGGCTCCACTGAATCACATAGATCCAGTGTAAATATGTGGTGAATTGTTGTACCTCACTTTTTCTTTTAGTTGATGCTTACCCCACATCATGCTATCCCCATGACTATCAGCATGGAAATATTGAAAGAACAGTATAGATAAATTTCTTTGAGCTGAGTTTCTTTGTCATAAACTAGAATCAAATTGATCTAGAATATTTCCACAAGTTTCTTATTCTGGAAAAAGTCTATTTCAAACTTAAATCTTTTCAGTGATTTTCCTGTTATGTCCATTTTATAGACTAATATGTTCTAGACCATCAGCACTTTCTAATACTTCTCTACAGTGGAAATGTTTATGTCTCTGCTGTCCAATATAATAGCTACATTAGCAGTTAGGTACCTCAGAAGTGGCCAGTTATGTCTGAGGAACTTCCATTTTTTAATTTTATTTTGTTTCAGTTAACTTAAATGTTAATAGTTACATGTGATAGTGTCTGCCCTATTGGGAAGCTCAGCTTTTGATAATGACCAAGTATAGCTAAATGTATTTTAAACAAGTGAAAGGGGAATAACAGTGGAAGATGACTTGACTCTTTATTTCCTGTGTCTTTGGTCAGTAATAACTTAGTCTATTTTTCATTTATAATTTATAGTTAAAAAGTACTGCTCATTCTAACACACACAGAAAGACTATTGTCTCCTCACATAGCTCCCATTGAGGAAAAAAAGTGTTGTTTTAGAAGTTGATTATTTTAGTTTTTATAGTTCCTCATTTATCTTCTCTGCCAGGTGGTATAAAGCAATGGAAAGAATGCTTAGGAGTCAGAAAAACTGGGTTCTGGTTTTGGTTCTTCCAGTAACTGAAGATATATGACCTTTGGCTAGTCATTTTTCCTTCTTGGGCATGAGTTTTCTCATCTGGAAATTGAGGGGGTGGTATTAAGATGATCTCTAAATCTATTCCAGATCAAAGTTTCTATGATTCTAAGTATTTTCATTCATTCTCATGACCAGGATGGCAATTGAGAATTTTCTTTGTGTAGGGTACAGGTGATGGAGAGGGCTGAGGAGATACCTTGGATCATCTCAGGTTCCCATTGGATCTGAAAGAACTCTGAGAAAGACTCTGACAAAGACCAGGTTCTATGTTAATATTGTTTAATGTTCTAATCTAAAAGACATATAGAAAAAGTGAACAAAAATAGTCAACATTTAAATAATGCACACTTCGTGAAGAATTTAGTCTGATGCGGCTTTGTTGTGCTACTTGCAGAGTTGATAGAGCTGAAGGCTTTGGAGAGAGTTTGGTATGATTGGTCAAAGTGAAGAATATTGAGTGAGGGACAAAGAAGAATTGTCATCCTGTGTGAGCTTGAGAAGTTGACTCATCCAGTAAATTGTAACTACTCCTTGTTAAGTATGAATAAGAAAAGTCAGAGATAATAAGACTGTCTTTGGCATCCAGAGACATCAGGGTTAAGGAAGGATGCCTGCAGTGACTTCAGCTATGCAAGATTGGATTTTGAAGGAGGGATGAATCACAAATGAAGAGAAAGAGGAAGGAAAGAACATTGGCCAGATTTGCAAGAGCAGGTAGGAGGATTTGAAGTGTTCCAAAGGACACTGTGGTAGGATGTGTCAAACCAGTACAGAGGGAGAGAGACATCAGTTGGGGCTCAACAGAATCAAAATGTTTATTTGATGATTTAATTCTGATGTTGGGTAATGGCATGCATTCGTTGCACTGTTATCACATGATGATGAGGCAGAGTTAAACAAGTATTGAAGTGATCATGCTAGTGCTTTCCCACTGTAGAGAAAAGCTTCTATATTTTGTCTCCATATGATCATTTAGACATAGTTGCATCTTGTAAATTTATTTGTATATTTTAACTGGCTATCTATGTATGGGAATAGTCATCTCCAGAGATTCATATTCATTTCAAAAAACTGCCAAAGATGTTAATTGCATTTTTAAAATTCCTATGTAATTATTTAAAATTATTCTATTTACACTATAAATCAGAAGTTTTCTTGTTATGTTGCTGAGGAACACTTATGACCTGCTTAGACCATTTATAGGTGTAGGAAACAAAGATATAGAAACTATAGTCAGCTTTTAAGATGGAAATTTCTTTAGCTATATCTGTGTCAGTAGAAAGGAGACAAAGAAAGCTGGTAAGAGAGACAATTGAGGAGAAAGCTGGTTGGGGAGGTGATTAGGGAGGTGTGGCCTACAGTACTAAGTCACAAGAAAAAGAGGCATGAGACTTGACTTGTGGGTCTTGCTCTGAAATGAAAAATTATGGTGTCTTTTACATATTTTTAATCTTTCCTGCACCTAACCATCCTGTAACAAATATTATGCACAGTGAAATAAGTCAGAAGGCAAAAGAAAAATATTGGATGGTCTTTGTTTAATCTTTCCATGTGTTAGTTTTAACTGTTGGGTCCATGTAGTAGGGTCTCAAGTTCTGAGTGATGGATTAGCTTTTGTAGACATCAGTTTTCTCATCTATAAGGTGTTGAATAATAATGGGACCTCTTCACTGGGTAGGGATAAAGACTAAATAAGCTGATTTATTTATACATTAAGAACATTTGTTTATGAAGCTCCACATAAGATTGAGGCTTCGTATTAGGTGCCTAGGGAATGAAGGCTCTGACATAGTGCTGAACCTCTCCTGATGCTTTCATTATGGAATAGGGTGTGAAAATGAATAGTTTCTGGATGAAACTGGTCCTGGTAATTGCCAAATTTAATAGTAACTCTCCTGTTTAGATGTTGCAAAACACTGGATGTGCGAATTTAGAAAACTGATCACAGTATACTTCAGATGATGTGATTTGAGGACTTGGAAATGACAGAAAGTGTATGTTGTTAATATTCTGAAATGAACAATCATGATTTTACCTAGAAATGATCTCAGTAATCTAAATTTCTGGATCTAAATGAAAACGATCTTTAATGGGAATGAATGCAAAACCCATACAACTGAACTGCATACATGCAGAGTAAAGAGCTGCCACTTACCGTAGTTTCTGTGATCATTAGGGACTGGTTGGAAAATTAGCAGGAGCCAACCAAGACCTGGTGAGTGGGAAGTAGTGGGCATCAAGGACTCTGGACTGCTTTAAGGTGACTTAGTGGAATTAAACCTCTGCCCTCCTCCAGACTAGACAGACGACACCTGGTCTGCGTGCTTATTTCTGGACACTACATCTGAAGGGGATCAGGGCACAGCAGAGTGGAAGGCCTTGAATATCACATATCATTTTCTGAAGCAAGACCAAAACCTATTTAGTGCTGTAAGGGGGAAGGGAAAAACCAAGACAGCGTGTGGGGGAGTAGGAAGAGCCAGAGCACTCTGGTGTCTGGCTTAGATAGCACAAGCTATGGGGAATACCTTGGTCCTTAAGTCTGCTTAAGTCCCAGAATTCCAGTGACCAAAGAGAAGCGAGGCCATACACTCTACTTCTGGTTCCAAAGAAACATGTTTGTGACTCTTCCATGGCCCTTGGTTCTGATAAGTATGAACTGCAGCCTTTCTGTAGGTTTTCCCTAATATTTTTCTCTCTCACTGCATTTGTAAGATGCTTCAAAGCAAAATGGAGAGGGGTCTCCTTGGTCAATGAAAAGTCAGTGTTGGGCTGTAGTGGAGTTAGCAACAGCTCAGGAAGTTGCTTTTCTTACTCTTCCAGTCTTATTCCAGTAAAGAGCCTTCTCCTGGAACAAAAACTAACAAGACAAATGAAAAAGAGATGAATTAAAAAAAAAATTCTACTGCCATCACATTTGGTAGATAAGAGTTTTGTTGGACTAAGTGACTTGAGTTTGCTCACATATATAAAATCTAGAGTTATCTGCATAATACTTGAATCATTGCATTCAAATAAAAAAAACACCTTTCTAAATATCAATATTGGTTGCTGTATACAAACACATTTTTGCATGTGTAAGTTCGCCCAGTCATAAAATTACCATTGACAGCATTTTAGCCCCTAACACAGCAATATGGAGATGTCTTTCTTGTCATTGAATGCTCATCTTACATAGAGGTGCAACTATTTAACATGTACTTCATTCATTTTTCCTTAGCGCTGTGCTGTGTACCACAAATTGAGAAAGAATACAGAATTTGTCTCTTGGAGCTTTCAGTTTAGAGAAAATATATGTGTGAAATGCAAGGAAAGGGAGGGAGGAAGAAAGAATAAAGAAAGAGAGGAAGGAAAAAGGGAAGGAAGAAAGGGCAGAGGAAGGAAACTGTTCACTCATTCATTCATTTATAAATTCGTCAAATATTTGTTTTTGGGTTTTTTATTACTTTATTTATATATTTTTGACATCAGTTGTGGTCCCCGTGGATTTCCCACCACCATTTCACCAATGCTCCATCACCTCAGTCCCTGTTGCTCTTCCCACCCTCAACCCATTCTCTCCCTCCTCCCTATGAAGAGTCCCTGATTCATCCTTGTCTTTTTGTTTTTGTTGTGTTTTGGTTTTGTTTTATTATTATTTTTTAAAATTTATTTATGCATACAAGCACTAGGGTACAGGCCAGAGGTGTGTGGGGGTGAGAGGATTCACCACAGAGAGCAGGGAGCAGAACAGGCAGATCAACGGAAGTACACTGCTGAGGGCAGCAGCGGGCAAGGCAGGAGAGGTCTGCTTCGCCATGTGGGTCCCCTCCCTGGCCGGCAGCAGGGGTCGAACTCATGCTGCAGTGGCTGCGGTTTGCTTCATTGTGCATTGCTTAACCTACTGAGCCACCAGGGAGGCCCCGGTTTTGTTTTATTATTATTATTGTTATTGTTATTTTCCTTGGTCATTTTTTTGGTTCCCTTATATTCCTCCTAGGAGTGAGACCATCCGGTATTTTTCTTTTGTCTTCTGACTTATTTCGCTGTGCATAATATTTGTTACAGGACTGTTAGGTGCAGGATATTCTTTGTGACATCTGATGAACTAATTCAATGTTTGGTAGAATGCCAAAGCGGCTGGCATGACGGCAGATGATGGAGGAAGTCAGGCAAGTGGTACCACCTTCTGTTGAGCGTCATGGAGGAAGGATGCTAAGTTTGTGAAGTGGCCTCTTGCACTCTCAATGTGTGCATGTTGGTTTTTCTAATAGAGGAGTACATTTCTTCTTTAGGCTCCTTTCTCTTTTTCTATAACATTCATTTTTCTCGGTATTAGATAGATTCAGTTGTCCTTCCTGCCCCCTTAGTTCGAAAGAAACAGTGAATAAATTTAACAAGAGCGCACCCCAGTATAGGAGGCTGCTTTCAGAGACAGCAGACCGAAGCCAGACCTTACAGTCTTTGTTGGAGCTTTGCTGCAAATAGAAGAGGGACTATGAAAGACACATGGAGATCTTATGCTGGTTTCATTCCAGTTCTCTTTCCAGTTCTTTTTCCTCTTTTAAGAGAGAGTCACACAAGTCCTCAATGATTTGGACATTTTCCCCTGCATAGATATGAATTCTCTCTATACTTTTGTTCTACCTAGTTGCATAAGATATGTGTATCTAATATGCTATTTAAATGCTTTGGTGACCAAAATATTTAATCGTTGAGTCCATGCTATTTTCGCATTATTGGTTCCCTATCCCTGGTGGTATATATTGTACTGACCCTTCAAAAAAATGCAGAGTAAGTCCAGGATCTGTTGAGTCTAAATCTCTCGTTCAGAAACTTGAGAATCAAGTTTGAGAGTACATGGCAAACTTAGGAATAAAGAACATGAAACTGCAAAATTGAGAAAGGTGTGTGTGTGTGTGTGTTTGATCCATGGGAAATCAAAGCTAGGAGAACACATCATAATCTAAATAAATATTGAACCTAATGTGGATAAAGAATAGAGACCAGACATCAAACAGGAAGAATTTGGAGAGGAAAAGATGAAAAAACTTTTGATAGAGGAAATACAGATGAAATTGAGAAAAACTAGTTGGTGTCAAAAGAAGAAAGATATAATGGGAAGTATAATTGCCCCCACCTTGGTAAGGACTTCACAGTGCCCGGTACCGTGACTCATGTTATCTCCCTTGTGAATGTTTGCACATGCTGTTCCCAGTAACTGACAGAACATTGTCCGTAACTATTCAGTGTAATCCTTATCTCACTTAGAAGTCCCTTTAACCCTTAGGCCAAGGAAAGAGACCTTCTTCTCTGCTCCCTGTGTGTCTCTCATTTTTAAAATTCAGCAAAATATCAAATGATAGCTGGTTTTATGCCATGTGCACCAGGAGCACTAAGAATATTCAGTCCTTCTACTAAATAGTGTGGTTGTAGGAAACTTTGAAAGGAATCTTCTGATCAGTTCATTAGGTCATTAAGTCAGGAGGTATTTGATTGTAAGCTGAACCATCTCCAGAGCCACTATGATTGGGTCTTGACTGAAGGCAAAATATCATAAAAATCACAGACTGAGGATTCTATCAGCTTGGTCTCGTGTTGGCCAGACTATAGGTCCTGAGCACTCAGGGAAGACAACCCTTAGATTATCCCCATGGATTTTTGAGGAAATGTTTCACAAACCACCCAACTACTTCACATGTCCGAGTGCTGACTAGCTGGTGGTGATGGCCCACCAGGGAACCTGCAGATTGTAATGGAACCATCTCTTTGCCTTCTAGAGATGTCATGGTCTACACCCTCATACCCTGGATTTTAAAAAACAAACCTGCCAAATATCTTCTTCCACTGTTGAGATTAATTAGATGGAAGTCTTGCTTGCTTTATTTAAGTTTAGGGTTAAGATCGATACTATTTACATCACAGAAAGTAAGTCTTCAAAGAGTAAATAACATTTTGCCTTTAGATATTTATTAGGACTAAAGGAGGAATTTGAAGGGAAAATGTGGATAATAGAAATAATGATATAAGGAAATATTTAAGTGTTTATAGAATGCCAAGCAGTGATTTGTTTCATCTCATTTTATCCTTGTAACAACCCTCTGAGAATGATGAGGATTCATGCATTTTTATAGGTGAGGAAATCTAGGTACATTGAAACTGGTAGTTGACCAGGAGGACAGTCAGGAAATGGTACAGGCTTAGGACTATGGCAGTCTCTCTCCAGAGCTTTCATACTAAGTTGTGGGGGTGCCTTTTATGATCAGGGACAAAATAAGTCCATGACCCTGGTGTTTCATCTTTATATCTTAGAAACATGCTGTTTTCTAAGGGAATGAAACTCAGCCAGTCTCTCTCTATTCTGCCAGACTTGGTCCAGCCTGCTTAACACCTGGGACAAAATCCTTCCTTTGGAGTCAAGTCCCACCTCTTCCCTTACTATTGACTGTGAGATATTGGTTAAGTGGTTCAACTCTCGGAGCATGAGTTTCTCCAGTTATTAAGAGGGCATGCTAACATTTCCTTCACGTGGTTATTCTGAGGAAGAAGAGCTATGGGATGTGCCAAACCCATCATGAACTCCCAGTAACTATCATCATCACCAGGCATTAATTCCTCCCTTGTTTTCCCTACCTTTTTCAGTCGTCGTGTCAAAGTCGCAGTCTGTGCCCCTCAGCTCTTCTGGTCATTAACTGGCTGTGGTCTTTGTTTCTTTTCTCACCTCAGAGTTACCTTAGATCTGAAACCAGTAAATTAAAAGGCTCCCAGTGCAGAAGACTGAATTTGGGAGGAGAGAATCATACCCTATTTCTTTTATTTACTAGCCCAGTGACCTCAGAAAAGTCCCCTAAAAACTACTGTCATAGGCAGGTTTGCTAGGTTAGATGCTTGTGGGCCAGGTGCTTACCACACTTTGAACCAAATATTCACACCAGTGCTCTCAAACTAGGGAAATGTTTAAAAATGGACACTCCCTCAAAAAGTAATCAAAGAAGCATCTGCCCACAGTAAGACAGACCGTTGCTCCCACTTTATTATTTTTTTAAATAAAAAATTCTCTTTTTTATTTTTTTGCTCCCACTTTACAATGAACAGATACAGACAAAATGAATTTTGTGATTCACCTCCTTTGCTGTTGAGTAACAAAGATCAGATTCAACCTCACATCTTTCATATTCCAAAGTCAGTTGACCACCTTCATTCTGTGGTTGTCATAAGATTCTAGTTTATCATGAGGCTGATTAGATAGTATATGGCAGGGCTTTGTAAATTCAGAAGGCTGGCCAGAGGCAAGGGATTTTGCTGTTGCTGTTTTTATACTGTATGTTGCTGAGCTAGAAAGAAGTTAGTAATATGCAGTAGAGAGCAGAAGTAGAACAGTTAGTAATGCTGTGGGGTGGTGAATGAATAAAAAAGGGTGTCTGAAAACAGCTATCCGCAGAGCTCACCGATTTCAATGGTCGGACCTGTTGGGTTGCGACATTACATAGATGTCTCCTGACCCATCTCAAAAATTGGACATCTCTGAACTTAATTAAGATCAATTAGACATTCCTCCTATTGTTCAAACACAGTACCTTATTTGTTTGAAAAGAGGGAAGTTCTCTATGACCTGAAAACTTCCTGTTTTATCTACTGCTTTTCCTCATGAGGAATAAAATGCCACTTAAAGTAATAAAAAACAGATAAAAGCCTACAAGCTGCATTGCATACTTTTCTGTAAACATTTTTCTCAAGATAAGAGTTCAATATTTCTGAGATACTCTGCTTCCTTCCTTCTAAATTTCTTTTGAAGTCCAACCTATCCCTTCTCTGTGGCTTCAACCTGAGATAGACAGGCCTCCAACAGTAGTCAGTCTCTGATGCAGGAAGCTGTCCACTTTCGTCTCTTCTTTTCAATTTGAAATACACAGAAGCAGGCCAGTAACTTCAGTGGTCAAGCCAGAAATTCAGAAAATAGTTTTGGTGGGAACAGTCATGGTGAAAAGAACAAACTTGATAGTTAGAGAAGAGGAAAGAACCAACAGTACATAAAGAACATAAACATGTTTGAAAGTCAAGTAGATTTAGCATCTTTATCTAAGGCTCCAACTAAATCCACCAAGTCTGAAAGCTCGCATGTGATTTAATCTATAAACCACAAGTTGTTGATGTTTTGCAGACCCAAAGAGAATCACACTAAGGAGCGTGGAGTTGTTTTCTAAAAAAGCAGTTTTTCTTTACTCCCTTTGTTTCCTAATGTCTTATTCCCAGGATAGTATTCAAGATTCCCAAGCACTAAAGACCTGGTCTATGGTGTTTCGCTGTATTCCTGGTAGTTTTATATAGGACCTTAATTGTAAGCTGAAAATACCTAAGATTAGTCCTGGGCGTACAGTAGTATAAAATATATACCTGGTATATAATAAGTAGTCAGTAAAATTAGTTTTTGTTGTTATTATTACTATCATTACTAAAGAAATCATAGAGTATCTCATCCATCTTTCTCTTTGTTTAGGTGAAGTGTGTAGGTTAGAGAGACGAAGTGACTTGCCCACATTTGCACAATTCATTCATGACAAAGTCATTAATAGAACCCTGTGTCGTATCTAATGCTCCTGCGTCATCTCAGAGTTAAACAGATTGCTTGAGGCCACTTTGGATGAGAAAAGATCTGCCTACCTTTTTATTGGCCTGTTGGGTGAGTCCCAGTTTGGAGCTATTTGGAAACAGGAACCTTCAAAGAGTGAGCAGCAGCCAAGGAGAGTTGAACACCTTGATGTGTGCCTCAGATTCTGTTCCTGAGTTTTCACACACATCCTCTTCCCAGCCTCCACTTCCCCTCCCAGTTGCCCAAGAACTGACCTTAAACTTTTCTCTAGAAAAGAAGACAAATCTTTGGATTTTTGTATGGTTGTTCTTAAAGGTAGTGATGTGTGTGTATAATCGGTGACTATTAAGGAAAGAAAATCCATAGAGAGCTATAGGGCCCTAGAAAATGTTTTCTGTGTAGCAGTTTCTCTGCCACACAGTGTGGAAGGCAATTATCTTCGGAGGGGATTCCATAGCCTTGGTTGGGCTTCCCTGGTGTAAGATTTATTGTTGGCTGGATTGGGTGTTCTTTATAAGAGCATTTACTCGCCATCTAAAGCGCTGTCAAGAGTGCTACTTCCTGAATGCTTTTGAGGTTGCAACTGCTAAGCTTCATTTTCCCGTCTTGGAGATATATTTTTGAAATGGTATGCAGGGATTTGTAAGGCCTCGTGCTTCCCATTGACACTGACAGGAGTTACACTATTAAAACCCCTGCCCGCTGCTGCGGAAATTTACCTCCAAATGCCCAGAGCTCTCCTTCAGGCTGGGCTGGCCCACACATGCAGAAGGTTCCTAGAGTGGGGAGAAGGGCACGGGAGTACACCCCCCATTGTTTCATGTGAGTCATGCCAGCTAATCAATCTCAAAGTGAACTTACTTAAACAAAGGCTGAGAGAAAGCTCTTCTTTTCGCCCTTTTCCCCCCCTCCCTTTTATATGGATCTCCTGAATGCCAGAGGAAAACTTGAGCTGCGAGTCAGCTAAATATACTGTATCATGAAACCTTAGGGACAATTGAAATGGGAACAGTGGCCCTTTACTGCTAAGAAGGTGTTTTATTGAAACTGTGCCGACACGCTCTCCCCGGAGATCGAGGAAAAGAGAAGGCAAGATGCCCGATGGTAATACAGGTTGTTCTCTTAGGCGAGCTAAAACACAGAGTCTGGCGCTCCTGTGTTCAGAGCTAGCAGGCAATAGAGTAGACGAATGTGCGTTTTTATATAAAAGTACCATATTCCACTGGCAGCACCCACACCCACATTTTTTAAAGTGTCTTAATTTATATATTCCAGTTAATAGTTCATTCCCTGTCTTTTCTCTCTCCAGCTTTTAAGAGTTGTCTTTTGAATAAGTTGAGATAGTCGAAATTTCAAATCCAGGCAGGCTTACCAGCAGAGGGCAGGCGTAAAGAAGGTTTTGACATGAAGGTGTGTCAACCTAGGGTCAAAGAAGGGTGGTGGTGCCTGAGAGGGAGATCCCTGAGCATTGTTCCTGGGCAAGATGGAACATGCTCTCGGCCTCTGCAGGCCTGCTGCGCGCCACAGATCTCCAGAAAAGCTGACTTTACTAAATAAAGGTGGTCAGTTGCCTTTATCTGATATTCAGCGATTTCTACATAATTAAATGCTAAAAAAAAATATTAAAAGGTAATTTCATCCCCCAAGTGTCATCTTTTCTTTCCCCTTGAGTGACCCCGTTCTGGTTATGCTTAAAATCAAGGGTTTGCACGTGGGTGTGCCGTAAATGCTGTCACTCTCCGAAGGGGAAATAAGGATTCATGCTTCATGGTGGTAGAGAGGGTTCTTTTTTCCCTGTGATCCAAAGGATAAAGCTCTTTGGGAAATGTTCTCCTGCCCTCAGACATGTGCTTCTTTGAGAACCTTGTGCCCTTCGGTGTAATCTGTTCTAACCTTATGGCAGAAGCAGTCCATTAATACATTTTACATTATATTAAAACAAGGGATTATAGTTTTATCACAAATGAGAGTAATTTGTTACTGTCAATCAGATGCAGAGTTAGGATAGGCTGTTGCCATTTTTCTTTTCTATATATGATTTTGTTTATCGGTGAATTTTTTCTTCTAGAAATTAATTTTTCAATTCAAAAAAATAGCACAGACTAGACAAAACATCCATTACCATCATTACACCCCTCTACCCTTGTTCTCACCCCACCCCAGCTTAACCTCTAGTAACCTCATTTTGGTTTTCAGTGTCTACTAGTTGTGTTTTTTTTTTTTTAATTTTTAGTTATCCATTTATCTAGTTAGCATCCATGTATTGCACATACAATCATTCAGTGTCTTTATCTTTCTGATTAATTTACCGCCACATAATCCCAAATTCGTTCCATCTTGATGCAAATGGCAAAACTGCCATCTTTCCTGATAGCTGAATAGTATTCCCTTGAGTGTGTATACCATACCAGAGTAGTCTATAATGCCTGTACATTTAGAGTGAAGAATTTTTTTTCAGGGGGGTGGGAAGAGAGTAAAGTTTTTCTCATAGCTTATGTACCCATCATATTCATAAGTCACCTCATGTTGACACGGCACACTCTAAATTAACCAGAAATACCGGCATTATGGAATGTTATGTTAAATGAAAATGCTAATAGAAATTTGAAGGATGTCATAAGGAGAAATTTAAACTCCTGTGGAACAGCAAGAACTCAGTCTTTTCCCTTGGCCACATGGGCACAGAAGAAAACAACATAATTAGCTTCACTGTCAACATAGACATAACAGCCACATATGCAATATCAGTATTGAGCTAACTGCCTCAAATGCCCATAGATGAATGATGCATTAATGTGTATTTTTAAGTAGAAGCACTGGGTTTTTCTAGACAAATGCCCAGATCTTAGGAATGGGCATTGCTGGTGCAATTTAGTCCCTCTAATTGGTTGCCTGTTTGGCAGTCTTTGGAGAGATGAGAAATACTCTGGAGAGATTACTTCCCCATGCAGGTCATCAAGCTAGTTACTGGAGTGAGGGGCTTCAGTTTTGTGTCTCTGTTGTTTCAGCTTTAGATTCTCTAGCCATAGAATCAGTTGGTGGAATTACTTTTAAGTTCGATCATTGCAGAATATGTTCTAGGTACTCCATAAAATTAATCGGAAAAGAGAAAGGAGGTAAGTGTTAACACAAGTGTTTGGAAGGTGGTGAATTCAATTAAGGTTGTGGCCTCATCACACAGTTGATTTTTCAACCCCATCAAATTGTTCATCAATTTTTATTTCACTTACTCTGGTAGATCAGCTTTCTGGTTACAGAAATTGTTTTTATTTCCTGCGGGAGCATGGTACCATAACTGATTTTTATCTGGGCCCATCTCCTGTTTTCTGTGTTGCTTAGAAATAATGTGTGCCAGTGCCCAGTCAAAAGACCTTCCTCTAGCTATTTCCAAGTAGCTTCTGGCAAAGCAGGACCTCGATTGGTGCTGAGGACCACGTGGGAAGCACCATCACCGGTGTCTCCTTCGCAGCCCGGCCATTCATCAGTGTGTGGGAATAATGTCCTGACAAGATGCGCCATCTGATTCTTCCTTTAATACATCTTATCTCCATTCTCAGCTCTGAATGGGCAGTAAAACGTTTCACTTTCTTCTACGTTCAAGGCTAAAGCTCAGCAGAACTAAATATAATACATTATTTTAGTCCCAGGTGTGTTATTTGGTGGTTAGAGTTTGGTGTGGGATCATAGTAATCTGTTCTTAAGTACACAGCCAGCTGTACAATGGACTCATTTAGCAACTGACAGGTTTCTTAATATGTGGTGTTTGAACAAGAGCTGTATCTGTTGTGGGTGTTAGGATGTGGGCATCAAAAATATTTTTAAGTGTGGTATTTGGCGTTTCCTTAATTCTTCCTTAAACGTTAGTCTCTACTCATACTCCCCCCCCACCCCCTCAGGTATTCATTTTTTATTATCATGTCCTTTATCAGTGACTATTAATTATCTGCTTCCCCTTTGGCCTATGATGAGGGGTATATTTAATTCTTAGAGGAAAAAAAAATATCTCTGCCTTCTTGAATCTCAGTTTCTTCTTCCATACAATGGGGATTACAATTTCTATTCAAGTTATGACAACTAGATAAGACTGTAGTTATGACAACAGATAATGTTCTGAGTAATCTATCCTAAATCTCCCACAATCCAAATGGTGCTGCTACTTCTTTGTTTTATAGTTTTGGTTTTGGTTGTTTGTGATTTTTTTTTTTAACCTTTCTGACCCAGCCTTTCCAAAATGATCTGGACCTGAAAGCTTTGGTGATAAATATAAGTCTTCTAAATCAATGTAACTTTTAATTTATTATTGTTATTATTATTTGTACTCCAGCTGTAGACATTTCTTACTATATTCCAAGCACATGGCAGGTAGGAAGGACCACATGGAAGGAGAACCAGATTCCAGAAATAACTAAAAATGGCCAGGGCATAAAGAGCTTACCCAGGTTTATCACTGATCTTCCACTTCCTTGCCTAGAAGTAGCATCTGAGTCACCTTGTCTTGTTTGGAGACAGGGGATGAAAGGCTCCAGTTGTCCTTTGAGTTAGCGTGCTGAGCCACCTCTGAGGTCTCCATACTGTCACCTACCCCCCTCAGTCCTTTAAATACCACCTCCCCAAGGAGCCTTCCTGGACCTCTCCTGCTCCCACTGATCTCCTTTTCTCTGTGGTCCCATGGTGCTTAAATCCACCACCGTGCAATTTAGTACTTGTACAACCACTGCATTGCATCACTCTCTAATTACTATGAGCAAGGCTGTCACCACAGCTGGGTCATAAGCTTGGTCATGTTTGTTGTTTGTTTGTTTATTGTTTGTTTTGATGCTCTTGGAGACTATTAACTGATAAACACTGACCTGCAAAGGAGGTAATTGAACTTGTAAAAAACATGCATGAGTTTTAGGGATACCTCGTGGAACTATCTTTTTTAAAAAATGACTTGCACCCCAATTTTGTTCAGACATAAAATTTTCAAGTTAATTTCAATACCTTTGAAAAAAAATCGTGTGTTTTGAAATGACTATTTCCTTGTTCTCACTGGGCATTGGTTGGAGAGAACTTCCTATATTTTTATATCCGGTCTTTGAGGCCCTGCCACCCCTCCTGAAGGAGTGTCATGTCTCTGTTAGAGTCAGAACTCTGCTCAATCTGACAGATAAAAGTCCCTCTCCCCCTCTCCAAAAAAGAACACCCTGGCTCTCCATTGAATATTCATGAGAGGGTGGGGTCACAGTTTTGTGACCTGAAAAATCCCATTAATAAATTTGTTATCTGACACAAAACACTCATTTAACATTGATCATAAGTTGACAGTCAACTGGGCTTTGTATTTTTGTATTTTAGCAGGCAGATTAATTGTCTGCTCCCCTCTCTCCCCTCTTTAATGAAACTCAGGCATTTGCTTGATTGGAAATATTGGAAATATTTGCTTGATTGTCAACATGCTTTCTGTTTGTAATAGCCTGTATTATCTCAAATAGAAAAACAATTTCAAGTAAAACTCCTAGGATTACTAGATTAGGATTTGTGGCGCTTTCTTTTTTTTCAATGGAATCGAAAGAAGTAATCATCATTAATGTCACTCGTTTACTTCGAGTATTCTGAGAAAACTTAAATGTGTTTTTGTTGTTTGTTGTTAAGTATAGGCCAAGACAAGAAGTTTTTCTCTAAATTTAAATATGGAAAAGAGAAAGGATTTCTAGAACTGCCGAAAACGACTAAATTAACCTGGCACTTCAATGCTGCCAGTTGCACCAACCAAGTTTAGCATATTGGTGACTTTTTAAAAAGCACTATCCTCGGCTTTAAATAGCATTAAAGAGCAGTGCCTATTTCTGCTAGAGGTCATCTTAAAGTGACTATTGAGAGTAGCTTTTATTGTCGCTGTTGTTGTATAAATAAGAAAGGAATTTAAAGAATTATGTCTTCGGAACTGTGGCAGATGCTCTCTTTAGCAGCTGTCCTTCTAGAGGGGAAGTGCTTGGTACGGCAACGAGGAGGCACGTTTGGCTGTTATTTATTTCAACCCCCTCGTCGGGTTAGTTTTCCAGTGCGTACACTGTACACTTTGCGAGCCGAACTCTTGGAAGGAACGGGAGGGAGTGGGGGAGAGACCAAAGCTTGCTTAAGCCCTAGACGTGAAGCGAAAGTTCTCCGGCAAAGGCAGTTTTCGAGGAAAGCGCTTCTCGAGCTGCCTCCGAACTCTGCATCACCTTCAGAGTCTAAACAGTTGCTCGGAGCAGTCCAGTGTACACCAGGAGCTCCGTCTCCGATCCTTTGCTCTGAAGTCCCTCTGAAAGATTAGGACAACTCTTTGTCAGTTCCTAACACGAAACAAACACGCAACCAAACCCAAAGCCCCAAACCGGCAACCCCGGCCAGAGGGAGAGACGCGCGCCATGCCCGACTTCCCAGACGTCAGCCGGAGGCAGGTCAAAGGGTGAACAGCAATTAAGTGGAGTTGCTCTCGAGACAAAAGCGGGGTTGCATCGGCGCGTGATTTCACCTGCCGCGGAGGGGGCCGGCGCGGCACGGGGAGCAGGGAGCGGGGAGCGGGTCGCGAAGCCCATTGTGTGGGGCGCGGCGCAGCGCGGCGGGCGCGGGGTGTTTAGAGGCGGGTTGTGATTGGTGGAGCAGGGCGGGGCGGGTGGGCGCGGCGGCGCGTCTGTCAGCCCGGAGCCGGAGCGCCCCTGCGCGCGTGCAGTCCGCTTGCACGCCGAGGCCGCCGGACCCCAGCCCGGCCCGCGCGGGCGCCCCGAGCCGGCTCCGCGCGCCTGGCGGCTACATGGAGAGTGTCAGGTTGGTCCTATGATTGATCTTTGCCATTTTGCTCTCCTCCTACGAGCTCCGCGGGGCCAGCTTCCTGGGGCCTCACTGGGGAAGGCAGGAGCGCCCAAGGGTTTCTAAGTTGAGTCGTTTTAAAAAATAATTATGGCAATCGCTGTTTACCAACTTGGGTGGGAGTTGCGCTTTGGAAGTGGAGCCTGGGAGGGAGTGGAAGGGTGGAGAGAAGGAGCTCCGGGCCTTTGGGTCCTGAAGAGAGAGGTCCCCCCCCCCCCAACCCCGCTTGTTATTTTTTATTTTTATTTTTAAAAGCAAAACAAAAAACAAAAAAAAATCATGGTTGGGGTGTAGTTGAGAGTTGGAGGAAGTCCTGCTTGTGTGTTTTCTCTGGTGCTCACGCGCTCTCTCTTTTTCGTTTGTGATTCATTTTCCGCTGGTCTGGCCTTCACGTAGCCACTTTGGTAAAAGCCCTCGCCATCACTCCATTCGTGGGACTGGGGACTTATCTGGGGTGTGATTTATGTCACTTTAAGAGCCTGGGAAGTATACAAGGAGTCTTCAATCTCAGTGTAACCGGTGTGGATGTTTCTTTGCTTTTGATAGTTTATTTCTATATCTGTCTAAGCTATTTTCAGCTTAGCTGTTCAAATTCAAGGAGTTCATACACAGTAAAGGAGCAGGGGTGGGGAGTGGGGGGAGATTTTAAAAAAAAAAGCGGAAAGGGCTGGCAGCAAAGGGACACTCCAGCAGGTTGGGGAGCCTCAGCTTCTGTGGCATTACTTTGCTGGTTAATTAAGTAGTGAGCCTGGCTTGGGATAGGACGAGCTGCAGGCTGAAACTGTCACGGGGTGCCCCCTTCAGAACCGGCTCTGAATGTAGCTATCTCATCTGTCAGAATTGCCTGAAAGATGGTCAGTAGAAAAGGAGACTCCCCCCGCCCCAAGTGCCTTGATGGGAAGGAGGAGACCTTTCAGGAAGTGGGTGGTAAAGTTTTAGAGCAAAGTAGTATAGACTCTTCCTCTTTGGGATTAACTCCTTCAGGGCCTGCCAGTTAGAAGTAAAATATCTAATAATTTTATATTCTTGTCCACACAGACCAAATGTTCTAATCAAGCCAATTTAGAAATGCAAATCACCTAATTTCCATAGATTCCAACATTCTGAAATTGACACATTTGGGGGAAAAATTAAGCCTGATAACAGGAAATATGAATCATACTATCAATGACTAATCTGCTTAAGAAAAAAAAATGTTGCATTTATTTTATCATTACGAAGCCAGTGTTAAAGTAGGCATTTTTTTTAAAGTTTAAAACAAGTGAAGTTTTTATTTTAAAAGAGACCCTGTGTTGCTTTTTTTGTTCTTGTTTGTAATAGGTTTTTCAAGAGGAATGTGTGTGCAGTCAAAGGTGGTTTATGTGGTAAAATGTTCAAGCTAGCATGTCATTGTCAAAGCCTCAAACACGATCACATTAAGATGCTAGTTTAGGATTTGATGTGTTGCTGTTATTGTTTAAAAGAACACAAAGCTTTCTTGAATGTTAAGACTCATCACTTAGTAAACCAAATGAAGACAGGAAGCACATTCTCCTAATTGATACCCTTAGCATAAATTGAAAAAGGTCTACTTATATTTTATGTGATTCTTTGTAGCTGCCTGACACATTTCAGTGAAAAGTGTGTAAAAATGAAACCAAAATACAGACTGCCTAGCGAGAGACACTGACTGACTTACTCTGGGATATGATAGAGCTGAACTGAAAACGGATTGGGCTGACACTTGATAATCAAAGTTGATTTATTGTTCATTAGTACTGCATTAGCCCTTTCAGGCAAGACAGTTATTTGTGTAGTGGCCTGTCAAGAGCGAGACTGCAAGCGCCTGTCATTTCTAAGGCATGAGATAAGCAACCAAATATTAAGGTGATGCAAATAAAAATACATTGCACTGGGAAAAGGGCCTGTTTGTGATCATAAAATCTGTCTTGTAAAAAAAGAAGCGTGAGTGAATATCAAGCTACAAGAACAAATCTAGTAAAAGGTTTTTTTGGGTTTTTTTTTTTTTACCCTGAGGACTACTCATAGAACGAAAGTAATGGGCTTTATGTTCTCCTATTTGCCCTAAAAACTTTCTTTCCTACCATATGTGCAGCTTGGATCACAAAAAGTTGGTCAGTTAAGGAAATGAGAACCATAACATGTCAGTTATTGAACCTGAGTAATTAAAGGAAGATGGGCTTCTTGTTTGTGTTGTGTTTTTAAATAAACATATTTCATTAAATGAAACTTTTCTAAGCATAGGCTGATTATATGAAAACGTGATGACATCATAGCTAAGCTATGATAATGTTGGATAATAACGTCAAATGCATTTTCTGTAATATGTTTCACTCTCCATTTTTTCTTCCCTCACTAGAAGGGAATGATCTCATGACATATAATAGAAAACAACCTAAGTGTCAAAAGAAAACAAAATTAGTGAACTTTTGTCTGCAGCCATAGAAACACAGATTAACTCATATTTTTCCAGAGAATGGAATGGAAACATTCTGCATGAGGATATATAGTACATTGTCTTCTCTGAATTTTCATTTGACAGGGATTTTAAAGGCTGTGATCTTAATTAAATCTCAACTAGCTGAAATAATGCATCTAAAGGCATGCAGCGTTGCGTAACCTTGCTCAGTTGGTAAACCATAAATCATCAGAAAGCTTATGATAGGAATGGTTGGCTTGAATTTTTTTTTTGTTTGTTTGCAGTTAAATGTACCTTAAAAACAAAACCCTCACCATTGGTGCCCTGTATTTGCATGTTGTCAGGAGCTGTCACTTGAAAGATAAACTCTTTCATGACACTGACCAGTTCTGCAACTTTTCAGCCACCCTCTACACAATTATTGCATGATACAGTGAAATTAAAATACAGATTAATTAAAAGAAATGAAATTCCAGATTTATCTTGCCTAATGTGGCAGAAGTGTGTTTGAGCTACTATATTTCTGATATAATCAGGAGAGAATGTGACCAGCTTCACAGTATATGTTTTAAAATATGAGTAAAAATTGAATGGGCAAAGGAAAGGAGGATGAGAAATTCATGTTATTTTGTGGTTTAGTTATAGATAGAAATTATTAAAGAGAAACTTAGAACTATGCTCTTGGTAACTGGGCCATTATAGTAGCCAGTTAAAATCCACTTCAGGTAATTCTTTGTGATTTTGAATTGAGAAATAATGTAGCAACAGTTGACCAGGAAAGATTTGATGAATAAATATATAAATGTGTTTCTATGTGTGTTCCATGTTAAAATATGAATTAGTTGACAAGGAATGAGAGTCATTAAATAGTTTAACAAGTCCAGGTTTTACAAATTCTAGTGCTTGTAAATACTGGGTTATTTACTTTTAGTGCCTTTTAAACAGATGTTTTTAACTGCTGCATTTTGTTGTTGTTGTTTCTATATTTGCTCTAGTAGAAGAAATTATCTGCATATAAAAATTGAGAAAAGCATCTTGTGTTGTACTGGTTGTATTTATCTTTGTATATAAAATTCATAGCAAGCTAGGAGTTGTTACTGATGAGCTGTAGATCTCTTGGGGGCAAAGAAGAGTGTATGTAGCTTTATGTATAACTGCATGGCTAGATTTGGGGTAGTTTAAACTTCCTAAGCTGAATTTGTTTTTGTTTAGAGAAGGAGTTCATTTCTTGGAAACAGCATATTTCTGGACATTTGTTTTAGTCACTTCAGCATGTATGATATCCCCCTCCACACACACACGCCCCTCATAAAAGGGCACTATGTGTTCAGCTTTATTTTCTTAGATATGAAAAATGAAAATACAGGTACCCCTACCCCGGCTTGTATATTGTAAATTCTTAAATTAACTGCAAAGGGCTAAACTGGCCTCTTCTTTAGGACTGTAGGGAAAAAAATGTCTGAGCCCCTCTTACATCCTGGCAGTTTAAAGAGAAATTAGTATAAGAAAAATGAACATTGAACACGTGCCTTGTGCCTCATTTTCAGATGCGGTTAAAAGAAGCTAATCAATGGTGCATTTTTTTAGAATACCTTAGTATCGTGTTTTAAGTTTTAAGCTTTATCTTGCCCTAAAATCTGAAACATCATTGTTCAAATAACTGAGAACAAGGTAAATCAACAACATCAAAAAGGTCGGCTTCTGTGATTTCTCAAGGGCTTGTTATTTTGTACTTCCCAATTCTATTTGATGTCTTGACAAAACAAGATGACACAGGGGAGAATACATTAAATTTTGATTTTTTTCATCTAACCTGTTTCAGTTGTGGCAGCTTAATTTCTTTTACTTTTTCTCGAAGATGGCTTTTTGTACAATTACTCTAATTGTCACACCACTTCTTAGGCAGGTCCTCACGGGTTTCCCATTTGCCTTGATTTCAGTAGGCATATTTGAACATATTTTGACCTTTAACACTTAGGGAGCTTTTGGTTGGGCTTTGTCTTCATTAGAAATAAATCAGTGAATGGTGAGATTGTCAAAGAAGCAACTGATGTTTTCTCATTAGAATCTAATTTGCACCCTTTAACTTAACTGTGATGCATAAGGTGAAGGTGTTGGAAATAGGCGTGAGAAATTGTACAATTTGAGAAACTTAAGTTGTAATTCTAAAAAAAAGTGATTGCACCCTAAAGAGGGCCTTAGGAGGATCGGAATCATCTAATTTTGGCCTACCTGCAGATGTAAATCCAATTATAGTCCTTCCCCCTCCATCTCAACCTTGTGGAAAAATATACATATTTGCAGTTAAACTCCATGTATTTTCTGTGCTGGTGAAATCAGGAAGAACGCAGAGCTATGAATGTAATTGTTAGGCTTAGAAAAATGTTTTATTAACAAAAATAAACATTTTATTTTTCTTTATGCAACAATAACCATTAACCTACCAGTATTTCTACAAGTTCTCATTCGTTATTGTAATCATGTCTGTGTCTCAAATAGGTTTGATACAGTCTCTCACTATTTTTGAATAATACTTCAATTTAAGAGAAGCTAGCTAAGGCCTCTTCCTTTTCTACTCAAGACTTAAGATCTGTGGATACAGTCTTTTCTGAGGACCCCTCCTGGAACAGTTTGCCCTTCCTCCTATTTGCAGCTTAGAAGCAATTTTTGTTGTTGTTAGAATAGAATATGTCATAGCAGGTGTGATTCATGTGCATGAAATTGTTTTCTTTCCCTCCTGCCACAGAAGAAGGTTGAGGAAGGAAGAGGTGTTTTTCTCAATAATAATATTAATAATAATAATAATAATAATAATGATAATATAGTTGTTAGGTTGAAAAGATCAGTTCTTATTAGATGATTATTTTCATGTGTAGCTTCTATTGTTTCCTGTATTTAACAATCACTAATGGGAAAAGTGATTTAATTTATGTAAACTTTACATTTTTATGCAAATGAAGCTGATATTTATTAGAGCTAAAACAATTATGCTGGCACTTAGAGAAGTAACCTTGTGTGCATGGGAAATACTGGAGGAAAGCAGTTGAGGTTCTACTAATGCTTTTGCTGTAAACAAGTATGAATTTATGCCACTTCTTAAAATTTAAAGACAAAAGAGTGGGGAGAGCTTTGCTAGAGATTGCTTATTAGACTTGATAACCTGAAATAACTCCTGATTGGCAGGCAAGTCTTGGCCATACAATTCTTCCTGAAAGAAAGATAGCCTTTCCTGATATACTGTAATAAACAAAATGATAAAAAATGAAATGCTAATTGCATTTTAAAGAGGCCTTTTTTTTCTAAAATTTTAATAGGTGGTTGTATTGTTACTGAGAGAACAGTTATGCTAATGACTGACTACTTAGATGATTTTGCATTAATATAATAACCATTACCTGCCTTAATGCTTTGTACAGTATTGTGGCAAAATAGCTAAGTCTAAAAGAGTTATACAAAAAGCAGAATTCCATAATGAAACAGAATTATACTTTCCACATGAATAGCATGCTTTTTTTATTTTGTGAATACTGAAATATTATGTCAGAAATGTGTTTTCTTTCCTCTATGATATAGCTACCTTACATGGGTGTGTGTGTGTGTGTGTGTGCTTCTTCCTAAATGCCGTGGGGAATAGATAGACGCTTTCTAACTTTCTGTTTGCTGATATACACCTTGTATCCATTGGCTCATTAATTATGAAAGCTGTTGTATTGTGTTTTTTGGGGGGGTGGGGGTGGCAGTGGTATTTCTTTTACACAAGCTTCTTTGTAGTCACATAAAATTTGGCATAGTTCTTTTTTCTTCTTTTTTAAAATTTTTTTATGGAGACATTTTCCTTGGTTTGGTTTTGATGACCTGGAGCCTTCTAATTTAATTTGTTTTGCTTTGTTATTTGATGAACCAGGTAATACTGCCTAACTTTGTCAGTTACCTTTCAAACACAGAACTCTAGAAGGGACTTTCCTGGGACATACACATGGTGAATAACCAGAAATTAAAAATAGTTTCTGAGTTATTAATTCAGAATAATTAAAACAGTATTTATCATTTTCTGTCTTCTCATTTTTATTATCTGTACACATAACAGTTTGGAGAAGATGGTGGTATACCAAATATATATGTCGCTATAGTGGGTAGTAGTGTGGTTAAATGACTGTAAACTAAAGAGAAAGAAAAAAGTGATAGTATCTTATTTTCAATATCTATATTGTATTATCTCCCCTCCAACCCAGTTCATCCAGTGGACCCCTAAATTAGAAATGTGTTGTTACTATGAATGAGTACTTGTTTGTTTGCTTTTTAGATTGTTTATTCTCTAATCCTATGGTCTGCCTTTACCCATTGGGACAGAAAATGATAATAAGGCATGTTATTTTCTTAGTCTCCTAGCATTCATCTGATATAAAGTCAACTTGGAGTGAAAGGAAACTGTAGCAGGCAGAATTTACATAGCAGCATAGAGGCTTTTAGCAGCATTTGTGGGTCCTGAGGCCGTCTCCCATGGCTGGTATTAGGGAGCAGCAGGCCTGTACTGGCAGCCCCGCGGTGGCCCAAGCACAGCTGTATTGCTGCTGTTCCTGCAGGCTTGTGTGCACCTGGGACCAGCCACACCCAAGTGGTATCAGTCAACAGTGTATCATGCGGGGTGCCTTTTTTTTTAATTCACAATTTCCTCTTGAAACTCAACTAAAGAGTGTTAACTGTGTGTGTTTTTTTAATTCAGTTTTGTACGCTAGCATTCTTTAAATGTCTGCCAGAAGTTTAATTTAAATTTCTGATCCCTGAAGGCAGCTAGACAGAATCATTCTAGTTCTTTATAAATTGCCTTCTATGATTCATTGTTAACTCATAAAACATACTCATTTCTATATACTCAAACAGTTAAGGTAGTTACAGCATCGGGAATATAATTTTTTTTTGCATTATATTTAAATTGTCATTTGAGGAAGAAATCAGGAATTAGCTTAAGCTCCCAGTTAAGGCATGAGCCCCTCAGCACAAAAAACATCAGAAATGAATGTTTTTATCTCAGGGATGGTAAGAGAGATGGCATAGAATTGGGGGAAAAAGTTTAGTTTTGACTGAGTACTTTCAAAGAGGGGCCCATAAATATTAGCGCTGTAGTTAAAAACTCACATGACTGTTTTAAATACTATTGATTTAAACCACTGGCTTGATTTTATGAATCAAAGTGTAATTTCCAAGCTTTGGCCATATTTCTCCATGCTAAAGCACTCTCTCTTGTGTGCCTTTAGCCGCTTTCCAGACATTCAACACAGGATTAAATGATAGTAGTTACAGTGATCAATAGGTTAAGACCGGTACAATCACTCTTGCCGCTAATGACCTCAGTAGTAATGGGCAATAAAGTGTGGGCTATAATAGCCTCTCACTGGTACTGCATGCCCTTTGGTTCCTAGTATTAGTAGGGACATGAGAAAGTTGGACACTGGGAGTTAAGGGAGTGGATATGTAGGCTATAATTCTTAACTATTTAAAGCCTTAAACTGGGCCGAGTTTTTTGTTTTGTTTTTTTTTCCCCCCTTTTCTACCCTACAATGGTTTCTGATCCATTTTGTTAATGTTTGCTAACATTCTCCATAACCTATTTTTGTGACATCTTGGAGCAGAAAATTTGGGGGAAATTTTGGTTTTATTACAATCATAAATTAAGCTCTAGCCCACTTTGGAAGTTCCAGGATAACTGGTGTGAAGATACGGTTTCAGAGAGTAAAAGCAAAGTTAAGACCATCCCAATCTAGTGGCCTACTTATGATTATTCAGACACCCGTTTACCAGGCTCAGGATTCCTCGGTCTTAGCCTCTCCCTCCTCTCCCTGTCCCTGCTGCTTTAAGCATTTTATTACTCACCAACAACTCCATCACAATGTCCAAAGGGAAAAGGAAAGGGAGAAACAAGTTCATTTTACTGTTCTATAACATGACTTTGAAAAGAAATGAATAAGCAAATGTGGAGAATTAAAGTATTAGCTATACATCTGGGTTTAAAAATTTGAAATTATCTCTGTGTCAGTACTTTCTCTGATTCCCCCTTTTGTTTTTGACAGTCAAGGGATTAGTATTTCTCTTTTAAGAAGATGCACACAATTTTACCCAAAAAAGTAAAAAAAAAAAAACTATATTAGGATTTTATTTTTTACTTATTAAATAGATTTCAGAGAAGTCTAACTTATACACCACACAGTGTACTCATTTTAAGTGTACAGTTGGAAGGGTGCTGACAGTTGCCTACATCTGTATGACTACTATCCAGGTCAAGATAAAGGGCATTTCCCTCACCCCTAAAGGTTGTTTTGCGCCCATTCTAGCATAGAATTTCTGCAGTTCTTTTAAAATTAGGATCAAGTGATTGTTTCTATGATGATTTTTGTTGTAACACTGTTAATTTCATGTTCATCACCAGTTTAGATCTTACACCACCCTATTCCTGTCTGTTTTCCTGTTCATCACCACCAGAAATTTGGCTCAAGAATATTTATATTGTACATCATCCAAGAAACGCAGAGGAAAAAAGAAACCTTAAACATGGTTCTTTTGTTTGCTTAATCAAACCTCCCAGTATGATGATGCAACTCTCAAGGAAAAGTAAACTTCTATTGTGATGTGTTGGCCTCAGCAGCTCAAAAGATAGTGATTGGCACCCAATACATATTTAAGACTTAAAAAAGTTTCTTCACTGTGAAGACAAAGTAGACTAATTGGAATTAATTCATAGGTGGTTAGTATTTCAATTATATTTTCTTGGTGGTGTTTGCCCTAGATTGAATGCAAGTTCACTGTTCTAATCATTGGTGATATTTTCATGCTGCAAAGTATCTTTTTGAAAGGATAATTTATCCATTGGTATACATCTGTCCCTTTTTGCATATAAAAATATTCAGACATGCCCATCTGTTTTAAATTACAAAGTATCTACATATATACTTAGGAGGCCACTCACTGCAATGGGAAGAATTCATCGATGACCTTTTAGAGTTGGGTTACTGAAATTTTTTGAATGTCCTAGCTGGTGTTTTCTAAACAATGTGAAACTTGCAGGTAAACATCCACCACACAAAACAAGCCCACAACAACAGTGGAGATTGTTCACTGTACATGAATCTGACCTTCAGGAACCATTTTTAGTTCATCAAAATTAGTGATGCTGAGAAATCGGGACATCAGTGCATAATGACTGTGAAATTAGGAATGAGAGCTCGCTATGCAAATGACAGGACAAATCATGTGAAAAAGTCAAGATAAACTGCATATTAAGACATTATGTTACATAAAATTAATACTGCATTTCTCCCTTTTGCTTACTTACTGCTCCCCTGAAAGGTTTTTTTTAATTCTTTTATCTTCTGATCAGCTATTGTCTGTCGGATTTTTTTTTAAGTGGCACATAGGCAAAGTGCAAAACATGTTATTACCTTTTATTGTAATACATGAGATGACAGCAGATCGTTTTTAACAAAGTATATCCTTTACTGCTTCTAGCTTCTTGCTGTCACATGTTTGATTAGAAACCAAAGAAAAGTAAGATGCTTAAATATTACTGTTAGAAGACATACAGGTTTTGTCTTTTCTTTCATTGTTTTTTTCGCTCCTTATCTTTTTATTTGGGGGGGGTGATTTTTCATGAAATAGTCTTCTTGTATTACTAGGACTGACAAAATGGTTCTCATGTAGTCTGCAAATTAAACACAAGTGCAGTGATTATTTTGAATAGCTAAATTACATTCTAGAAAGCTTGCAGAATTCATAGCATTGTCATTAGGTATCCGCTTGAATACAATTTGTGTAACCTTGGCCAAGACAGCCTGTCATTTTAATGTCAGTGTTTTATCTGAACAAGACATCATCCTTTCAGATACAGTGTGCAGGTTCCTTGCAAAGATGCCCGTGCAGAAATGTGTTAACAGTTGCAAATATGAAATGCTATCAAGTTCATCACTGTATCTGTTTGTCACTGAAATGTCATGGAAAGCAGCTTTTAATGGTATCACACATAACATGAAAGAATTGAGACATCTGTATGCTGGGTGAATTAAGGGTGGAAGGCACCACAGAAAGGGTCTGTGTCTAAATTTGGAAGGTGAATCCAAGATTCCTCAGAGGAAGTAGTGTGAGTTCCTTCTGGTTACAATGCAATTGGTTCCCATTTGCCTTCTTCCTTAAAACCAAATGCAAGTTAGGGTTAACTTTCTGGAGCTCACATTGACCGCAGATTCATTCTTGATAGGAAACTGAAATAATTCTATAGCATTTATTAAGCGTTTACTCTTTGTCTGCTTACAAGACTGCCTGAAATACCTGCCAGTGCTACAAAGCTTTCTTTTAGTTTTCTTTATATAAATTAAGCTCTAAAATAAATTAAGCAGGATTTTTTGCTGCGTCCCCTCTGGGTCACATACCGTGTATAAGAGAAATCGGTCAGTTCTTGGCACGGGTTGATGACAGACTGCCATGAAACCTGGGCAGCTGAGTGCTTACGTGTATGTGATTTTTCTGGCTTCCCATTTATCCTGCATTAACATTCTAGGTTCCCGTGTCAGTGGCTATGATGACACCTCAAGTTATCACTCCCCAGCAAATGCAGCAGATCCTCCAGCAACAAGTGCTGAGTCCTCAGCAGCTCCAGGTTCTCCTCCAACAGCAGCAGGCCCTCATGCTTCAACAGGTAATTGTCCTTCCTCCTCCTGCAGTGTCCCACACCACCCAGGACCCATCACTCCATTCAGAATTCCCCTCCACCTGAGAAGCTCCTTCTCACACTGAAGAATAAGCAGAGCAGGGTGGGTGGGGTTGAACAGAGATCCTTCCTGAATAATCAATTGCATTTGCATCCCTGAAAAAGAGGGACTCTGCCCAAGTGACTGGTGTTTCGGCCTAGAAGAGTACCCGATGGACTGAGATTAGGGCTGTAATTGGACTTGGTAGAAATAAGATATTTTGGGCTTATTTGGCTTTACACTCTTTTATTTGGTAAGCCCAGAGGCTTCTAAATGGTGTGAATCAAAGCAAAACAGGGAGCACGTTGGGAGCAGGTTTAAATATGACAGCTTTTGAAGTCCCAGTTTCAACTCAGAAGCTTACAGAATTTTTCTTTTAAGCCTACAGAAACATTTTGGAGTTGCTTAATTTTAAGGTTGCAGATTTTACTTCTTTCATGTATGCTGGTGCTGAAAGGAACTCCTGGCTGTCATTGTGCCATGGGGACCTAATATCAGAATGGACTCGTGAACTGAGAAGATGAGCTTTGGTGCTGTAGTGCAGGAGTGGCCAGGGTGAGGCCTTGGGCCAGGATGCAGAGGAAGCTTCCCGTGCCCTTGATGCTTTTCGGAACAGCCCGACAGCCCTCAGTGCTGCCCAACCCTGTCATTTAGAGAGCCTGCCGCACAGAGCACGGTGGAGATGCACCAGACTCTCTCAGCAAGGGCATTCTGGCTTTGTTGTACAATCAAAGGTCATTCCTTGCCTTATTTTAATTAGTTTGTGTAGAAAATCGTATGTTTTTCATCAGTTCATTTTGGAGATTACTTTTCAAACAGTAATGCCAAGAATAGTCAGTGTGCACGGAATTTATTGTCAAGTTTTAAAGTAAAGGTCAGACCATTGCAGATAAAAGGATGCTATTTTTCAAATCACAGTTTGTGCATGGCACTGAAAGGGACGTGGATCGGTGCTGCCCTCTGTTACTTACCATCCTCTCTTTCCTTTGTAGCAGCAGCTTCAAGAGTTTTATAAAAAACAACAGGAACAGTTGCAGCTTCAACTTTTACAACAACAACATGCTGGAAAACAGCCTAAAGAGGTACCGACAATACATATTTTACTTTCAAACCACAGATCCCAGAGGACTATCTAGTGGCTATTAAACTGTCATTCATCTTTTAAATGATTGCACAACTCAGCTGACTCTATCGGTTCTCAGCTTTCAGACCTAGAGTTATTGTCCTGTTTTCTCTTAGATTCTTTCTGGGTTCCATTTGCTTGCTGCCACATATTTTATAACACTAAACACCTACTGCAGGTGTACCTCTCATGAGCGCTGGGAAGAACGATCATGGGCAGAACCTTCAGGACTACTTTTGCAAACTGGGGGCCTTGATATACCTGGGCGAAAGGGAAGCACTTTCAGTAAAATTTTACATGGGCAAATACTTAATTTTTCTCCAGCACAGAGAGCCTAGGTATATGGTGATGGCCTGTCTGTTTGGAAGAATAATCTCTTGTGAGGTTGGACAAACAACAAAATGAGAACAAGATTAAACACCTCCATCTCTGTTTAACTTCTTCCTGCAAGTCATATGGGTCTCAGTTGCCTAAAGGCATGTATGAGCTGGCACAAGTTAGGGAAGATACCAGCTTAGGTTATTTTGTGTTTTCCTGAAAAAAGAGAAAGTATCACAGTCATTACTATGTGCACAACACTTTGTAAGTGCACAGTTAGTACATATGTCAGTTAGGTGACAGTGTTATCTCCCAAAATAGTAGGGCATCTATACAATTTTCACCCTCTATACAATTCCCTGGGAGTGAGGCCCAGTCCTTCAGGGGAGTACCTGTGTGTGCACATAGGTGTTATCATCTTTCTACCCCTTCCAAAGTTACCTCATTTAATGCACCTCCTGATGTTTTTACAGAAGACTGAAATTCTTTTCATTTAGGTGTACTCCTTGGAATGACATAATTCTTAATTCAGTAAGCAATTAGCAGTGCGGTTTAATGGCCTCTTCACTGACCCGAACCAGGCAGCTACTTCGGTTCTTTTGGAAGGAGCCACTTCCCTGCCTCTCACCCCAATGTGGACCCTGGGTAGAGCTATTTGACATACTGGGAATAACCCCAAATGTTTTCCCTTTGCCGGTTCCTCCCTCAACTTAAACTGGGTTCGTTTTCCATGCCCTGCCAAGTTTGCACCCTGGGGTCCTGTTTAGCAGCCTGGATATAAACCCCTGTAGAGTAGGAGCAGTTTTGGGGTAAAGGGGAGGAGGTGTTTTAATGAAAAAGCTGACACAACCGTAAGTACAGTGGCGCGCTACCCGGTGCTGCTATAATAAAAAAAGGGAACAGATTAAAAAGTGTCTAAAATGTAAATCTAAAGGACTAACAGTAATTAAAATGGAAATGGCACGGGGAGGGAAGGCATGTAATTGTGAGATATCACTGTGCAGAAGGCTCTCAGCTTTGTTTTGCTGGCTGTTTTTCTAATTCAGCAGGGCTTACTCATCAGTGGCAGTTCAATGCGCGTTAATGACTCTGGGATTGCAGGCATCACTCTGGACAAAGAAATGATTATTGTGCGGTCAAAAGAAGTTCAAAGACAAGAAGGGAATTTCAGTTTTTTCCTTAGAGATCCACATTCAAGAGCATATAAATTAAGCCAAATGTTAAAAACCACAGTCTGAAAGCTGACTTCAAAGTCACAACTCTCTAATTAATGAACTGCGAGCTTCAGTTTGGACAAGTTGTGGTTTGATGCGCCCATAAATCAACATGACAGGCCTGTTTCACAGTCTCAGACAGTGCTTGTCATTGAGTCACATCAGATGTAAACACAGTAGAAAAAAGAAGGGATATGAAGGAGGTGCAATTGATCAACAGAATTGGTAAAAACCCACTTTTGAAGCACATTATGCATGATCACAGGAAATGGTTACAGCCTCAAGAGGTTTCCCCTTCTGCTGTTGCTTTTTTGAATCAGATTTCTAACAGTCTTCAAAAGGGAGAATAAGAATTATGGAGTTTCTCCCCTGTGGCTCACAGGCAATAACCCCCTGTTGTTATTTTGTGCTTCTTTCTTTTCAAAGGCATCAAAATTTAGTTTTTTAAAGATCTTTAACTCTATATTTGAAGACAAACAAAAAAGGGCTGCCACTGTCATTCTTATCAGTTACCAGGGATTGTGTTTTTCCTTTCTGTTGCCACTTCTTATTAACCTCTTATTTGGTCTGTTAGACAGAGTTTGGAATGCACGTCTGCATGCTGGGAGAACATGAAAGTTCAGATGAGCTCAGAGGGCAGATAAAGAAATGTGAAGGGGAAAGTTACACAGCAGAAGGAAGGATAAAAGTTAACTCTTCCAAATTGCTGCTGTCAGAAAAGGCACATCTGGGCACACAAAGATGCTGGTGGTGCCCGAGTTTGGGAAGGGAGCAGGGAGAAAAGGGGGATAGATACTTTGCATCTTAACAGGAGAAGGTGAGACCACCGTAGCATTTTGGCAACTCAGGGAGACTTGTTTGCAGGAGCCGTGCTTTGTTGTCCATTTCCCAGGCCAAGGTGGCCCAGGAGATGGGTGGCCTGACTCACGACCTCAGGGTAGCGGGGTCCACAGGCAGGTCCCCTTGAAACGCACTGTGTGCTCACCATGCCATGGGATCTGACTGGGGTCTGCTGCAGCAATGATTCAGAGATCCCTCCTTTCCTGAGGTTAAGGGGTGATCTCCTGAAGTTATGCAGGTGACAAACCTTTTGTGCTCAAATTCTGAAATAGCATTACATGGCAGCAATGATGTGGACCAGTGGTCATGATTCTAACAAGTTTTGAACTTGGATATGGGCAGATGGAACAAGTGTATTAATTTACTGAGTCCCCAGTCATTCATTAGTGACTCATGATTTTGAATCATCAGGTTCTCCCTCTTTCCCCTTCTCCCTTTCTTGATCACCTGTGCAGTGATCCTGGCCCAGAGCCATGTACCTTTACTCCCCATTCTTTCCTGAAGTTACCTGAGATGTTGCCTTAGGAAAGTTAGGCTCCAACTTGGCTTAGACCTAAGCCCTTCCTTAGGACATGAGTGTGCTATAGCCCCCATAGCTATTTAATCCCACTGTACATTGATTTTGACAGAATGAGTGTGGAAAATAGATGGCAGACTTAATTTTTAGCCAAGCCACCAAAAAAGGAAAAAAAAAAAAAACGTCCTGTGCGGGTGAGGTAGGAGAAGCTGATTGTTTTAAAAGGGCCGTTTGTCCCAGGCAGTTATGACAGTTTATGTTAGCCAGTAGGGAGGAGCCGAAGAAAGGAAAACAGACCTTTGACTGCAACTCTAGGGAGGGGATCCAAAATGCAAGGTTTATCAGGGCATTTTAGCATTTTAACACTGACTACTGACCTGTCCAGGGGACTGCTCGGAGACCTTTTTTGTATGCATTCAATTGTGAGAAGTAAACAAACGGACTCGTATCCTGTGTTTGGTAACTGGGTGGGGAGCGCAGTTTGGCAACCAGTGTTGCTTTTAAATTCTTTCTTTGGACAATGGGCCTTGTATACTTTTATATCCTGGCTTTTCAAACGTGGACAGCTTTCATGAGCTTTTCCTCGGGATGGCCACAGAGACAACAGAAAAGCCATCAGTCATTTTATATAAATACAAAATTTTTAAACATTTCACTTACAGTAAGACAGGAAACACCTCCCCAACTCCAGCACCCCCCCCCAACCACCACATTATTTTCTGCTTCAAGAAGAGCTAATTCCTTGATCTTTTGTTGTGTCAATGTTGTTTTTTTTTTCTTTTTCCTTCACCTTTTTAAAAAAAATGTAGTGAATTAATATCTGTTGAAGAAGTGAAAAAATCATTTTGACATGAATATAACTATCATTGGGTTTTACATTAATGTGATAACTTGGGAAGGGGTGAAAACAATTGGATCATTTTATGCATGCTGTTCTTAAAATGAAAACACTGGCTTTTCATTTAAATTTATTTAAATTTTTGTTGTTAGTGGTATAGAATTTGTTTTTTGGAGTGAAACTCAATTAACTTTCTCAGTGGCATGGTGGTAAGTCTGAAATTGGTTGCTAATATGAGAATGATGGTTTTTACTGTAAAATAAACTACACAGAGACCAAAAGGAAACCATCATTTTTCTCTTCCTTTGAACTTTGCATCAGAAGGTCTTGATATACATACCATTTTATGGATGTATCAGATCAAGGTCACATGTTAGGTTAAGTGAATGCAGTTGTTTGTAAAGTATAGTTATTAGAAGCTCTGAAAGGGTTATATAGTCCTTTTAGTTGTGAAAGTCTGTTGTTTTGAATAATATTCAGAATTTGGAAAACAGATCTTGTTCCTTTCTTTCTTTTTTTTGGGGGGGGAGCTACAGTTTCGGAAGGGTTAATACTCGCTTCATAATTGTTAGCCATAATGTGGCTAAGACCTCCACCACGATTTGATTCCTAGCAGATTAAGGATATTAGATAATTTCCTTCTATTTATTGTACTACTGCTCTGTATTATCTTTCTATCATTCAGATAATTACTGAGGAAATCTACATTAATTTTTTTGGCTGGAGTAAGACCCGCTAAACACAGGAATGATGTATTGATGTTTTACACAACAAAAGTTTTCCTCCTGTCATTGATCAACAAGATATTTATCATATCATAAAGCTCCTTCTTTTCAGAACAAAGCGGGTGGGGAAGCAGGACCAACAACCAGACCTAAGGGTTCCCGAAACCTGTGCCAAGTTACGGCATCTGAAGCTTTAAAGTGTCCTTCATATTAAACACTCAGAGTCGAGTACGATGTTGTTTGCTAAATTATGAATGTGTGTAATTAAAATCTAGTGGCTGTTTCTATGAAAGATTTACAATGTTATTTCATCGTTTGTCATGGCTAATTAACAATATTAGATGAAGTTTTTCTTCTTCAAAGGTCTGATTTTTTCTCATTTATTTATGTCAGAAGTGATAAACAGAGTAGTTAAAAGCTTCTCCTGGTGCAGGCAGGGGGAAAGCAACTTGTACTTTCACACCTCACAGGGTCTGGGTTCAAATGCCTCCAGATTAGGGTGGTGTGGTTTTTTTGAGTGAGAATAATTACCAGTTACAAAGTTTAGAAGTTCACATCTTGACTACAAAAACTCAAAGCTCTGAAAGGGTAGGAACAAGCTGGCTTGATTGATGAGTTTCTTTTCTATGGGAGCAGCAGCAGGAAGGTAATACATCTACCCCTCGCTTCTCTTCAGAGGTGATGTGTTCTGTCCCTTTTAAACCAGTTCTTGTCACCAAGCTGTCCACTAAACTCTAGTGACCACTCTTAATATTTGACAATGGCAATATGTTTCGAAACGTCGAGACTTCCAGCCTTCCTTGAGAGGTGGCCATCTCATTTTTTTTCCTTCCTGATGTCTTACAGCAACAGCAGGTGGCTACCCAGCAGTTGGCTTTTCAGCAGCAGCTTCTCCAGATGCAGCAACTACAGCAGCAGCACCTCCTGTCTCTGCAGCGCCAGGGCCTGCTAACCATTCAGCCCGGGCAGCCTGCCCTGCCCCTTCAGCCTCTTGCTCAAGGTAAGCCTGCAGGATCCCAAAGGTGCCTCTCAGTGGTAAAGACTTCGGGGCACCAGTGATGCAGTGTCTCTTGGCACATCTCAGCTCGTAATTAGGAAGAATGTCCATCTGGAATGTACATGCGCAAACTTCAAAAAAACGTTGTGAGAGGTAATAATGATGGACTTTGGTGCTTGCGCATCATGCCACCATTAAACCATGAGGTGGTTCTGGGTCTCAGTATCAGAAGGGTTCCTGGGTGGTACATTCTTGGAGTAAAGAAAGCAGCGCTGCTTTGACTTACTGAGCATTTTGGTCTCATCTTCCAAGTGTATCCACTTTGGAATCAACAGTTAATTTTCTTGAAGGCTTTTCTTTATAGTGGTGTTAAGCTATATTTTATAGTAGTCATTTTAAACTTATTTTATATCATGTAACGTGCTCTATTTTAAATCTTAGTAATGTGTTATAGATGTCACTTTTTCATATTTAAGGATAAATTCAGGTTTATTTTTCTGAAAATCATTAAGATTAATCTCTTTCTGTCACAAAAGCAAGGTTGTTTTTTGTTTGGGTTTCTCTTTTCTTTGCATTTATTGGATTGTTGATGTTTGAATAAGCTTGTTATCTATACTCCTCAGAATAAGGACCAAGTTCTACATCTTGTACTTTTTCAAAAACTCGGTGGTGTCCTTGCGAAGTTATAAGATATTCATGGATTTAAAGTTTTCTTTTGCAAACCTTTGACATGCCATTCCAGTGAATGTTGGGAATCAGTACTCTCTTTTTAGATATCTTGGTGCTTTAAGCAGTTCTAGCTTTCATGTTCCGAACCAGAAAAAGGAAATGAAGGAAGGGAAGAAAGAAAAAAGTGTCTTGCTGTGTTTGAAATGCAGGTTCCCAGGCTATACTTGGTACAGCAGATTTCTGTTGCATCTTCAAGGATGTCCTACTCCTTTCACTTCTTGTAGATAAGGATTATGTGCATGTGTGCCTGAAAGGCTGGTAACCAGAGCCTTTGGTGACATTTACTTTCTGCAGTTGAAAGTGTAGACCCACCTTCACCCTTCATGATGCTTAAAGCTTAGTTGTTTGTCCTGTAATTTAGTACCCAGTGGAGCTAGTGAGGCATGATACATTTGGATCTTCTCTCTTGAGTCAGCCGCACCCGTTCTGTGTCCCTTCCTGAGATTTTTTTGTTTTTGATGTTGAGACTAGTTTCCTCTAACTTCCCTCTGATGCTTCTCCTTTCCTTTCTGCCAGTGGCACATAATCAGCTTCTTGCTGTCAGAATAGAAAAGTTGGTAGCTGAGTAGTCCAAGGGGAAAAGGAAGGGCACATCGGTAATGCATTTTTGTGCTTGCAAAATGTTATAAGGTGCATTAATTACACCTTGGGGTTTATTGTGGGAAGCATTGCAGGCTGTTCTGACACACCCTCTGGACTCAGGCTTCAACCTTTCTCATCTTTTCCCACCACTCCTATACTATTAAGTTTGCTCACTAAGGTTCATTGTTATAGTACATCAGTTAAGCTGTCCAAAAGAGGGCAATTGGGCAGTGACAAGACAAGCTCATGTGTAATGTGAAAGAAATGAATGTGGTGATGCATGAAGTGTAATCTCTGCAGTAACATATCAGAGACACCGGTAGGTAATTCACTAGTCGTGGCATTGATTGATATGCTTAGCAGTCTGCTGTAACTATTAGCCCCTGCAACATTAGGAAGAAGCATATTTAAAATCTAAGGGGTGCCTTTATGTGTGTCAGAGATGCACAAAGTCAATATAAATGTTTCTGGAATCAGGTTTTGTAGTGCAGTGAGCTACCATATCATAAGTGTCTTCTGTGGAATCAGGAGGATAGTTCTGTCTTCCCTAGCCCCTCACCCAAAGTGGCCTGAGAATTCAGTCATGTTGGACCGCAACATATTTTTTTTTTTTTTATCAGAGACATGATGGCTTAAAACTGATGTCATTATGAGGTTTAAATCAACTTTCTGCTTGCTTGCACATGGTCACCTGGGTATGGATGTACAAGGACAAAAAAGGTTGATCAACTCTGTTTGTCTTTGAGCCCGTGGTACCTGGGGTTGTAAAATTGAGTTCCATGAACAGTAATCTGTCAACTGTCCCCACAACATACATTTTTTAAACCTGTGTCTGCATTTTCCTTTTATAATGAAGGGGCCAGTTGTCCTAGAAAAAGAAATGCAGCAAGGCAAGGAGGTTATGTGTTGCAGATGCTGGTAATGCCCCTTTATGATGCAGTCACCAAGTTTCTTTTACATACCTACTCAGGCCTTTGGCTAAGTTAACCTTAAGCATGTATATATCAGGGTATAGGAAAAAAGAGGGTCATATTTTGAAGGCCTTTTTCCTTCAAGGTTTTTATATTATGGAGTAGAAGGCTATTTTTGTTGCTTGTTATGTTGTTGTAAGAACCTTCTGTTTTATATAATTAGCTTATCTTTTTTCACCCTGGTCTCTGATCATCTGATACTCCTATCACCAGTCCCTTCATATAGAAATGTATTTTCAATATCATGTTTACCTTTTAATTTTTAAAATGGGAAGTGTAGATTGGAGAAAATTACATATGTAATCATGTACCTGTTCATGGATTTGTGTGACCTCGACACTGTTATTTCTCTGTACCATTGTGGAAGAGCTGTATGATTTCTAGAAATTTTATAGCCACTTAGTCTGATGAGTGACTGACTTTCCTTTTATCTGCCTTAATTCTATCATGAGATCATGGCTGTCAAATAACAGCATCCTTTGGTAGCTAGTTTTCATTGAACTAACAGTTTAACATCACTAACAAGGTGTAGCATTGATGAAGGAGGCCAATTTGACTGCCGCTCTATAAGTCTGACGAGAATATTCTTAAATGTAATTATCACATTGAAATTTGACCCAGAAGTATGCCTGTTGTCAGTCAATGAGTTATCTTTTATTTACCATTTCTCCTTATGGATGATGGAACTGATTAGCCAGCCCATTGGAATAAAAGGACAGGAGGGTAAATTGATGCCGTCCATAGGTGTAACAAGTGTAACAAAGCATTTGTCTTCATTTGCTGGATAAACAGCTTTTAAAGTGGCCTCAGAGTTCTCTTTTCCGGGGGGAAAGTGTTAATGCAGTTGTTAGAACCATGTTCTTCCATCTTCCTACCTCCTATGCATCCGACCCAGAAATCAATTAGTTTAAGTTGAAAAATAGGCAGCTTGATCTTTTCATGTGTATTTAAAAATAGGTGTTGACTTGTATGGTTTTATATCATGTGCTATCATCAGTAGACAAGCCTATTCACTATTGTTTCAACTGAATAAACAGTGGGCGCAGGGTCAGCCACATGCACAGGTAATTGTTGGTGTGCAGACATCAGTGGCAGGCCTGTTAGCTGCAAACACATCCCACATGTCACTTTGCAAGGTGTTTGAAAATAATAGCCCAGATGCAGCAAAACCGGACACGGGATTGTATAATGACCTTTCCCTTTGTTTAATTTGCCTTCGAGGTTTAATTTCAGGGGACAAGTAATAATTGAATATGCCTAATAACTAAATGCTCATTTGGGACAAAATCCATCAAAATATAATTGGCATTTGATTTTTATGAAGGAAGAAGAAACCGACTTGGCTGTCGAGGATATATTCTAAGAATATCTGACCACTTAATGTATCATTTGAAGCCTCCTTTATAATATATATTAATTGCAAATACTTCAGCATTAGAACATTTTCGTGGAGAACCTTTAGGAGAGACCAACTGTTTTTGTTAACACTCCTCTCAGAGAGGCGGGGAAGGTTATTGGTCTGCTGTGCAATAATTTACTCCTCTTTGATATGCAAACGATCCACGGTGAATATAAAAAAATCCTATCAGACTCATTTCACAGTTCTTAACCACTCGGATTCTCTGGAGTCCATCGCCTCATTAGACCAGTGCTCTCCAATGCTAGCATAATTAAAATCTTTAACAGTTTAGCAAAGTAAAGATGTTTGGCTGATCACGTTGAGATGATTATCTATCCATTGTATTCTAAATGACAAAAATAAATTAAATTTAGACCTTGGCATTTTTTATTATGTGTTTCAAATGAATATAATGCACACAGCCTTCTTTTTTAATTCAATACCTAAGGTTTGGTAAGAAACATGCCTGTTTCAGTTGCTGCTATATCATCAGAAAATGGCAGGCTTTCTAGGATAGCTGTTACAATTGATTGAAACAATGAACTGCAATCCAGATGTCCTGTTCTAATGTGGGATTACCTTGTGATGTGCAGGATTTATGATTTCTTTGTGATGTCCTTTCAAAGGACACGACTGTTGTTGTTTGTTGTTGCTGCTTGTTTCTATCTAGGATATTTTTCTTCTGGGTACTAGAACGTGTGTTGAGTTAGGATTTGGAAATCCTGGGCCATGGAGGCATGCTGTCAGGCTCCGTAAAAGCCACGAAGTTCACAATGCAGAGATTGGCATACTGATTATTGCTGTTCTTGGAGAAAATACAGGTTGACACTTCTTAAGACCCATGTCCATTTGACCCCCTTAAAAAGCAAGAGAACTTTATCACTCCAAGTTTATTTTACGTTTTCATTTTATTCTGCAATGGTTCATTAGCATTGATCTAAGAAATGACAGTAATAATAGTGTTACTTGTATAAAAAGTTATACAGTTTTTCGGTAGACACATCCATCAATTAAGCATGTGGTACTAGAAACCAAAATTAATGAGGAAGATAGGTGTGTTAATGAAATAATCATAGTATAATCAATTTGACTGTTAAAAGTTGAAAAGCATTTCAGGAAGACGATATGAATTCATAATTTATGTCTAAAAATGATTAATAAAAACTATATTTAATAACAAAGCTATTTGTCATCATTTAAGAATTAAGCACAAAAATTATTCACTTTGTGGTTCATGTTGTCATAATAGTATAGTTGAACAGATTTATTTTGAGCCCCTCTTTGTGTCTAAAAATACAGTAATATCTATCTACTTTTTCTCAAAAATCTAGAAACAACAGTTTGGAGGGAGGCATACTGTCTTTGCAAAAGAGCTATATTTTGAATCCTTTTCACGGGTGTCTTTTATTTGTGATGAGGGCACTTGAACTTGGCTGCTCAGTGGGAGGACCTGGTTGTTACTCCTGTACTTGCCTTCACTGGGAGGGAAAAGATACTGCACATACCAAAAAAAAAAAAAAAACCCTAACACTAGGCTTTGTTTACTGACTCTTTGATTTAATTACTGTTTGAAGAGGACGGAATTAGCTGTTAATTGATTTAATTATCCAATTTGTTTGTTTCAGGCATGATTCCAACAGAACTGCAGCAGCTCTGGAAAGAAGTGACAAGCGCTCATACTGCAGAAGAAACCACAGGCAACAATCACAGCAGCCTGGATCTGACCACGACATGTGTGTCTTCCTCTGCACCTTCCAAGACCTCCTTAATAATGAACCCTCATGCCTCTACCAATGGACAGCTCTCAGTCCACACTCCCAAAAGGGAAAGGTAGGCAAGAGAAGCTGCAAAGTGTCCAAATCCTTCTTTAATGTTGGAGGGGTGGGTGGCCTTGCCTCGCCTTATCTCATTGATCCCTAATTGGATCCTTTTGACTTAAATGTGCATATAATTACTTAAGAATGTATTCAGTATGGTTTGGGTGGGACGCATCTAATTATTTTCACCTTTTCAACACGGAATTAGCACTTTTGTAGGTCTAACCTAAGCAGTGTCTTTTGGTTTTTCATTGGATGGGTTGCATTTCAGGACTTCTAGGCCAACTTCTTCTGCCAAATACCCACTCCATACAAGCTGAATTCCTTGGCTCTAGACACCTTCCAAGGGAATCGTAGTATCTGCTGTGGGCAGTTTTGAATTACACTTTGAGAAAAGATAGAACTTAAACTGCTATGTTCTACCCTCCATGAAGACAGGAAGCCCATCTGTCTTTTTCACCTTAGTGTCCCCAGAGCACGGTCTTTCTCAGAGGAAGCACTCTGTGAGAGTTCAAAGGGTGAGCGATGAAGGGAGCCCTTGCAGTACACCCACAAACTTTAATAGTACTTCCTCTTGCTCATGGGTGTACGGCTATGTTTTCGCCATTGCTGTGTGCCTACTGGAAGTTAATACTTTAGATGTTTAATTTCACTGGGGGTCACTTGGATGTTACTAGAACTGACGTTGTTTAGCAATCTAGACTACTACTTGTTAGTATACAATTCCAAAAATAAGGGGAAAATTAAGCTTTTAATTCCTCTTATTTTATGTTAGTACCAGAAGCATTAATACGACTCTTGAAATGCTTTGCCAAAAGGAAATATATAATGCTCCTAAAATTAAAAGCTTTTATCAATTTACTATTTTTAAACTGCTTCCTGTGTATTTCATAGGCAGGGCTTCGACATGTAGAAGAAACCTGAAAAGCTATATGTGACAGTAAATGTCATTTCCATCAGAAAACACAAATTCTGTATTTCAGCTTTTTAATAAAAGTGACTGTGAAGGTTTTTGAAATCATTTTTCACATATGCAATTACAAATATAATTTCATGAAATATTACAGAAGTTCATAGGTTTAAGTTGATGTATCCCTCTGCCAGTGATACTTTATCCACTTAAGGATGGTAATCTCAGAAAATTTTTGAGTATTTTTCTGTGTGTCTGCTGTGTTCAAGCATAAAAGCTAGGAGAGGTTCCCAAGATGAGGATTATATGTGTTAGCTAAGGTTTGAAACGGTCCTTTTCACATCAGCTTGGACTTTTTGTGGCAGATACAGAAGAACTAAAAGATGCTGAAAACGTGTTGGTTTAATAGAATTTGAAGAATTTGGTGGTCAATAAGACTCAGTTTGGAGTGGCTTTTAATGTTTCCAGTGACGATGATTTGTATGTCTGGAAGCCAGTCTTGGCTCTTATCTTATAATGTCTTCATCCATTGGAAAAAAAAGGCTGAGCCTCAGATAGCTTTAAAGGTAGGTTCTAGGCTGCCCTCCTCTGCTGTAGTTGCTCTAATGTCCTGAGGATCATGATGTCCATTACTGCAGAGTGATTGAATTACATCTTTACCCATAGGCAGAGCTGACGACCATACCCTGAGAAATGCCGATTGACGCACTTAAGGTTCTTGTTGCAATCTTGTCGGCCACTGTGGAGCCTGCACAGAAAACTGTGGCACAGAAAATTCTTTTTGTTTAGATTCATTGTGGTCAGTTTCATTCTTAAAGGTTATATATCTGCAGTCAGGTGGAAGATTAGCAATGAGGCAAGTGAGAGAAGAATAACCCTTTTCAAGTCTTAAGGCGCATTTGAAAGTAAGTGGATAAGAGACAGTCTAATTCCAGTAGAGTAAGTTTGTTTGTTTGTTTGTTTGTTTTTTTATGATCCTTATTTGTCTGCACACATTGAACATAATCTTTATTATCCTACCTGCCAAAATTAGAATATGAAGCAAGAAAGGATCCAGGTTCTACTGAGCCTGGATGTGAAAACAGACTAAATTTTCCAGCTGCACTTGCAGTGAAAAAAACAACAATGAAATAATATGCAGCTGCTTAATCTCTAGGATATCTCAGTTTATATTATCTGGTAGATTCCTAGACCTGACTGGATTAGAAGGAAATTCTGGTTAGCATGTTTTAACTGCATGTATTGGACAAGATAAATGAGCATCTTAAGTTAAAGCTAATTCCAAAGTTATAAACTTAGAGAATTGATCATTAAAAATTAAATGATTAGTTAACCAGCTTTGTGTACATATAGGTACTTGTAATGAGTATGATATGATTATACATTATATGTTTTAAAGTCACAAATGTGATAGTAAGAAATCTAGAAAAACCTATCACCATAAAAATATATTCTCACTTATACACTTGAGCTTTCATTTGTCTCAGGAGATCCTTGGAGATGTTTCTTGCCACATTCAACAAAGCATTTGTGAAATATGTGTTTTTTGGAGCTCACCCTTGATTTGAGTATAATATCGTTTTCCCACCCCCTTCTGTGGCAATATCTGAACAGGGAGAGCCTCTGCCACACTAAATAACAATCTAGTCCCTAAAACACAGATCTTAAGGTGAACAGTTTAAGAATTTTGCCAAAGGTGTGGAAGGCTCTGTGTGGAAAATTTGTTGGAAAAAGGCAAGACCGTGAGTTTTTGTTTGTTTTTAAAATAGTGAGATGTCTAATAACTTTAACTGAACTCCATATTTCTATGCCATTTGCAAAACTCTTTCTCCCCTACTCTTGTTCCCGTGCATTTTGCGGGCTACTGCGAGCAGCCGCTGCAGCAGCAGCTCTGGGGTTTGGTGAGCTGCAATCTGTTAAGGAGATAAATAATGTGCTTGGCACGACACTCCTACTCTCCTCTTTAATTTGTCTTACACAAGGAAAATTATAATTAAATCATTCAGGGTAAACCCTTGAGTGTAGAAAAGGGAAAAAACACACTTTGGTAAAGATTGCCAATAGAAACCCACTTCCCTGTTGCGCAGGGTAGAGGCATTTATCAATATTCAGCACTATTACGGGAGGAGCAGCCCATGTGATTTGTGCGGCCGATGCCAAGGCTCAAATCAAGGCTTGTTATGATCTTGTCCCTGTGCAGTCACGGACATTCAGTATCATTAGAATTCAGTACTGGCTCCTTGCTTGGTGCTTTGATTTGCTCCTGACAATTTAATAATGTTTATTGCACTGATTATATATAAATTTATTGGTGCAATAAACATAGCTTTGTTGTCAGTGCATGAGAGAACTGTAGTGGGGATGAAGTTCAGTGGGAATGAAATTCAGTAGGCAAAAGCTAAAAGGAGCTGTAAGAGAATGTTGGCAGATTTGTGCTTCTTACTGTCATTTTATTCCATGGGACAGGGAGTCATGACACCTTAGGTAAGTAGATAACCTGTAAACATGAAGATATTATCTTGTTACTGTAAGGTGTCTGAGTAGATGGCTTTAAGAAATTCTAAGTTTTGGTGTGGGTAAACAAAATCAACAGAATGCAAATGAAACATTTATTAAAATGCTAAACTTAGTAAAGCCCTTTGAGCTTCTTGGATCAAAGCAGCTATGTAAATACAAATAGCAATTACTACTTAAGTAATTGCCTGAATTAAAATTCTAAATATCACATTATATTAGGAGGAGCGCTGGGGAAAGGGAAGTAACTCAGATTTAATCAGTCCTTTATCTGTGCCAAGCACTTTTGTCTTTGGAGTGATGTCTCATTTTATCCACATCACCACAGAAAACAGTAGGGATTGTTATACCCATTTTACAGCTAAGGAAATTGAGTTGTGGAGATTAAAAAACTAACTTCAGGTCACAGAACTGTTAGTGTTATATTCAAGATCCAAATTCAAGACTGTCTTTTAGTTCAGAGCGTATAAAACAGCATTTAATGTTTTTGCTAAGAAGTGAAAGTTTAATTATGATAGAATAAAATCAGTGTGCCCAAAAGAAACTTCAAATTAATATAAATTCTGTTCTACAAATGTTTATTGACTTAATTTACTGTGCATATCAGCATTTCAAGGAAAACACCAGAATTTCTTCTTTCCAAGTTGATGCAGCTGTTCACTAGACCTTTCGTGGAGTTATGGTGTAGGTAGGGTTGGCAAAATAAATCATTTAGGGTCTGAAATAGAACAGAAAGAACAGAAAAGCCCCATGTGGAATCTGCACACAGGCAAATGCAAAGCAAGCTTCTTTCTTCTTTAAAAGTGGCCTTCACTTTCCTTCCTGCCTTATAAATCTTGAGTTACCTGATTGAACATCTTACGAACTTTATTCTATTTCAGCTGTCCTCCATAGTCCATCTGAGAAATGTTCCCTTTTTTTCTGATCCTTCCCAGCTTTTTGCTTTCAGTTCAAACACCATTAGTAGATGTTTTATAACTTGCATATTTCTCAGATTCATAGTTCATCCAAATATTTGTTTCAAGACTTCCTTACATATTTGGTGAAAGAAGTTTCTTTAAACTCTGGAAAAATCACAGTTGTGCAGCCTCATCTTTCTTTAAGGCCATATCGTTGTTCTCAGAATCAGGGAACCCACACCTGGCACCTTTCTCTGTGAGGTTGAACCTGCATCTCAAGTCCTGTCTTTCGTTGTCATTCTCATTTATTGACACAGCCCATGTATCACAGTGTCTTATGTTTCAGACACTATAGTTGTTTGACTGCAAATACCCCCTGAAGGTTTTTGCTTGGCTTGTGTGTTTTCAGACAATTTCACCTGATACGCAGTTTCTGTTTTTAATTTGTGGCCTCTTGACATATTGCCATGCATTTGACTATATAACAATAACATTTGTGTTTACCAGCCCAGCTCTTTTCAAAAGATGCTCTAAAACATAGACATGCCTGGTATTTCTTTCTATTTTTCAATCTATTTCTTTCTGTTTTTTTTTTTTTAAACCAATCTTTATGTTGGTGAATAAATATTGTGTTCTTGGTTTACTTGCTAAAATTTTAGGAGCTTGGTTTCAGAACTGTTCCAATTACACAAGTTTTTAACTTTTGTATATTTTCATATTCATATTAGGGCATGTGGAGCCAGAAATGTAAGCAGTGAGCTCTAGCTCCCATGATTCTGAATAGTCTTCCCTCATCTTAATTTTTTTGATATTTTGAAAACCAAATAATTTATCTTTGATTTCTTTTGATTTGAAGTATTTGTGCAAACTAGCTACCTCAAATCTTTCTTTTCCATTAGAGTATTTTGGAGAACCTGCAGTTAAATTGTCCCAAATTGTCCTCAAAATGGTTGCTAGCATAGCCTGCTGATATTTATTGAGGCAATTGATCTGTGGCAGAGGTCAGCAAATTATGGCTTACCAGTCAAATCCACCCCACTGCTCATTTTGCAAATAAAGTTTTATTGGAACGCACTGATGCTCATTCGCTTACAAGTTGTCTGTGGCTGCTTTCACACCACAATGACTTGCCTGAGCAGTGGCAGCACAAACCATATGGCCCACAAAAATAAAATCTTCACCATTTTACCATTTGCAGAAAAAGTTTGTCAACTCCTGACCTAAAACCATCCAACTAGTGTTTCCGTGACATCCTGATGATTTTTGTCACAGATGTTTGTTAGAGAATACATCTTCTAGGGCTCTCCTATAGTCGAGACTTTGTATTTGCCTATATACTCTGGATTCTTGCTATTAAGAGGCAACTTTGTTAGGATCTGAGACCTTGATAAAAATGGGGACTCTGCCTCCACTTAGGACCTACTTGTTGACTCAAGACCTGTAGTTTAAATGGATTTTGCGAGCTTTGGTGTGCACATTCAAGTTTAAGAAGCAGTGCAAACAGCATATTCAGTTCAGCTGGGTTTTGGCACTGTTGGAAAGGACAGAATTTTTTTTTTTAAATATATATTAACATCCCAGACACAATCAGCTCACAAAATAGGGGCTTGCCATTCTGTGCGAGCCAACAGAGTAGGGGACAATATTGCTGAAAGGTAACAGTATCTGACATATGATGGAAAGGATAATGCAACTAACATTTCTTCAACTATTACTTCAACTATTACTTCAAACTATTACACAGTGCATAAAGGACTGACAGAGGTGCTGATTGTGATTTTCCCATTTAGTCCTCACAGCAGCCTGTGAGGTACTGTCTATAAAGTTGGTGTTGTGGGGCCCAGATTGATTTTATAACTCACACAAGCCATATACAACTATTTAGGGACCAGGCAAGGACTGGAACCAAATCCTAACCTTCAGGGTCCTTGCAAAGACTGCCATGTACTAGCGGGTCGAAAGAAGATTGCTTGTCAAAACCTCCTTGGCTCCAGCCCATACAACTGAATTGCTGTCTCCAGAGGTAAAATTTAGGGGTCAGGAACAGGCCATAACTTTTAAGGGTGGTAGTCTGAGGCCAGATCTGTTCAGCCATGATTTTGGAGAAGCCCCAGGAACTTCTCTGTGGCCGGTTCTCATCTTTTTACAAGCAGGGAAATGAGGCTAGAAACAGGTGACATGCTGTGGAGGATGTAGAAGGCAGTCTGGGTTTCTGTCAGGTATCATACGGCATAAGAGTAAGGTGGGCGTGGCCAGTTGGAGAGGCTCAAAATACCAGGTTCTTCTTTCTGCTCCCAAACAGACTTTTGTTAGCATTGCCTCCCCCATGTCTGCTTGCATGGGAAGTAGGCTAATTGGGGCAAAAATGTACTTGCTTATGTCAGAAAGAAGCCGTTGGGAATTTACCAACATTCTGAACCCCAGATATGCTGCTGGGTGCTCAGTGATCTTCATGCTTTGGAGACCTGTGATCTATTTGTTTTGTTATTGCCTAGAACCAATTGCTTCTGCTCGTTAGACGTAGGAGGAGAGGTTCTTTCAGGGCAGTGTGGCAGGTGCTGTATCACCTTCTGTCATTCATACACGCAGAAAGGGCAAAGGGAGAAAATCTTTAAGATATTGGCATGCCATGAAGGATAGGTTTATGGATTTTCTTGACTGTTCACTTTGTGCAGTGATTAAAAGAAAAAAACTCAGCCATTATTCTCTAACAGCTGTTTTGTTTTATTTCAATAAAGTGCCTTTTACCATAACACAGCATCATTAGACTCTATAAATCTTTTTCTATTTATTGTGTTTAAATGATAAATGCTTTCCAATAAAATGATATCATTGGTCTGGATTCATTTTTATAGGTTTCTTTTAAATTCAGTTCATTTTAATTTTTTTCTTGGGATATTATATACTGTGACTCTCAACCATGGGCTATTTCATGTCTGACATGTCAGATTTCCTTCATAAAATCATGTTTGAACCTCCAGTTTCTCTCGTCACATAGGTTAGGCATTCTTTTCTGAGGAGTTGTTCTTGCTTATGGGATGTCTTCCTCCAAATTCCTTTGTTTGGCTACCCAACCGTTTTTACAGGTGTTTGCACTTGTGTAGAAGGGCTAGTGTCCCCTCCTCCCAGATACTGAGTTTACATGCTAACCATGAAGGGAAGCACAGGCAGAAGAACAGGGTGGACCCATCTTTTGGGAACTCTGAAAACATTTTCTGTTGTACTCGGTTTTGCCCTTTTACCTGTAAGGTCCTGTCTAATTGTATACTTAACTACTTGGATTAATGAATAGAAAAATTTCTTTAGTGGATCCATCCAAAAGGGGGTAGGAAAGACAACCGTGTGGCTTAAAAAACTCCTAGTGTTATTTCAACCTTGTTTTAATAATAACCAGGGATCCCGTGTTCATAAATCAATAATGGGGCCAAATGAGAGAAACCTGTGTGTGAGGCTTAGGCAGAAGTTAGGTTGTTCTTTTTCAAGATTTGCAAAGATGCCTTTTAGTCCACACTGGTGTTTCCTGTAGCCTGACTCTCCAAGGGAGCCTCTGCTCTGCTGACTGGCTCACTTGGGTAATGCAAATGAGCACACTACATATGTACAGCAGTCCTAAAGTTCTTTATTCCAGCCCCCCTCCCTTTGTAATCATTCAAGGCCTAAGTATATTATAAAGTATATTCTCCTCATTAAAACAATAGTGGAAGCTCACAAAGGGAAATTGTTAATATGTGTTCCAGCTTGTCATTTCTGCCTGTGTGAATAAAGAAGATAACTGTTCCTTTGGGAAACTATTTCGGGAATTGAGCAACAGATATGCTAGCCAGAGAATTCTCCTAACTGTAATTTTCCTTTTTGTGTGTACTCAAAAATAACATCCTGATGGGCTTCTCAGAGCCTCTGCACAGACAGAGCACAATTGCCACAGCCCAGGTGGCATTAATATGGTACAATCCCCCCGGGCACATGTCGCCAAGAGTTGTACAGCTTGTTCAGTGTCTTCATCCATATGGCAATCTGTCCCATTCACAGAAAGGCATGGGGGGGCTGAGCCTGGTGAGTGCTGTGGTCAATGTAGTGTGAAGAGAAGGCTTCCCCTCCAGCAGCTTCTGTGGTGTAGTTTGCTTTATAGATGATGTGAGTTATAACATGTATGTATACCACACACACTCAACTAAGAAATGCTAGAACAGCCGGGCTGATTTCTGTCCTTACTACACCACCCCCCACCTCATTTTCAGAAACAAATGGTTAACTCAGCAGGTATAATTCAGGTGCGTGAGGCATACTTGGTTTATAGAAAGTCAGTTGAAAAAACACACACCTTTCTGGGTGGTTGTTCAGGGATTAACTCAATTTAAGGACCGCATGCCTGTACTCGAATTCTCTTATAAACTCTGGCTTTCGTTGTTTTCTTTCTTTTTTGCATTTTCATTTGTAAAAACCATTTTCATTGTACAGTTTGGATTGTTGGCCTACTTTTTTGGTTTTGTTTTTGTCTTAAAAAGAGAAAAGAGAAAGGGAAAAGAAAATCATTATCAGTCTGAGAAATCTAAGAGTAAAACATTCCCTGAAGGTGTTAGAACTGAAAAGGGAGAATCAAGAAAACAGAGATTTCCCGGTGAATAAGATGAAAATAAAGACATTTTTAAAGTCACTTTGGAAAACTTACCAGAAGGCAAAACCATTTCCATTTATATACCTAAATGTTGTTCTGCTTTTGTGTAACTATTTGTGTTCTTGTTTGATAAACAAATGGACCCCATAGCAACTGTAGCTGATGATATTTATATTACCTGAAAGACTTCTCTAAAGAAAATGACACACTTTTATGACCTTTAAATTTCATTCCCTTTATAGTCTTCAAGAACTAATAGCAAGTTTTTCTCTTTTTTTTTTAAAGTTTTTAATACTTTGAGGCTAATTTTGAAGTATCTTTTCTGTGTGTATTTTTATATCTGAACTATGAGCATTAGGAGTTTGAAGGTCTATTAGGGCAGAAGGAAAGAAAAACCTGAAGTGTTTGTGTAAATGACGTGGTATTTGCTTTTAAGAGGGGCTATTTTAGTCATCCAGTGAAATTTCAGGTCATAGATCCAAAAGGCTGGTACTCCACTGCAGTGGTCACTTAGCCCTTAGGGCTGGACAAGCGTCTTTCACTTTGCCGCTACTTTTTATACCAATGGAAACATTGATGGAAACATCAGTATTGTTGGAAACATTCTGGTACATATGAGTCCCTATATTCAACTTATATTTTTCCATATGAGTCATATTTATGAAAAGAACAAGATGTCTCGTGTTAAAGATCAGTGTGAGAAATAAATGGCAGTTTACTTTAATTAGAAAATTTAAAAAAAAACTGACACCAAGAGCTGGAATAATCCAGTGGTGTTTGAATAAATTAGAAGATTATATAGACAGAAATAAAAAGTAACAATAAGATAAATGGGAATTTGTTCAGACTGTAACGGAGCTCCTGTCCCTAAGCAGGGCAGAGGTTGCTGGACAATACTAATGGGGATTCATTCATTCAACAATCTTACTAAGATCTAACCACATGTCAAGTGTGCTAGGCTTTATAGGGCATAGCCATGAGCTTGATAGCTTGGTCCTCGTAGAGGTGACATTGTAAAAGAAAAACAGAACAAGTGATCCATAATGAAAAACAGAATCAAGTTGAGTGTGGTGATGGGGTGGGGAGCAGAAAGGGGGAAGGAATGGGGTTATTTGTATAAATGAGTCTGGCAAAGTCTCTGAGGAAGTGCTCTTGAAGAGACATGAAGAACCAAAAAAAAAACACACACAAAACCCTGTGGACAAAGCACAGCAAAAGCAGAGGCCCTGAGGCAGGGCAAAAGGAGAACATGTTTTGTTGGATCATGGCCCATACTTTGTTTAGTGTGGGGGCAGCTGCGTTGTTTAGTAGTTGTTGAGTCTAAAGCTGGACAGCCTGCATTCTAAAACAGACTACCCAGTTAAGTTACTTAATACTGGTATCCTCAGTTTTCCAGCTGTGAAACTGATATGATAACAGGTCTTGCCTCATTAGCTGTGAAGATTAAATAGCTTAATATACATTTTAGCTTCTGGCACATAGTAGGTACGCAATAAATATTAGTGGTTATTATTAAAGTTATCCATTTGCACCACATTCATTGAACATTCCTCATCTACTCACTATGTAGGTTCTGGAAATTAAAAAGATGACTCCAATATAGTCTATAGTCTATTTGAAGAGACAAACTTGAAAACAGACATTTGCAGGCTGAATACAGTGACTGAAGGAAAGTTGCCCTGTTTCTTGTCTTTTGCTGCCTACCTCCAAGTCACCTACTTAAGCCATCCTGGCATGTGGTCGGTCCTAGATTTCATTGCTAGATTGTCATAGACCAAATGAACTGTTGAAATTTTCAGAAAAAGGTGAACTAATGAGATCTTAAAGCTTGAGAGCCCACTAAGTGTCATTATGTATGTTCACCCTCTGGCCACAGATACTGTAGGAGTAGTCAGTTAGTCTTGTTGATAACCTATATACGTGACAAAGAAGAGAGAATAGTTGAGGTTATGTTAAGAGTGTTTATCTTTAGTTTGCATTAGAATCACTTGGAAGACTGAACAAACTACAGATTGTTCAACTCCTGCCCTGGTGTTTCTGATTCTGTAAACCCAGATGGGGCCTAAGAATTTGCATCTTTAGCAGATTCTCTGAGGCCATTTTTTGAAAACCACTACTCTAGAACATTCCTCTGCTGTCTTACTCTGTGGCTATCTTCCTCTTTACTCTTGAAAAGTGACAGAGAAGTGATCTGAATTACTATTGTTGGGGACAGTGCCAAACTCATCATTTCAAAGAAAAATCTTCTGACTATGGCTATATATAAAATGTCATAGAACAAAATTCCTTTTAAAAGTCCCTATGTTGGTCTTTACATTCATAAGCTCTTTGGTTTTATCTTTCTAATTTTTCTTTTTTAATTTTCAAAATGACTTTGTGCCTACTCTCATTCTGTTCCTTATAACAATTGAACTCCTACTGTTATGGCAAAGCCCACATCAAATTCTACAGCACTTTACATTTTTGTCATCCATCTTCAGTTCTCTCTTTCTCCCCACCGGCAGAGTTGGGCAGACTTTGTTTCTAAGAGGATGGTTATTTAGTCCCATTTTATGCTAGTGGCCTTCAAATGTCCTTATTCACCTTCACCTCATCAATATAAAATAGTTTCAATATGTCAGTGAACCTTAAATCAGTTTACATACATGCCTAACGTAATACCCATATTACAAAAATTAAAGACTAAGAGAGTGAGAATTACACACACATATATATTGATACACATTTTTAAATATCTCACCTCTTCTACTTATGGATCTTGGTGAATCCCAGTTTAGAGACGCTGAGTAAGGAACCCAGGAAAATGTTTTTCACAATATAAGAGTTTACTAAAGCCTATTGAAGTAGGATAGAGAAGCGTTTAACCCAGAGACATTAGTGATGTATTAGTGGTTACACACAGTAGGGAGTCCCTCTAAGGAAACAAAAGCCAGTCCCTTTATGGTTTTGAGCCATTTTGTATCCTTAGCTTACTTCTCCCTTCATCTGCCGTCTTCTCTCCTGGCCCTCACATGTCAATTATTAGGTTCCTCTGGTTTTAGAATGTATTTGTGCTGACTTCCTGCTTGTCACTGGTGTCTGGCAGTGACTGGTGTCCGGCATACTTTGAACAGGTATGGGTGCTAAGGCTTTCTCACACCAACGAGCAATAATCAGACGCCAGCAGTGTGTCTGTGAATTGAATTTAGTTCTGACATTACATCTACCTGTGATTAGTATCAGATTCCACAGGTAGAGGGCTCACCCACCATTTCAGATGCAGGCAACAAGCCCCAGGTAAGCCCTTGCTTCTGACCCTCCAGCTATAGGCAGGAGGCTCCACCAACCCCTCCTCAGACTTCAGGTGGCAGGCACAGGCCCATATAGCCTGTACTTCTGGTCAACTGACTAAATCAGATGCCGGGGCACCCACCTCAGGTTTGATTAATTTGCTTGACTGCACGCAGAACTCTGGAAACCCATTTATTTACTCACTAGATCAGTGATTTATTGGGGATTGGGATGAAAACCCTCCTTCTATTCTTGTTGGCTTCCCTGCCAGCCAACCCCCTTCTGCTGTATTTTTCAAAAGTTACCTTCACCACCTTGAACAAGAGACACCTTTGACACTTTCAACACTTAAGAGATTACTAGGGGAGCTATGAGCCAGGAATTGTGGATGAAGACCAAATGTGTATGAGAAGTGCCATTGTCATGGAATGAGTAAAATATATATAAATAAATATGTATATATTCTAATTTTTCTGTAAATCATAATGTCACACTTCTGTAGAGTACTGGGGTAGGGTGGGCAGGTCGGGGAATCATATAAGAACTGCTGCTGAAACTTAGAGATTTATGCGCTTTGGTTTTCTAAATATAGTTGGTTCCTCTAACATATGGACAAGGCTCCACATAGACCTTGTGACACACCAGTGCAAACAGGCTCGCATTGACACATGAGAATGCCTGCCTAATGGTGTTAATAATTTTTGGATTAGTGATCCCTATATCTGTATTGACACAGTTGCTCATAGCCACTCTTCGGAAAGCATTCTGTTTTCTTAACGAGATCCCAGTGTTAATGCTGCCAGTGGTGAACTCTCACTTACAAACTCAGGGTAGCCCTTGTTGGTGTTAGTCACAAAAGCTGGCCCTCTGCCTCTTCTTGTTCTTTTCCTTTATTTATTCCTTCTCTCCTCACCTTGCAAACACAGGCATTCTGCCTTTGTCATCACCTGCGCTGTGTTTGCGATTGACGGATCAGAACACATACCAACCAGCCTCAGATACACACGCTCTCCTTTTCTGCTCTGTTGTCCTGCTGTGCCTCTGGGAATCAAGATGTTATGTTTTATCCAATGAAACTGAAGTGGAAGATGGGGAAGATCAGTGAAGAAAGTTGCCTAACTTATTACCTATCATGGCTCCTGACTTTAAGTTCTACCACTGGTAAAGCAGCCAGTCCCGGTCACCTCTGTAGCCTATCTATTTCATGCTCCTAGATCCTGAGTGTCAGGTTCTGCTCCTAGAAATGTTGGATACAGTGCACTGTGCTGTGTGTCTTTGGGGTCTTTGTCCCATAGGTCCTTGAAAACATTAAGGCTTTTCCTTCTCCACTGAAAGTTCAAATTAAACTGTGTCTTCAAAAAATTGCCACTAAGTATCAACTCAGAAGTTAATCCAGCTATAGATTGGATATTCCTGAGAATAGTTATGAGATTTTGCTGTCCTGAATTTTAGTCATTCCATCGTTTACCCCATTGTCATGAGATTTGCCATATCAGCTAATTTTGTTGTATGTAATGGGTTTTTTTAAGAGGGTTTAATTCTATTATAAATAAACCTCTTCCCAGGGTATATCTGTGAGATAGAGTTTAGAAGTACTAGATATGTTTTGGTCTAAAACAAATTAAGCCAGCAAGTGTAAAAATATATAGTCTTGTTCCACCTGACATTGTGTGGGCCATCACTGCATGTATGCATATCACATATTTGGAGATTTTGGTAAGATCTTCTTTTGGTAGAGGAGAAAACCCTTGGCTAATCTATATCCAAACACTGCTTTTGTGGTGTACCCTCGTTTCCTAGAAAAGCCCAAGATTATTATTTCCCTCTCTAAAAGGTTATTACATGATGCTTCTGATTCACATATCTGTCCTCTACTTCCAGGTTCAGAAATACCACCTGGGCTTAGAGGGTACATCATAAGCAGAATGAGAGTTTGGGGACAGGGAAGTTTTTGAGTTCTTAAACCCACTGATTCAACAGTTTACGCCTGAATTTTCCACAATGTAATATCTGGCAAACATTATTTATTGACTAAATCATTCAACAGATCTTTGCTAATATAAAATTGTGTTTGTTAAACAGAAACAGGAAATGATCTTTTCCTTGTGCTAACTTCCTTCAGTCTTACCTGTTTTGTTATATTAAGAAAAAGAAAAGCCTTGCGTATATTTCTAAAATAACTTTATGCCAGAAAGATTTTTTTTTAATCAATCTGAAACTCTTGCTTGGTCCAGTGCTGCCTCTCTCTTTGCATACTTATCTATTTCCAACTTGTTTTTCAACCCACAGTCAGTAAAAACACACTTTGTGAGTGTTTCTTTAAACACTAAATTCAGATACAAGTCAGGGAACCCTGAGGTCTTTGGTGGTCAGGGCGTCTCCCAGGAGCCTGTTGGACATGCGCCGTTTGAGTCCCACCCCAGAACTACTAAATCAGAATCTTCATGTTAAAAGGGTGTCCAGGTGATTTATGTACATAGTAATATTGAAACATATTACTCTAGAAGTAGGAGTGAAAAGAAGAAGGTTGTATGTTCCAACCTGCAGGCACAATTGTAATCTTTTATACCCAGTCAACAATTGTGAGTCATTCTCCTTTCCCCTTCAAATGTTGCCATAGCTTCATATACCCATTACTACTTTTAACATTTTTAAAAAAGATTTATTTATTTGTGCATACAAGAACAGAGGTAAGACAGATGTAGGGGAGGTGAGAGGATTCACCAGAGACAGAATGGGGAACAGAACGGGCAGATCTACTGAAATATACTGCAGTGGGCAGGACAGGAAGGGTCTGCCTCTCAATGTGGGTCACTTCCCTGGTCTTGATTGAACTCGTACTGCAGTGGCTGTAGGTGCTTCATGGTGTGGTGCTTAACCCCTTGCACCACCAGGGAGACCTAACATTTTTCTTAAAAATGATGAATTTAAATAAGACTCCTACAAGTTTATCATTGTGAAACCACACATCACTCATTTTTGCCCCAGTACTTATGAGCATGTACTCGTAAGAAATTAATAATTTTCACAAAGAAAATCATCCTATAATGCTCTTGAGTTCTTCTCAGACTGGATGAGTAATCAAAACAGTATCAGATGGCTTAGCAAAGGAAAGACAATCAATTTAATAACATATGCATGGAGAATTCACAAAACTGTAAATTCTAAAGAATAATGGAGTGGAGCAGGAACAGCTACCCTCCATCTAAAGACTTGGGGTATCAAGGTGAGGGAGAGGAAGAGACATCACAAGATAGACAAGAAAGAGTGGGTGATTACCCCATCCTCCCTCTAAGTAGAGGTGAGATTGTTGGTGAGAACTTGCTTCCTGATCAACCTAGAACTGGATGAGAACCCCATACTCCATTCTCTAGGTCCTAAAAAGGGGAAACAGTGATTGTTTCTTCAATTAGGAAAAGGGTGAGAGGCTTAGGGCAAGAAGTCTTCTTCCATTAGGGAAGGATGAAGAACTTAAGCAAGAACAGAAGCTTCTTCTAACCTTCTGAGCCCTCGCTGCTCTCAACCCCAAACAGCCTACATTTTTAGTAACAGTGTCAGACTTCCTGAGGTTCACAAGGTCTTGATTGACCTCTCGTTCCCATCCCAAGATGACAAAAAGCCCACTCCAGGCATATTGACAAGTCATCCTGTCCTCTGGGAAGACTGACCTTGAATTAGCTGTTACGGGTCTGAGTGTAGGTCACACAAACTCACCCAACACACAATTTGGTGGGCTATGCCCTGAGACCATGCAAAAAAGGTGACCCTGGTTTCTTTCAAGACAATTTCTGATGCAAGGAAAGAAAAAAACCCATAGACATAAAAATGACTAATAGCTTGTGTTTCGGATGTAAAATTAGTTAAGGTAGCCCTTGCATCTTGAGGCACAATATCAAGAACAGGTAATAACAATCTCTATCGTTGTTTAAAAGCACAAATTTGGCACTTAATAGACTAATTCACAGTCACTCCAATTGCAAGTTTTACTCATGAATATCATATCACAAGGGAATGTGAGATCCTCTAATTAAACATGATTTGAAAAGCAGCAGAAAATTGAAATGATGAGCATTGTGGGGAGGGAGAGTCACGACTTCACGGCCTGAGCGTGCGGAGGAGCAGAAGGTGTGTGCTCGGCTTTGTGAAGAGCTCCCTGCATCCTCTGTCACGTAGAGTGGGCCCTAGCAAACCACTCTCTCTTTGTGTTAAGAGTCTACAACCTACTGCCAGCATGGCTTTTGGAAAACTGATAGGATAGTGGATCCCCGTAAAGAATACAAGCACAAATTAAGGCTTGGTGCTAAAAATGTGCTAAGTCACCTCCCAACTTTTCATTGTGAAATAAGAAATCCATCTGTTTCTTGAAGTGTTTTTAGTGGAAGTTAAAGGAGAATGACCATTTTTAAAAGCCACCAAGAGAAAAGCTACAGGGCTTACATTGTTGTTTCTTCTGTACCTGTATTACATTTGTGACTTTCTGGCTGACTGGACTTTCCGCACCCCAGTCCCTCCTGATAATACGTGAAGAAACTAATTTAATTAGTTTTAATTTCTATAAGAGATTGACATTTGACTTTCAGGGGGTTTTGAGGAGATATTCAATAGTTTGAAATAATGTCAGAAGATAAACTCTAAAGTGGAAAAGTATGCTATATACTTAAGAAATTATCTCTTTTGTTCTTAGGAATCTACATTGCTCTATTTACTTATATTTTCTTTTTTCATAGAAGAACTGGGTTATAGGCCAGAGGTGTGGAGATTGAGAGGATTCACCGGAGACAGAGTGGGGAGCAGGACAGGCAGATCAACTGAAATACACTGCTAGAGGGAGCAGCGGTAGAGACAGGAGAGATCTGCTGTGCTATATGTGAGTTTAGCTCCCTGCCAGGGGATCCAGCTCAGGCTGTAATTGTGATAGTGCTGAGATGTAACCCCTAGGCCACAAGGGAGGCCCTACTCTGCTGTTGTTTATAAGGTAATCTGTGATCAAGTTCCTAGTTTGGAATCACTCAAATTGACTTATTGTAACTTCACACATACTTGATTATCAATTAGCTTTTGAAAATTTAGTATAAAATATCTAAAGACTGATTATATATCCAGATAGCTCTTCATCAATAAAAGTAATATTCATATTCCCATATTCAAACATAAGAAATCCCTGATATGCCACTCAAAATGTCACTGGCAGTAGGATAGGATAGCAGAGTAGAAGACAAGGAAATGTGAACAGAGCTAAAAAGTGAAGAATTTTTGCTTAAGTTGTTCAAGAATTATACACATAAAGGCTTTAGGATAGTAATGACTCCACTGACATTTGGCATTCATGGTCACACTCAGTGCAAAGCAGTTTTAACAGTCCTGAGGCTGTTTGTGAAGGGAACCCCTTTCTGGAAACCTGACATGTCTAGGGTAGTTTCATGTATGACTGGCAACCCCTTGTCACCCAGCCACTTGAACACAGAGTCACAGAGGTAGTTTCTCAGTACACTGGTCTTCATGGTATCTTAGGTGTGAGTCTTAAGGTCAGCATTTCAAAATTCTGCCTAGAATGAATGGGTGCCCTAAATGGCGGGAAAGAGAAAGGTGACCAGTGGGGAAAGGTGAGAGGCAGAACAATTTCTAAGACAGAGGAGTTGGCAGTGGGTCCTACTTTTTGGTGTATGTATTTGACATGAGTGGGGAATGGATTAGAAGAGAACAGCTTTCTGTTCCACAGCAGTGGTAAGGACTCCGTCCTCTTTATGGGAAGGCATAGGCCTCATTCAGTCCTTTAACCATATTCATTAAGCACCAACTCCTCATTCATCTTGTCAATAACAAGAGGTGTCATTTCTGCCCACTCCTTCCTCTGCATGTCTTTGGTAGAAGTTTAGTGGAGGTTTTACCACTGGGAGCGGCAACACAGGTCCTCTTAAGAGCCTCCCATGAGGAAATGGAGGGCAGGATTGTTAATTGACCTGCAGGGTACCTGGTTATTAGCACAACTGTGATGAGAAGTGAGGTCTTCATTCACTGAGCCCCTTTTCCTCCCCAAAGGGAAGTAGTTCAGGCCCTCAGTGACAGTTATACCCCATTTATGTGTTAAACAGGAAGATCCACAAATCTTATTTTGAAAAGATTTTTTGGCACACAAATGCTCAATAGGATCTGGGAATCAAGTTGCCCCAGGCACTCATTCTTTAAAAAGTTTAGTTTCTCAGGTTTTATTTTTATTAAAATTTCTGCCTCTCCCCAGTAAAACTTCAATAGCTATTTTATAATGCAAGAATTAATTCTTTTGAGAATGTGAGTAGCATGTTAGGGGATGAGGAAAAATTTAGTAAAAGTGAAGTAAAAAACAAATATAAATTTTACTTTTAGGTACAATTGGTTTTTGACATAAGTACAAAGATAATTCATTTGGGGTAGAATTACCTTTTCATTAAGCAGTGCTGAAACAACATGGTGAAGAAAATGAAACTGAAATTCTACATTGTACAATATATAAAAATTAACTCAAAAGGGATTAAATATTAGTACTAAAACTCTTAGAAGAAAAAACAAGAATAAATCTTCATTACCTTGGATTAGTAATTGGTTTCTTAAATGTGGCACCAAAAGCACAAGGAAACACTATAAGCAAAAGGTAAATAGAACTTCATCAAAATTTAAAATCTCTGTGCTTCAAAGCATACACTCGAAGAAACTGAAAAGATAATCCCCAAGATGGGAATAAATATTTGCAAATTGCATCTGAGAAATGTGTGTGTTTGTGTGCATGTGTAAGCTTTTGCTTCTCAATTAAATGACAACCAATTTTTTTTAAAAGGACTAAGGATTTAAAGAGGATATGCAGATGCCAATAAGTACATGAAAAGATGTTCAACATAATTATTCATTAAACAAATAAAATTAAAAGCACACAACTGTACCACTTAACATCCGCTGGAATAGCCAACGATATACAGTAACAAGTGTTGGCAAGGATGTGGAGAAATTGGAACCCTTAAACAATGCTGATGAGAATATAAAGTAATGCAGCTGCTTTGGAAAATATTTTGGCAGTTCCTGAAAATATTAACTATGGAGTTTCCACATGACCCAAAGTCCTACTCTTAAACTCAAAACAATCGAAAACATACTCAAAAAAGTACATGCATATTCATAGCAGCACCATGCAGGATATCCAAACGTGGCAATAACCCAAATGTTTATTAACTAATAAATGGACAAACAAAATGTGTTATATGGAATAGCACTCAGCCAGAAAAAAAGAAGTGAAGTGCTGATACGCACTACAATGTGTATGAATCACTGAAACATTAAACTGAGTGTAAAAGGCAGACATAAAAGGCCATATGTAATTTTATTTCTTTTTTTTAAATGTATTTATTTATGCATACAAGTACTGGGGTACAGGCCAGAGGTGTGTGTGGGGGGTGAGAGGATTCACCACAGAGAGCAGGGAGCAGAACAGGCAGATCAACAGAAGTACACTGCTGAGGGGAGCAGCAGGCACAGCAGGAGAGGTCTGCCGCGCCAGGGTCCCCTCCCTGGCCGGCAGCAGGGGTCAATCTCGTGCTGCAGTGGCTGTGGTTTGCTTCATAGTGTGTTACTTAACCCACTGCACCACCAGGGAGGCCCTGTAATTTGATTTCATTTAATGTTCACAATAGGCAAATCTCTAGAAACAAAAAGAGTAGAGATTGATAAGGGGCTAAGGGTTGAGAAGAAATGAGGAGTAACTGCTAAAGGATACAGAATTTCTTTTTGCTATAATAATGTTCTAAAATTATTGTGGCAATAGTTACATAACTAAATATATTGAAAAATCACTGTTTTACCATTTAAGAATAAGTTTTATGATGTATGAATTGTATCTCAATAAAAGTTTTAAATAATATGCACAATTTTGAGTGAATGGAGAATAACTAATAGTCTTCCATAATTTATCAAAATCATGCGAGTGTAATAGGATACAGTTTATAATTTTCCATTTATTTGGGGCATGGTGAGGAGGAAGTATACATGTAGCCTTTTGTTACAGATGAATCCAAAATTCAGGGAGCAAATAAAGAGCCAAGTTTGGGAAAGGAGGGGAGAATTGAAGAGACCTAACCGCAGACAGGAGCACTTGAATCAGGGCACAGGAAAAACTGAACATGTGACTACAGGAGAAAGGAAAATTGTTGTTTAAGGGGCCTCCCTGGTGGCGCAGTGGGTTAAGCAAAGCACTGTGAAGCAAACTGCAGCCACTGTAGCATGAGTTCGATCCCTGCTTCTGGCCAGGGAGGGGACCCACATGGCGCAGCAGACCTCTCCTGCCTCGCCCGCTGCTCCCCTCAGCAGTGTGTTTCAGTCAGTCTGCCTGTTCTGCTCCCCGTTCTGTCTCTGGTGAATCCTTTCACCTCCCTGGACTCTGGCCTGTACCCTAGCTCTTGTATGCACAAATAAATCTTTTAAAAAAACATTGTTGTTTAAATCAGCAGGAAATATCTTGGTGTCATCACTATTCTCTTTATCACCTATGGAGATTATTTGCCTCTTGGTTACCAAAGGGAAAATTAGTTTATAGGATTATTAGTGTAAGGACCCCTTAAGTCTCCAAACTGATAATGAGAAGTTTCTCTTAGTGTTAGCAGATGAATTTATTCATTGATTCTAGTTTCAAGTTTTAGTTATAGTGTGAACTTGAGACCATAATTTTGAACAGTCACTACTGAAGAGTCATAACCATTATATAAAGTCTTCTCAAACAGTGGTCATTATTTTAGTTAAGACTTTGACTGGCATGCTATGATACAGAGAAAATAAATGGGACTAAGTCACTATTCTTTTTAAAATAATATTATTTTTTACTTATCAAGAGAACTTAAATCAACTTGCTTTCTTTTATTTGTATTTGGAATAAAGTTAATATCAAATCACTGTTTCTTCATGGGTTAGCATCAATCTGATATTTACCTTCAATAAATAAAAAAATACTAATTGAGTATATGTATAGCTAAACAACACCTAAGTGGAGTAATACACTTATTGTTCACTCATTCATGAATCTATTTAACATTTATTGAGCCTATGCTCTGAGTGAAGTACTGAGTATGCCTAGATGAATTAGATGTAGCCACTGTCCTTAGTAATTTTCAACCTGGAAGTTCAAAGTAAAAGACACTCTATTAAACAATTAACTTGAATTTTTAAAACTTTCATTTTGGGGTAAATTTGCTTAAATCCCTCTAAAACCAAATACATCTTTATTCATCACTGACCTTCGCAGCTTCACAGAAAGGATTCGTAGTTCTCATATTGGTGAGTTGCCCTGGAACAATTTATTGAAACAATGAGGCAATTTTCCCTCCATAGTTCTTTCTGTAAATATAACTCTAATTTTATTTCTTTTTCTTTATTTACATTTATTTGACATCAATTATAATCCCCATGTATTCCCCATCACCATTTCACCAGTGCACCATCACCTCAGTTCCTTGTGCTCTTATCTGCCCTCAACCCTCTCCCTCCCCTGCCCCCACCAAGTGTCCCCAGTTTGTCTTTTTGTTTTTGTTGTGTTTTTATTATTATTTT
>JAGFMF010011868.1:2238094-2248701 GCA_019455555.1 Galemys pyrenaicus | reverse complement strand
TTCTGACTTATTTCACTGAGCATAATCCCTTCCAGCTCCATCCATGTTCCTATGAATGACTCTAGTTTATCTTTTTTGATTGCTGAATAGTATTCCATCGTGTATATGTACAACGGGTTCCTGGTCCAATCATCTGTTTTTAGGCATTTAGGTTGTTTCCAGGTCTTACCTATTGTAAATAATGCTGCTATAAACAATATAACTCCAATTTAAATTATTACCATTTTTAAATTTTATTTATTTATGATGACGTTGGTTTACATCACTTTTGCAAGTCCCAGAAGCAGTATGAATGTAAGTGCTTGTTCTAGTTCTCTCATGTGTCGGTAAATCTCCCTTTCAGAATACAGCTGGCAGTGTCTGAAGGTGTGTCCTACAGAGTGGGGGTTTGTGGTAAGGCCAGAGACAAGACAGCCCCATGCTTAGACTGTGTGGCATTCACACCCCCATTGGAGCAAATGGCTGTTGGAAATCCAATTCCTCTTAGTGCTTCACTATCTTATGTGGATTTATGTATGCGTATGTTTACATATATGAAAAATTGGCAACTGCTCAGTAAAGTATTTCTGAAGGACACAAAATGAAAACTTAGCAAGACACATATAATGATGTAGTAAAAATTACATCCCCTCCACCTCTGACAGCCACTGTCAGAGTTGCCTACAATTCTTCCAGAGTGTGCTCTGCCGGGCATCTTTGCCAGTCTTCTCCTTCCAAACACTTGATTTCAGAAAATTATGTACCTGAAAGTCTCCAGTTACATATTAAATAAGAAAAGCAAGTGACACTCAAATGCACATGGGCTATTTCCATTTTCAAAACTAATTCATTATTAGAAAAAATCAGCAGTGTACCTGAGTGTTAATAGTATTGTTTCAGGTGGGGCGGGGAGGAGAAAGAGGAGTCACTAGGTCTGTCATGGGATGTGTGAAGATCATGCTTCCTCCTGTAACCAACTCAATGTGTAAACTTTAAAAGACAAGAACTGGGGCCTCCCCGGTAGCCTAGGGCTTAAGTCTCAGTGCTTTTACTGGTATGGCCTGAGTTTGATTCCCGGCAAGGCACGGACCCACATGGAGCAGCAGACATCTCCTGCCTTGCAGTGTATTTCAGTAGGTCTGACTTTTTCTCCCCACTCTGGCACTTGTGAATCCTCTCACCACTCCAAAACCTCTGGCCTGTACCCCACTGCTTGTGTGTATAAATAAGTAAATCTTTAAAAAAATAAATAACATGAACATGTAACCTTTCATAATAAAAAGTAGGTTCTTAATGTAGAGGCAGATTTTCAGAAGGTCTTCTAAGTGTGGAAATATGTATGGGTGTGAGCTTTGAGTTTCTCCAGAGTTTAGGTATAACTGGTGTTATACGAGTTACAGTGTGTCCTTCCTTTGAAACAAGGATACTAAGTTGAACCGAAAATAAATTTATTAGATGAGAGTGGTTTTTATTCAGGTTGTGGAGCCTTCATAGATAAGTTAACCAAAAAGTGGGGTGGGCGTAGAAGGGTGACATACATACAGTGTTCGATCTACTTTTTAATCCTAAATTCTTCTAGTGAACACATGATCTTCTTTTACACTTTATTTTCATAATGCTCGACTTTATCCGAGAAGCGCAATAGAGACACACACCACTTGCATTTTTTCCTCTTTTATTGAAGTAGCTTTTCAGTATAGTACAGGTTTCGGGCGTGCATTATTGAGAATCGACACATATATACACAACATTCAGCTAGCCGTGTTCATGTCTACCCCTCTCAATACCATTGTTCCCTTTGCAATTTTTAACTAGTAGTATTAATTTTATATCCTAACTAGTTGAGGCTCCTGGCTTCCATCTTAAAGAACTGCACAAAATATGTATAATGGCTAAGAATGTACTTGGCAAGAGCAAGTTGATAGAATATTCATTGTGAATTTTAAAACTTTGTACTCATTAATTGAGTGATTTCATTTCTGTGAGTATATCTTCTGTTAGAAAATCAGCAATATACTGGGGTGTTTAGCCTGCTAATTTTGTTTCTAACATTATTTATAAATATAGAAAGCATGAAGGAAATCTCACTGTCCAAAATTGAGGAGTGGTTTGATAAATTTTAGCATGTAAGTAGAGCTAACTAAGATGGTAGACAGTAGTAAACTTATACATCAGCAGATAAAAGGCTTAGAAGACTAGTTGTCACATGAGAAATTATTTACAAAGTTATGTTAAATATAAAAAAATGCATGCTTTCACTAAAAATGTATGTGTGTTTGAGGGTGATTTCTCCCAATATGTTCCAAGTTTTCTATAAGATGTATGTGTGCATGCCTTCACTAAAAATGTATGTGTGTTTGAGGGTGATTTCTCCCAATATTTTCCAAGTTTTCTATAAGATGTATTAACTCTTTAAAATTATGAAAATACTTTAAGTCATTTTAACAAAATTAGTAAAGATAACTTTTTATAGTTATAATGTTTTTTTTTTTTCAGTTATTGGTAGGAAGTTTTCTTTAGAAATGGTTTCCTTCACTCAGTATTCAAGAACTCTTACACTACTGAAGAATTCTTTAATTTCAAATCTTGTCAGTAATTTTTTAAAATTCTATTTTTGTATTGTATTTCATTCTTTGAAATATCTGAAGATGAATATGGTTAGGTAGTAATTCTTTCTTCTGGTCTGGTGGAATTTTACCCTCTTAACTGCTTAGAGAATATCCTTTTAGCACTGGGCTTTGTACTGCTGCCTTATTTCACTGGTGTTATGTTTTTTCTTTCATGAGGGGCACCTTTCAGTGCTTTCATAGAAAGTCAGTTTTCTTTGGTTCCCAGATTTCTATTTTAAGGCAAAAATAGCTTATTATTTCAACTTACACTAGATTTCTAGCAACATCAGTCAAAAGTCACAGGGTCACCTGGTATTGAGTTTTGATAGGATACAGTTCTGTGTATAGGTGTGTTTACCATTAATACCCCTTAATTTGTGTTCATAATATGCTCACTGTGGACTAAGTATAAGCTGTGACAAGTGCATTTATGTATTTGTGCTCTGTGAATGTGAATCAGGATAAAATATATGCATATATATCTTGTTGGCAACCTAAAATACAGTTCTTGTGTGTGTATGTGTATGTGTGTGTGTAGTCATATTTCACTGCTTGAAGTTCAAAGTCAGGCAGAGCCAGTGGTGTAAGTTGCAAAATTGTTCTTTCCTTGAAGAAAATGTGCTTGGGTACAAGACATAACTCTGAATGTTAGTTTTACATTTCTGTTTGATGGAGTCTGAGGTTATGGAAATGACTGTAAAAATAATTTGTCTGAAAGAAGTGTAGATGCAGAAATCAAATAGGGAAAATATTTGAGAGTATGGTTCATCAGCAAGTGCAACAGATACACTTCCCCAAGCACCACATTGTGCGATTCAGAGCATCCTGTGACTCAATCTGAGTGACCAAATCATTATATATTGATTGGAACCTCCCTGGAGAGTTAACCCCTTCTTGTACATGGCAGGTTTTCTCTCATTCTTGGTGGCAATAAGTTTAGAGATAATCATGTCCTATCAATATTCATTTTTTTTCTTTCAAGGAAAATATAGACTACTTAGCTATATTTGTCTTTCTAAATTATTTCGTTATTCTGAATCATTTAATTGTACTCTGCTTTGTAAAATTCACTTGTGAAAAAATGATACAATTATGTGGAAGCTATGGTAGAAGGGAGGAAGAAAAATGTAATTTTCTGGGTAGGAAACAGCAAGAATCTCTCAAAATCAAGTACAGTTTTATAATTTTCGTTATTTTCATTAAATGATAAGTTCTAGCTTTTTAAAGAATCCTTCACAGTCTGAGTAGAAAGCTTTGCCTCTAACAAAAGCCTGTCAAACCCTTTCCATGCATGCTGGTACATTTCTAACATTGGACTATTCACATTTCAGAATTTCACTCCTGCTTTTAAATAGCAATGCAGAAGTAATTAGTAAATTCCATGGGGAAAGGGTTCATTCATGTCCACTTTTGGCCACGTGGGTTCCTCTTGCCTTTTATGTCTGGTGGGATGGTTCTTGGCAGCAAATTCATTTTCTTGGCCTCTGTTTTTTCTTTTCAGTTTGTCCCACGAGGAGCATCCCCATAGCCATCCTCTCTATGGACATGGTGTATGTAAGTGGCCTGGCTGTGAAGCAGTGTGCGAAGATTTCCAATCATTTCTAAAGTAAGAATGCTTTTATATTGCTTTCTTCTTTTACATAGCCATCACCTCCTGCTGTTCATGCTTTTCTTCATAAAGTGCCTTTTTGATGGAGGGTTTCACACCACCATTTTGAGAGTGAACTCTAAATCACAAGGTCTAGCACACTGTCATGGGAATAGTTGCAAATTGTATCGAGAATATGTGGTAAAGAGGCCAAGATTTACACTCAAGGGCAGTTTTTATACTTGTAGTAAGAGCCTATGTTTACCCATTTTTTTCAGAATGACAGTGATTAAATTAAAATTCTCCCACTTTTAAATTTGAAGTAATTTAGTTTTCACTTTTATTCCTGTCTCTACTAAATCAATGACATGTGCACTACCTCTAATTTTATAAAATTGGTGTCAATTACTGGCCAAATGCAGCTTGGTGATTCCTCTTCTTGTTTTCATATAAATGACTTTAAAAATGTAAGAAATGGATGCTGAGGAAATGCTTGCAACTTGATTCTTGTCTTTCTTTTAATGGTGCTGATATTTATTCAGATTCTTGTACTTATAAGGAGAATGGCATAAGTTAAAGTATGAGTCAAACTTGTTTATCCCATTTGAATCTTTAACACTGATAAATTATCTATTTAGGTAAACGATATATTAATTTTCTCATAACTATAGTGAAATGCTCCTATGCTACATCTTAGTATTTCCACTATCTATAGTACCTTTAAAATAAGTTAGACTGAACTGCACAGCATCATTGACATCAGATAAATAAGTTCATTATATCATTGGATTGTTAATATGTGGGCTAACTCTAATACTACCTTATATTTAATATATTCATCTACCACGCAACAGTCAAACTGTACAGAATACATAATTCCTATTTATCTGGTACATGATGGTTTACAAATTGGGCATCAGAACATTCCCCCTGCCCCCCAAGCTTTTCTCCCTCATGAGTCCTGGAAAATAGAGGCAGACTGGTCTGTGACTTTGTGTGATCCTGATGTTGTTAGAACAGTCTCTATCTCTGTCTTTATGGCTAATGGAATATTTAATAGGTATCTCTAAGTATAATTCATTTTTAGAAACTTTCCAGAACTATAAAGTGCTGTCAACATTATCTGTGACATATATCAATTTAAGAGTTACAAAGGAAAGGGCCAGTTTTCCAATTTGACCCATTTAAAAATTTTTGTTAGTAACCCAAGTATTTCTGCCCTAATTCTCAATTTATGGATCATTTATTACATGATCTGTCTGTTAGATTATAAACACACACACACACACACTTTTAAGTATTACTATATAAGAAGACAGTACAATTTCAAATCACACTTAGTACTAAAGAAGAAAGGCTGAAGATCACTAGAATTGGGGCCTAAATTTGCTTCCCATAAAAAAGCCTTTTCTAAGGATAGTAGGTTTTTGACACTAGTATAGGAAAGCACCTATCAGTTATTTACTGTGGTTTTGTACATGACATGTTTTATTCATGTTTGTTCAGTGGAATTGGAATGCCCACCATGAACCTGCAACTATTGCTTATTTATTTCTTAGCACTTATATATTAAATTATATTTGTCAGAAGACTTCTGTTTGTAAACTATGGAAGTCCAGCTTCAGTTGGCTTACTTTTAAACACACAGGATGTAGGATTTTGATTGACTTTTTGTAGCTAGGAAGTCCAGTTGTACAACTAGCTTCAGGCATGACTGTATCCAGCTGCTTAAACAAGATTATTGAAACATTGGTCTTGTTGATTTACTGGTGTGTGTGTGTGTGTGTGTGTGTGTGTGTGTTTTGCCTCCTTTCTTGGGATCTTTCCAAGTAAAGCTGAAGAAGAAGCATTTACATGCCATACTCTTGTCAATCCATAGTGCATCTCTTTTTCCCAGAGTTCCAGAAAACGTGCTGGGCCAATTAATGGCCCAGATTGAGTCACGTGTTCTAGTTTTGAGCCAATCACAGTGATGTAGCCAGGCATGTATAACATGCCCACTTTCTGAGCAGACAAAAATGTTCACAGGAACCAAATGGTTGCTAAGGATAAGAGACTTGATTGCCAAATGTAATCAATACATATTGTAATCCAGCAAAGGGACAGTATATGCTGAATAAGAAAAAAGGATTTCAGAACTCAGAATTTTCTTGGTGTTTTCCTGAGTTAGACACTGATTAGTCTTATAGGATAATTCAGGTTTTTCATTTTCCTCTATAACTTGATTTTTGTTCCTGGTAATTCAGACTTGTCTTCAGCTTTCTAATGTAGTGGAAAATAAGTTTCCTTGTGGATTTACATATCCTACATCTCTTCATATTCTAAATGGTAATCAAATTGGCTTCAATGAAACCAACTTTGCTTTCCATTGGAATGGACTAAAAAGAGCTACTGTAGTATGTACCTATTACAGTTGGTTCAAACAGAAACTACGTGGCCTCTTTGAATGATGTCATTGTGAAATTACTATTAACCAAGAGGTGGTGTTTCAAGTATTTCTTCTTAAATCACCAGATTTGTACACTTTGAAAGCACCCTTTTCTTGGGTCACTCTTCTCGTGTCATTCTTTAAGAGAGCTATTTTCTTACAGATTAAGCAATTTGACTCCAGTATCACTTGAATTCTCCAAGTCACTCTTACTTGATAAAATGTAGTATTGCTCTCACCTTGACTTAGGTGTTGCTTCTAGTCTTATAATCTCTTAATTTTACCCTCCCCTAACTGCAGCAGGCACAGTTGCACATGCTGTTCATATATAACTCATTGAATTCTAACAACCACTTTGGTTGTGTGTGTGTGTGTAACTTACCACTATTTTTTTCCTTATTTATATATATTTGACATCAATTGTAATCCCCATGTATTCCCCATCACCATTTCACCAGTGTACCATCACCTCAGTCCCTTGTGCTCTTATCTGCCCTCAACCCTCTCCCTCCCCTGCCCCCACCAAGTGTCCCCAGTTTGTCTTTTTGTTTTTGTTGTGTTTTTATTATTATTTTTGTTATTATTCTTTTCCTTGATCCTTATTTGGTTCCCTTATATTCCTTCTAGGGGGAACCATCGGTATTTTTCTTATGCCTTCTGACTTATTTCACTGAGCATAATCCCTTCCAGCTCCATCCATGTTCCTATGAATGACTCTAGTTTAGCTTTTTTGATTGCTGAATGGTATTCCATTGTGTATATGTACCACAGGTTCCTGATCCAATCATCTGTTTTTGAGCATTTAGGTCTCAGAACCACTTTGTAGTGATAATGTGGTTTTATTACTCTCAACCTACAACTAAGGAAAGCAGCACACAGACAAGTTAAGTGCTTTTTCAAAGTCACATAGCTAATAAGAGGTGGAGTCAGTGTACAAACCCAGGCTACCTAGCTTCATAGTCCTTCACCTTAATTACAACACAGGCCCTCCTGGTTCAAAGCAGTTTAGTTTATTAACTGTGCTTTCTACTTAAGGTAGTAGTAGAAAGCTTCTTTAGACAGCTTGAAGACATGCAGATTGGGTCATGAAGCCACTTATTCTTAGTGCAATCTTTGAGCTGGTTGCACTGCATATCACCCTCATTCACAATAAGCATGCTTCAGGACGATAATAACACTAGCCACCTCTTAGGGTTGTTAGAATTAAAAAGTACTTGATGTAAAGTGCCTACCCCACACTAGACACTATAAAAATTCTCTTCTTTCTTTCTTAAGTATTTTTTAAAGAGGAATATTTCAAAATACCCAACACTTCTGACCTTGTCCATAGGGAAAGGATTGTAACTATACAGAGCATTGTTGTGTCAGAAGAGAGTATTTGTTAATATAATTTTTTAAACTTACATTTCTGGTAAAAATATCTCACACCCAGGGAAGGCATAATTGTTCTATAAAGGATCAGGCAATAAATTTGTTAGAAATTTGCAGGCCATACAGTCTCTCTCACAACTTACTTCTGCCATTTTAGCACAAAAGCGGTAAGGAATGGGTATAGCTGTGTCTCTGAGGTGTTTGCTGACCTCTGAGCTAGGGTAACTTTTTTTATATCATCATTTATTTTAGCTGAGAAATGACTTTTGCATACCCCTAGAAATTGCTATCCCAGTGGAGTATTAGTTGTTGTTGTTGTTGTTTTTCAGTTTGAATTCGCAGGGCCCTCATATTTATTCATATTTGCCTGTTACTTCATTTACTAGTCTCCGTTCTAATGCTTGCATGGACTTGGGTTTTTTCTACCTGACATTTTGGTTTAGTATGAGAGGGGAAAATGACTGCTTGATAACTATTTTCTGATCTTCTGGATCAGAAGGAAAGCTAGGTAGATGTAATTTTTAAAGAGATCAAGATCAGTTATTCAGGATAAAAATCCCACCTGACAATAAAATGTCACTTTAACAGAGAGAGGAGTTAGAGGAAGGGACGGGGGCACTCAGGTCTAAGAATCAGGCATATTTTTTTCCCTCCTGAGGAAGAAATATCATAACTGATGGTAAATCAAAACCAGAGATTTGACACTTTTCTGTGATCATTCTGCAGTGTTTGTTCCCAAGGTGAGGTATACCACAGGGCCCTTGATTTCAAAGATAAATACTGTACAAATAACCATCCTGTTGTCTTTCCCTCGCAGCCAACAGAGGGATGCTTTATCAGAATCAACAGATACTCAGTCTATTGTACACATTTATTTCCCTGTTTCTTCTCAAAGCAAGTTGCAGTTTGAGTGTTGATTTTTTTTTTTAATCTATCAACCATGAGTTACCATGTGACTGTTGAATTTGTTAGAGCTAACCGATACCAGCAGGTGCTCGTGCTAACTCGAATGAAATCCTCCAGCCCTGCATTGCTTAGAATCCTCTGCTAACATAAAACAGATAAACAATCCCAGTGCCGTCCAGATAGTTGAAGCTCCTGGTTTCTTGTATCCCTCTCCCCACTTGGATTTTTTTTTTCTTTTCAGAGCAGATTGAAGACACAATCTTTACCAGTAAAAACATGAATTTATAATTCTTCCCTTTTTTTCTTTTTTAAAAAGAGCTCTATAATTCTTTGGCAAGGTGGGGTGTGGATTTGAAGGCTAAATCATTTCCTGTTTCTAATTTAGAATGTAAAATCAGACACAGACCCATAGTTTCATAAATATCAGGTCCTCTTGTGTGCTTGGGAAACCTATTTCCACTTCCCCCTAGTTTTGCTTTCAGATGGTCACTTGTATAAAAGCTATCAAAAGTATAATATTTACCCTTATTTATGATTCCATTTGAAAGGAACTTTGTGTGTGTGTGTGTGTGTGTGTGTGTGTGTAGGTTATTTGTCCTGAAGAGACTCACTGTGCAAAACAATCGAAACAAAAATTCCTTTGCATGTTTGTCAGATGTACAGATTTTTTATTAAGGCCAAAATAAACTTTCTATGTGCTTTATTAGAAGACATAGAGAAACATGTTGAAAGAAAATGCCTGGAGGTGGAACTTTGACCCTTTCCTAAAGATTGAGGGCTGTAGACAGTGGAGGCCATTTCATTGGTAATTTGCTTTTTAAAATTTATCCTATGAATTTGACTTCTCAAAACTGTGAAGAATTTTATGTGAAAGAAACTACTAAGTGTGCCTGTTATGTTTTCACAAGTGTTTTTATCATGGTAACATCTTGTTTACTTTAGTTCCCTGCCTAAAACTACTTGGAACATGTTAAGAAAACATTTCAAGAAAGCCTCGACAAAGAGGCTTTTGTTTCACAGCCACTGTGAGGCTGCAAGGATCACAAAGGTGTTAACTTTCAGCCCCTTAAGCACTTCCACATGAAATTCCAGCAACTATGTTTGTGGTTTTGGAAAAACAAAGTGTATGTTAAAGAAACCAGGTATATGCTAATACATGTCGAAGGAGGCCGGATATCATAAATTGTTTCAAACCCATTTGTGGCTCTCGGGTTTGCACGCCTGAATGTTCTGCAGCGAAATTACCTCTAGTTAGTGCAGGAGATGTGAGCACATGGAGAGGGAATAGCCATTTATAATGTGGGTGTATGCAAATTGAATTCCAGCCTCACAATTTAAATCTCAAGAACATGGGGATGAAATGTTCCCCCATTAGAGCCCAACCGATTCCAAAATGAGTGTCATGTTTTTATGATTTTGACTTTTCCACTTATCATGCATTTTTGGTTGTTTTAGAAAAACAAAAATTGGGTGTTACCAATTTTTTTTTTTAATTTTTCCTCTCAAAAGACTTTCCTTTCACCTTTCTGACATTGTTCAGGAGTTCAAGACCTTTCAAAGTCCTAGAAGAGGTCAGAGTGGCCTAAATACCACAGTGCCCTCTAGTGATATACAGAATATTAGAAAAGTTTCAACAAGTTTGCCAAGGATAACAAGCCCACTTTGCTCAAAAAGAAGCAAATAACATTTGAACACATTTTTTTTTTCACTAGACAGATTTTATTTA
>JAGFMF010011868.1:2083094-2233094 GCA_019455555.1 Galemys pyrenaicus | reverse complement strand
CAGAGCTCCTGCATATAGTAGAACTGATTGAAATTTCAATTTGTTAGCCTTTTCCCTGTTAGAAAATATAATAACTAGTAAAAGGACCACAAGACAGGCATACTCTGCATGTGGCCTGAATCATCTGTAAACTTGATGTGCAGACCATTAACAGTCAAGAACCCAGGCAGAGTGTTCCTTTTAAATAATTGCCTGCATTTTTTTCCTTTCATTGGCACATAATTTGCACGTGTAGGTTCATGTTTCAGATTTTATACATTTAAAGTTGCTTTTCTTCTCTTTGCTATTTCTAACATTCTTGTTTAACCCATTTCAATGTAAAGATGTCATTGGTAATTTAAAATCAATTTTCTTGTGAAAAATACTCATCTTTAGAACCATTGAAATTAAACTCTTCTGAAATATCCAGTGGATTCCGTTTCAGATTTCTACCCATTGAGGTGGTCTTGAATGTTGCCTCTTCTAATTTCTTACATTTTCTTACTTGTGTGTAAAAGGTTATTTCCAGATGCCCTGAAGACCTTTTTCCTGAAAGACGTTTAGTTTGGTGTTAACAGTGTACCTAATTCCATGTAATGACAATATTGAATGGTGGGGATGGAAAGGGCAGGCCACCCACAAAATTACTATCTATTGTGAACCAGACCTGCTGCCTAGTTTATGCTTAAACATCCTGTAACTTATATTTTCCTTTTTGTTTCTCCATTTCACTTAATGATTTTCTATGTATTGTTGCAGACATCTCAACAGTGAGCATGCGCTGGACGATAGAAGTACAGCTCAATGTAGAGTACAAATGCAGGTTGTACAGCAATTAGAGCTACAGGTAAAACCAAATTTATTTTTAATATTGCCTCAGTATTCCTCAAATTCCAGATTTCTGTAGTGTTCTGTAATGAGTTCCTGTGTACTCATTATTGAATGGAAGATCCAAAAACTAATGTTGTATTTTATTTTACTTTTTAAAATTTTTATTTTATTATTTTTAACTCTTTGGGCAAGTTCAGCTTCAGTTCATTCATTGGAACTGCTGCTCAGACACTTCAAAGTTCTGTGCATGTGTGTGTTGCCAACTCCATGACTACTTTTAGCTTTTCCATCTCTCTTATTTTCCCTCCCTTCTCTCTTCTCCTTTGAAACTTTCTGGTTATCTGTTTTGCTTTAAGTTCCCTACGGTGCTCATATTATTAACCTCTAGCTAGGAAGACAAGATGGCAAGAGAGACAGAAAGAATGAATGTGAATGGAGAGAAAGCAAATGTAAGTGAGAGTAGGCAAGTAAACACACATTCAAACAGATTTTCCAGAGTTGTTATAAAAACTGGAAGTTAATTCCTTGTTTTGCATTATCCCCTCTTTTCTCCATCAGTAAGAGTTCATTGTGCATTGTTCATGTGCAAGCATACACATATTCATATACATAAATGTACACACACACTATATATATAAAAACATATATGATTTTTATAAAATATATTTGATATAGCCCACTGGATATATTGCAGATTTTCCTGTGGGCACAGTTATGAGGGATGGGAGTCCAATTTAACATGAGTTCTAGTTCCTGATGTAACTTGTTGATGAACCATCATATTTTAACAATAATTCCATTCTTGGTATAATTAATAGAAAATTAGTTTCTAAAAGTAAAAATTGGGTCAGAAATGGAGATTATTAAAATGTACAATTGCAAAAGCCTGACCCTACAAACCCCATTTATGCAATCGAGTTCCAAAATGCTTTTGAGTGCTTGATGACTCACTGTGGCTTCTTCCTCTGGCTGGTTTAGTGTAGGCAAGAGGTTAGCCTAAATTAAAACAATGTTGTACATTATATTGTTACCAGCCATGGAAAAGCCTATTTTGTATGCAAGACAGCAATGCTGAGATATATGGAGAGCCCTAGGCTAAGTACAGAAGATAATTACATTTGGAATTTTACTGAGTTAAGTCATTTACAGCTTCAAATAGTTGCAGAGAAAAATCAGCCAAAACACACTTAAACTTTTTGTTGTGACTTTTCGGGATTGAAAGGTTTTTTTTTAATTAGTTATCATCTTGTATGACAAATTACATTTTTTTTTTTAGTTAGGTTGTCTCAAAACTTATTTTCTTAGTTAATATTTTTTACATTCAAACTACAGAGATGAACTTAGGACAGTAGGCTATATCTTATAGGCAAATGGAACATTGATTGTAAATACCCCAAATTTCAATATCTTTGGAAGCATCCTTAAGTTTAGCATGTTTTTGACATGAAAAAAGGACTATATCCTATCCCCAAAGTTCACTTAGATGTCAATTTCTATTGAAGTTTGATTCAGAACTAACCCTATGATTATTAAACCTGAATTCATGTATATTGGTGATTGTTTATAAAGTGATATGTTTGTGCATTTATTTCTTTATTTAATAAAATTAAATCCTTAGTGATTGCCTAAAAAAATCCTTCACCAGAATTATCATGCCACGCCAAGGTAGTCATTACAAACTGCACATTTGAGTTCGGGGCCTTTTTTCGTGACTTGGGAACGGTATCTTTTTTGTTAATTATTCCTCACTCTTCATCAGTAAATCGAGTGGTTATCCCCTGGGAATTTCAGTATCATTTTTTGGTGGAGCGACCAAGGAGTAGTACAAAGTAATTCTTTGACTATTTGTGAATTATATTTATTTGGAGATTCCCTTTAGTTCCACACCAAAGAGAAGTCTCAGGTTGTTCACCTCGTGTTAAAAAATCAAAGCTCATCTGGCCAGCAGTTATTATGTGGTTATTACCTGTGATGTTCCTAGTAATATTTTTGCTTGAGAGTGTGCTTTAAGTGAAAGAAGGGACAGACTAATTCTGAAGGGTTCAGTATTTCTGAAGCCTGAGAGAATTGTTAAAAGTGATAACTTAGTGCAGGTCAGAACAAGGGTTGGCAAAATATATATGCATTGTGGGTCAACTCTCACCTGCCTAAGAAAGATTTTTATATTTCGAATGGTTGCCACTGAGGGTGGGGAGGGAGTAAAAGGAAGAATAAATGAATATAAAATTCAATTATTTTTGTCCGAATATGAAGTTGTATAGGAGCATGGCCCCACCCATTTAATTAAGCATTACCACTGGCTGCTTCTGCATTACAACACAAGAGTTGAGTAATTGAAACAGAGTCCCTGAGGCCTACAAAGCTGAAAATATGAACTATCAGTCTGGCCCTTGCAGAAGTTTGTCAAGTAACCCCTGGTCTAGAGGATCAGAAAAAGTGATTTGCATGACCTTATTAGCTACTTGTTTGTGTAGGTTCCTGGCTAACTGCTCATCCCTCCTGCCCCTCCCTTCTTTCCCTTGGTGTATAAAACCAATTTAGTCACCACATGTGTCAAGTTTTGCCATAGTAACTTCACATGGTATGCATCTTCCCATTTGGTGGGCATGGAAAGCTGGCTGAGACACTCATCTATTCATTTCCTCATTTATTTGCAACATTACATGGATCCTAATTTCGTAGTGCAAATTTTGCTGGAGCCATGAAGAGTGTAAGAAGGGGTAAAATAGATAAGGCTTCCTTTTGGTTCTTACATTCTAGAAGGAAAAGTTGATTATAAATAATTCTGCAGTAGGGCTGTCTGTTCATTGGATAGTAATGCATAACGTTAATTGGTTCTTGAAAATTCCGCAAACCTGCTCAAAACAGAGCTGCAGTGTCAGATGCCAATCCAACACAGATTTTATTCACTAGTTATTTTTAATCAGATGAGCCTACAGAAGAAAATGTGAACAGTTTTTAGATTTAAAGACGCCCTTGCCCTACAACAGAGGTAAGAGAAGCACAGGATTAGCTTGAGAGTCTTCAGGCTGCAAATCTGGCACATTTGAGAGACTGGGACAAGTTACAGTAATATGCCAAGCTAAACTCACTGTAGGTATCCTTTTTCTTTGACTTTCAATATTTTATTGTTTGTGCCATTTGTTGCACCCATGTCTAGAAATGTACTTTTTAATTTACTCACCTGTCATTGTGTCTGTAGAACCTGAGACATTGGGGAAATGAGGCCCATAGTAGCAGGAATGCTTTGAAACGGTGTTTTTATACTTAGTCTTTCTGGCTCATTGCTGGTTACATAGGTCCCCATTGTCTCCGTGGCACACTGCATCTTCGTCTAAAGGAGATTCCCTGTACATGACTGACTGAACGCTAGTTTTGTTTCTCTTAAAGAAGACATTTCCCATTGCAGGAAATACCTGAACCTCCAAGTTGCTCAAAGTATATCACAAGATTACCATTTCTTAATTTGACTTTGAAAAACATCTGCACCACTTTATCATTATAGGAAAGAGAATAAGGTTTGAACAGTTTCCAAAGGATGGTCACCAAAATGAAGTATTGATTAATTAGAGGTTCATTATGTCTACCCCTCTCAATTATTTTGACTGTTTCTAATTGCCCTAAAGGATTCCACTGGAGAACTCCAGAGGGCACAGTTAGTCAGCACCAGGCATGAGCAAAATTAGCAAGGGGCTCCAGAGTGCAGTCCCTTGTACCTTTTCAGCAACCCTAATCTAACCCTTAGATCCTTAACTCTGACTTAGGGCCCTTGTGCTTCTATCCTGTAACTAAAAACTCCCTAAAGGACTAGATGTCATTTTAAAACCTCATCTTTAGGTCATTTTTAAAACCTCATCTTAGGGGACTAGTGACTAGAGATGTTTTCTTTCTTGTTGCTGTCTGTGCAGTAGTGCATTGAAGCAAATGAAAAACCCTTTAAGGGTCTCATGGTGAGAGTCCAGACAACCAGGCAGAATTCAAGATGAGGGATGATGGGGTCTGCCTTACACCCATCTAATCATCCACATCTTTAAAATTTTTGTTACAATATATCAAAATGATAGTGCATGTTTTCTTAGCTGTGGATGTTTGTTAACAGAAAAAGACTGGTAAATTTTAGTGACCATATTAGACCCTATCAATCACTGGTCTCATTGAAAGGGAAAAGGCATATTCATTGGCATTCTGAGGCTTCTTTGACTATTTCTAGTTGGGTTTCATTATTATGAAGACAGTTCTAATTTTTTGACATTTTATCAGTTAAAATTAACTCCAGCTATTATCTGGATGCCTGATACTATAAACCCTAAGATGTTTGCGAGCCCCTTAGATAGACACCTAACATCAAGAGACATGGGTACCACAGAAATCTTTTGGGTCATAGATTTTTGAGTGAGAGAATATATTTTAAGATTTTATCTGTTAGATTTTCTCTTCTGACAGATTGTTCTGGGTGATAATGCAAACAAGGAGTTAAGGGAGAACTGGAGGAGGGAAAAACTTTCCCACGATCAACAAGTATGATCTTATATAGGTCATGAAATGTACACCCACACAAACCCAGAAGAGGGGCAGACTCAAGAACTGTAAATATGTTGAGAGTTAAAATTGCCCACCAAGTGCCAAGTGGCCAAGATTATGAGGTGGCACTTGAAGCTTCCTTGATAGATGAGTACCTACTGTCAACCGCACTTAAATCCAGTTACCTAGTCTACTCGGGTGGGCCATGCTGATGTGCTCTGTCAACCATTAAACAGGGGATAAGATATCAGAAAAGGTATCTCAGTAGCCAGATCCAAATTCCCTTTTGGGGGCAGGATAAAGTACTCTGTTTACCAGATAAGAGAAGTCTGCTGAGGTCTACTTCTTAGTGGGTCTACCTCTCAGAGAGCTTAGATGTTTGTTAGAGAGCTTAGACATTGTTCTGACCACATAAATAGATTTTAATCTGTTATATGACTGTGTGACCTTGCTCGGTTGTCAGCATATAAAGGAAGGCTGTGAATGAAACAGAGTAAAATCCTTGGAGATTGGGCATTTTTGTCATGTCCATAACTCGGCTTATATCAAGGGTCAGGGCTCAGGATATGCTGCCTAAAACTTCAGCCTAGAGAGCCTGTAAATATTGAAAGCAACTAAGGGGGAAAAGAGCCAACCAAATTAATGGGGTTTATCTGTCTGACCCAGGCAGAGAGGGGGGATTTTATTTTTTATAATAAAAGGAGCACCTTTTATTTTTTTATGGTTTTTCCATTCCATCACTATTAAGCACCTATTATATTCAAAGCACTGAATACAGATAAGTAAGGTGGTCTCTTCCTTCCTATAATGCAACCTTGTTAGGGGTAGGGCAAGCAAAGCTTTAACTATACCGCCAACCACAGTTGATAAGACATTCAAGGCCAGGGGAGTCACTTAAAGATTTGCCTATATTATAGGGTGAGGGAGGGTAGTCAAATAACATATTGTTCATTTGGAAATTTTTCTATTCAACAAGAAATAGGTGACCATCTTCACAGTTTTCTTAGCTGGGAAGGAGGATTCCTGGGACTTGTGATTTTCAGTCTCAAAACAGGGAAGTGTCTGGGCAATTGGGGCTGAATTGGCTGCTCTGTCAGTTTGAGTCCATTGACTGTGGCCCTGTGTTTTGTTTTTAATTATTTCCTCAAGGAGCTCCACAACTCCACCATGGAGCTCCACAATTTAAAAGGGTCTTTTATTGTACTTGTACTATATGCCAAGGCTCTATACTCAGTGTGCTTCATACCCTCGGTTTCATTGAGTCTTCACAACTCTTCTGTGAATAAAAGTCATTTTTAAAGGGAAAATAAATCAGTATATATCTCACATTTAATGAGCATATTTAATATAATATTTCTTCTTGTTCTTGGGAAAGGTATTACTAAATCAATAGTGATGTTAAGAGTCACTGGCCTCTTAAAGTCAAAGAAGTAGTTCTCAGGCCCTCCCTGGTGGTGCAGTGGATTAAGCAACGCACTATGAAGCAAACCGCAGCCACTGCAGCACGAGTTCGATCCCTGTTGACAGCTGGGGAGGGGACCCACATGGCGCAGCAGACCTCTCCTGCCTGGCCCGCTGCTCCCCTCAGCAGTGTGTTTCAGTCCACCTGCCTGTTCTGTCCCCTGCTCTGTCTAGTGGATTCTGTCACTTCCCCGCACCTCTGGCCTGCACCCCAGTGCTTGTGTGCATAAATAAATAAATCTTTAAAAAAGAAGAAGTAGTTCTCTCTGGTCCTGTCCTTATAGATGAGGAAACCACAGTTTAAAAACTAGTCTAATGACCTTGTTCAAAGCCAAGAGCAGAAAATGAGCGAAGTCCAGGATTCTGACCCAGCCTTTGTAGCTCACGCTTCTTTTGTTGTGGTCTGACAGTTTTTACCCAGGAGTTGCCATAGTCAAATGAGGTTTCATGCACATGCAAAGACATTTGAGATTCCTGGTCTTAACACTTGGTTGTGCACCATGCCCTTCTCGGCCTCACGCAGCCCTCTCCTAGACAATCACTGCCAACGGGGCAAGTCTGAAACTCAGCAGTGCTGGGAGCACTCTGAAGTTTTCTAGATCATCTGCACTCAGGAAATAGAAACTCTGAGAAAGTGTCAGCCAAGAGAAAAGTGCACAAATTTTGATAGCAGAGGGAGATGTCAAGCCTAACCCAGATGAATGACTATAGCCACATTCTGTGTGAGCACTCCAGTATTTGTGGTGCTGTTAGTAATCACACCAGGTGCCTGCGTTCACAAATACATCTTCTGCAATGTGACCCCTCATCAAGGCAATACTCAAAACAGTTGCTCATAGTGCTGTCCTCACAAAGCCCCGTGACTCTCCCTGAATGAGCTCAGAGTAGCATCAGAACTTCACATTGCCACTACTTTGTGATTGGCACCAAGGAAAAGAAGAGAGTCTCTGGGTTTCTCATTTCCATGTCCTTCCTTGAAAACTATGACACTTATTTTTCGTAACTTAAAATCCTGCTTAACTTTGAGAGCATTAGAATTCCTAGACTATGACTGAGTATTAGTGTGTGTCTGCTTTAAATGTCAAGAGAGTCTTTAATAACAACATGTAAGGAATGTTAAGATGGTGACAGAATACAATGAAAGTAGGGAAATTCTTCATTGGAGTGAAATGAGCCATAGGTTGTATACCTTCTGAGAGCTATAGCTGGTGGTCAAGAAATTATTTACAAGTTTTCATTGGTGCCAAGTTTTGAAGGCATGGGAACAAACCATAGCTTGATAAAGTACATTGAAAATAACTATTTGGTAAATACTCAGTTTGGTAAAAGAATTTCATTTCTACTCCTTCCAATCACTGCCTTTTTTTTTTCACTTTTTTTTCTTCTTTTGATCATAGATACTTTAGAGACCTATGTAACTAGATACACTCTGCCTCAATCATTTCTGTTTGGATCATCATTGTATACAAAACTTCTTAGGAAACCTAGACAGCTACTATTTAAGGCATACTCCATCCATGAAGAGAGTAGTGTCTGCCAAACCTACCTCATGAAACGTGGGTCCTTATTAAAACCACCCTGGTCCCTCCCTTGGAGTGTTGGGCTTAGCAAGTTTTGGTGAGACCTTAGTCAAGTAAATTGAGGCTCTTCATTGTATGGGAGTTATTCAGACTTGCCTACTCATAAATTGGGTGCCTGCTAAAACTACATATTCTACACCCCTTTCCATCCCTTCTGTGGAGATTCTGCATCAATAGTTTAGTTGTGGGGGTCAGAAGAGGCAAAGATCTGTGTTACTAGTGTCCTAGGTGATTCTCAGAATCACACCAGTGTGGGGAAATCAGACCAGGCATCATAATCCCAGGATTCTGCTTTTAGTTCTGCCCCACCCCAACTCCATGACCTCAGGTAAGATCACCCTGAAAACCTGTTTCCCCAACTATAAAATCTGAGAACAGGATTGGAGGAGCTGAAGCAGCCACGAAAATCATCGCTTCTCTGAAATTAAATGAGTGATTTGATCCCTTCTTCTCATCCGTCCTCAATAATTCTAGCATTTTTACACATCCCAAGTCCTTCATTTATTGCAGAAGAATTTTGCTTCTCACAAGTAAGAACAGCCAAATTGGGCTTAAAATGATTAGTCCTCCTGACAACATATAAAATGATTATGTTAAATGAACCCAAAACCGTGTTCCCTTTTCTCTGCTAAAAGAATGAGTTTAATCTCCTCAGTTTTTATCTTTGAAGATGTTGAATGAAGCTCCTAGCCTTCGGCAGATATCAGTGGGGCTGGAGTAATATACATGTTCCGGTATTGCACAGACTGGGCTATCTAAAACCTAATTTGAGGTCATGGCTAATAGAAGAGGGGATGACCTATATCAGCCAAGGGGGAAAATGCATTTGCTTAGAATGAGGGGAAGATACAGTGAGAACCAAGGAGATAAATCCATAAGAAATGGGCTTCATTTTTCCTATGCTTTTTTTTCTGTTCCATTCTTTAAAACATTAAAATTCTCTCCCTAGTTAGCCCAAACACAAAATTGAACTCCCGTTATGTTGATCCAGATTCCAAATATAGACTTTGCCAGTAGAAGTCTAAATAGACTAGACTGATTCAACTGTCCTTTAAAAAAATTAGATACTTTTTGAGCATTCATGAAGCACTAGACTGTCTGTTAACTGAGCTTTTTATGTGCAAAAATTTATCTAATCCTCAAAACAACCCTTCAAAGTTCAGAGATTGTGTTTCTGTATTTAGAAGGAAAAATTAAATACTTCAGAAGGTTCCATAATGCATTCAGAGTTGCAGAGCCAGAATTTGAACCCAGTAAAGTTTGACTGTGATGCCACATTCTGAAATCTACAAAACTGGTGAACAAACGTCCTAATTTAAACAACCCCTGCACTAGCGCTCCCCCTACTGTGTGGCCCATTGCCGTTCTTTTTATGCCTGGTATACCTCCTGTAGCCGTCAGAAAAGCTTTTAGAGAGTAGTTCTCTGTTAAGGGCACAACAAAACGCACAACAAAACGACTCTTTTAATTGAAAAACAAATTATTAGTTCCTCTTTGGTCTGTAGTTCTCATCTTCCTTCTCTTTGCTTTACATGGAATTCAGTTTATGAGAGATGCTAGAATATACTGAATGTTTGTATTCTTTATTATAATAATGAAAAGATGCTGTGACAATTGATGGGGATGGTGAGCTCATGGAATAAAAAGCGATAGAGAATCTGAAAGCTTTTTGAAGGACCAATGAGTATTATGAATGTAAGACAGCCCATTTAGTGAGAGAGGATGTGGTTTCAATAGGTGCGAATATCTAGCCTTTTTGCCTAAGAAAACAAAAAGTGCATTGGGCAAGTTGTTTTTTTTTTTTTTAAATTGTTAAAACTGTGTTAGAATTAGAGCTTTTAATTAATAGTAAAAATCTAAAATGCATCCAAGAATATATTACATGCTAGTTTGTACCAGTCAAACAGAATCAAAACCTTAGGTTTTTGCCTTCTGCAATCTCCTCCCTTCTTTTATAGTAAACCAGAACCAGAATGATAGCGTTTAGGTTAAGACAAAATAAGGTATCTGGGTATTCTCAAGCTACATGATAAATTCTGAATATTCTTATGGAAAAATAAGAAAATATTCTCATAATAGTGGCCTCCAGGGTTATTGGTAGGGCTGTGTATGCAAACTCCAGGGCTGTGTGTGCACATGGCCTTACTGCCTTTGGCCAGTGAAAGGCCAGCTTGGTAGAGGTTCAGATGGGAAGTGGAGGTAGTGATTTCTTTTGAGGCTGCAGGTTTGGAGTTGCTTCTACTTGGTCTTTGTAATTGCTACATCAACATTGTTTACCCCCAAATTAAGTCACAATTAATATTCATCAGACTCTTCAGTAAATGTCACTTCTCACCCTTTAATTTGTAATGTTCAGTATGGCAGACTACTTTGGGGTTTTAAAAAGAATGACGTTCAGTCCCCATGATAATTTTCAAACAAAACATTTTTTTAATTCAAGAATATTTTAATTTTAGCATCTAAAAACTTAGAAGACTCACATAAAAAAAATAACTATAGAGAAATGCAACTGCTGACATCTAATTGTTTGAACTGAACCACTTTGGAAAACTAAATTCCTTTAGCATTACGTGTTCAGAGCATCTTTCAGTTTGGCTGTTCAATAGCTTACTTACTAAAAAACAGAGGATGAATAACATAAAGTGGCTCCTAATATGGTATCATTTTCATTTCCTGTTTGTTGAAAGATAAACGCTAACACTGTAAGACTTTTTTTCTTCTTAATTTATTCCTCCCTGAACCACAGGGAATAAAAAGAAAAAAAAAAAAAATAAAAGCAAACGTGATATGGCTGGAGACTGAGTCATCCAGTTAGGAGAAGCTCAGAGCTTTTTCTCTTATGCCTTTTTACCCTGTCCTTTTCCTTCGCCTTCCCCTAATTCCTGAGACACCTTTAGAAATACCTTTATTTTAAACAGTATCTTCTATGATTTTTATTTTAGAGTAATTTAGAATTATTAAAAAATATATGATCTCTAAAAGAGTTAAGGTTAATCAGATGACGGAAGAAACGAATCCCGCCCAGTCCTAAGGCGTTACTTTGGAGAAATGGCCTATAACACGACTGAACTAAGACTGCTTCTTTTCTCCTTCCTGCCTCCTTCACACATGCCTGTCTCTTCTACGCATTTCTGGAAAATTCCACAGCTAAACTATACCTTTATCTTTTGGGAATACTATCTTCCCTTCTTTTACAGAGGAAATTGTTCCAAGTCCCCTATGCCCAATTTCCCAGACTATCAAAACTGTCATGTTAAAGTGGCCAAAGGAAACATAATGAAATAGTACCCAAAAAGTAGTATTTGAGTGTCTACTATATACATCCAATTAGAAACATCTATGCCTTCAGAAGGTAATTTTCTATAGAATAAGGAGATTTAAATTTTTTTAAAATGAGACTGGCACATTGCACATTGAACAAATGAATAAGTTTTTTCCGTGTTCATGAAAGATGGGAACCTGTCACCCTTGTGCCCCTGAGCCTGCCCAGCTAATGGTGCTTGCCAGCACCATCTTAGTCTCTGCATACCTCTTAAGAAAGATGAAGTTAATTTTGCATAAATATATTCATCTGTCTAGGAGTTTTTCCACAACCACAACAGATGAATTTATGAGTTTGAGCCACCTAGCTCATTTTCCTTTGGCCTCTTCATGAATAAGATTGGTTAATAGGCATGATTCACGTTTTTGTCTTTTAGCTGTCTGTGTTACACGGGACTCGTTGGTGCCAGCAGGTCTAGAACTTCCCAGTTAAATGCTAATGTATCTTGTGTTGAGAAATCTCACACTGGCACCTCCAGTTACTTAGAGTTTGGCAATGGTCATATAGATTTCAAAACAATTAAGCAATGAAAATGATTTTGTCATGTACCGTGGTGCTATAGTTTAATTTGGAATAAGTATCATTTTAGACGTTAAAATAGTAATGCATCTGCATTCAAAGAAATAACAAGTGTTTTCTCCCTACTAGCTTGCAAAAGACAAAGAACGCCTGCAAGCCATGATGACTCACCTGCATGTGAAGTCTACAGAGCCCAAAGCCGCCCCTCAGCCCGTAAGTACTGAGCTACATGGAGGGAAAAACCCTACAGAATTTCCTCCCTGCTTCTGCTCCCCAAGGATAGGAAAGAAGACAGCTGACAGATTTGAGTATTGATGTGATAGAATGCTTTTGAGTACGGTTAATCACGTGTTTCTGGTTAACCCTTTATGAGGAGAGCATGGTGTTAGGCATCCAGGGAGATGCAAGATGATTGAGACAGGGTCTTTGGTCATAAGGCCCAAACCACTAGCTCTTCTTTGAGACAGAATGATTAATGCTAAACCAAGGTACTAAAATGTGTTAGGAGAGCTCAATGAACACTTAAAAAAAAAAAAAAGGATTTCTGAATTGTGGAAACACAGAGAAAAGACAACCAGATCATAAGGCAGAAAAGTAGAAGATAAAGGCACTTCAGCCTAGTAAGCCAAGAAACTAGGATGTATAAGAAACAGAATGAAGGATACTCCAGACTAACTATCAGAGAAAAGAAATCAGAATTACAGGTTTTCCCTGCCATCCAAAAGCAGAAGAACATTCTTATTTAGTATAATTTGGTAGATTGTGTGTGTGCGTGTATGTGTGTGTGTGTGACTGGGATAATTGTTGCCATTAATTTATAAGGCAAAAAACCTGGACATTCCTGGCTCCAAAATTCATGTCAAATAGGAACATTCTACTTCTGGATAGTGGGGCCATATTGTCAGATAGCTTCAAGCTAAATTACTAATATTACTAAAGACTTTGAAATGAAAGTTAGTCCTTTACAGTTAGGAAACCAAATGCGGTATACAGAACTAAATTTAACTTCTAAGAAACTCCTATTTCTTGCTTTTTTCCCCTTTTACTTGACCTTCAAGAGTATCACCGAGGCACAAGGTAGTTAATATCAAAGCAGAAGGATGATATCAAGATCCCAAATCCTATCTTGGCCCTCATTCCTTTTTATAAATTAATCACTTTAACAGTTATATTTCTCATATACGTACATTTCTAAAAATCTTCTGGTAGCATCAACTGATTATTCAAAATGGAGAGAGTGAGTGCTTTGCTTCTTGATTTTAAGATTTGTAAAATTTAAAGGTACACTGCCTTTATTTGATTTTGCTTGGAGTCACTGTGTGAAAATTAATTGAGCGTTGACAATCTATAGTTAGTACCAGCAATTTTAATCAATATGCAATGATGCAGCATAATGGCAAAGTATTGGTTTATCTGTTTTGACTGATTTTTTTCTATAAATAAAGCAAACATACACCCATATATGTATGATTTATGGTGATAGAAATAAAGCGGAGTCAGACTATTAACCCAGCAAATATGGTAGCCTGCCAAGATGCAGTTGGCAGACAAAATTAATGTCTGAAACAGAACACATTACTGAGATATAGGACATAAAATCATTAAACACTTTGCGTATCCATTTTTACTAGGAAAGAGTCCTTAGTTTCCATGTGTTTTGCAGCAAATGACTGTAGGACTGTGTAGGCTACCAAAAAGAAAGGAATAAAACCACAACAGGACATTCGGTACTTTTTCTATCAACCCCTTTTCCTATCAGCCTTTCTTTTCAAGTAGGATTTTAGGACTATTATGAGCCCAGCTAAGCATAAATTAATAGAACCCTGAAATGACCAAACTGGCATTCCAATGGGCATAGCTGTTGCTTAGGGAATGGATCACTCTGGAATTCCCTGGAAGTCTTCAGGTGACTTTAGTTTGTAGTTTTCAGGGAAATGGTTTTCCCATGATGAAGTGTTTGAATCCTTACACCTGGCAACAAGAGAAAGCATGAGATTGTCTCGTTTCCTGCATGGATTAAATACAGTGATAGAATAATCTCTGGACTCAGCATGGTAGGAATGGACTCATTTTGGTTCAGGGGACTCCTGGGAGGGAGGAGGACGGATAAAACTAGACAAGGAATCACAAGACACCATGGGGCGCTCAGTGAGGGCTGGGGCTGAGTGTTAGTGAGGACTGCCATGTACTAAGCCTCCACAGACCACAAAAGGATCACTGGGAATCTCCATGCGGACCAGTGTCAAGCAGCCAATAAACAGGGAACAACAGCCATGGGGGAAATGCAGAGAAGGAAGGTTTGTCTTGATTATTATTTAAAAAAAAAAAATGTTTTACATTCTAGAAAATTATAACTTTGAAGGGGACCTCCTACTAAATTTATTTTTAACTGCTCTATTGAAAATTCTCTACCACTAGTCAACATTATCTCTTAGTAGCTCAGCACAGTATTTCTTTATTAAAAGAAATAGGCACGAATATTTTTGACTGAAAAATTAATAGCTTTTGAATTCATACACAGCAGGTTTTCTTTTGCAAAGAAGTCCAATATCGCTGCACAGCACTTCTATAACCATTTATTTAGAGTCCAAGTCAAACCTTTGACAGCCAGAGCAGCGCTACAAGCCAATATAAAGAACTCCAAGATGTAAACCAACAATAGGCCGTCTGTGTGAGGTTTGCCATTGTCAAATACATAGATTGTTTGGATTAGTTTATGTAAATGTACTGTTGTATTACCCTTTGAAAAAAAAAAAGATCACATTTGTGTATGAAAAGTGGTTTCCTTCACAGGCAGCATTATAAATTCCTTATCCTTTAACTTACATGTAAGAAGTAAAAATTGGTGCCTGACAAGCAGATATTGTGTGACACTCTGTTGCCGGAGTGAACCTGCCTTCTTTTCATTTGTTGGAAAATAGAAAAATTTATTATAGATACCATCTTATAAATCAGGAATTATTAAAACATGTATAGGTGAGGCATTGGGAAATTAATTATAAAAGGTAGACATATAGTGTTTTGCATAAATTTTTACTTCCTTGCCAAGAAAAAAAAGAAAGAAAGAAAGAAAGACGGGGAAAGGCACACACATGTAGCCAGCCTTTATTCTTTCACCTTTAGGGACTCAGAGCTCTGGTGATTAGTTTTGGGTGCAAAATAGCCCCTTTGCCTGTAATTAATTTATCCCACCTTAAAGATAGAATGAGTGGTATGTGTTCAAATGAGTGTCCTTCTAGAATGTTTCATTTGAAATAAGCTGTCAGTGGGATTCAAATCTAACCATAGATGGGGACTTTCATGTTACAGTCTTGCCAGTAAGTTTATGAAGTTTGTTCTTTTTTCCATTTCTGTTTAAAAGGAACTTCATGTTTATTTTAAAATTCTTAGTCACTAAGTGATAGAATGCTTTGCTGTAAACATTGCTTTTCACTAAATGCCATTTGGGTGGTAAGTGTCATTTGTTGTATCCAATCAGCCAGCCAGTCCCCATTTCATTGCATCAGAGTAACTGCCAAAACCTTTGTGGGTTGTTCTTACATCAGCTCAGAGACACGTTTTCTGGATTCTGTTGTGAACTCGTCTTCAGATTAATATAGTTTGAGGATATGCTCCTCTAAGGACAGTCTCTTTGAGTTTTTAGAGGCAGCTCTAAAGCCAGTCCACACTGGGAAGGGGCTAGATGAGCTAAAATATGACTTTGCTGTTCTTATTCCTTGGACACCTACAGTGGCATCTCCTCTTACTTGCTGTAAAATCTTCTAAACTGAAAAAAAGTATACCCAACACTAAGAATTATACACAAAATGCAAACTGCAGGTTGATCCTATAAAAGGAATTCTTGCATTCAAAAATCTTAACTGTTGCCTCAACAAATATTTATGGAGCATGCCGCATAAAAACATAGAGTAGTATAACAGACAGAACCTTTCCTGCCACCGAATTTGTTTGGAGGCTTGCAGGACAAACTGAAGTGTTAAAATACACACACTCTCACTCACTCACTCGCTGAATGAATCAGGCTATGTGTGAGTAGAACAAGTTACCTAGAATGGTGAGGCTGAGGAAACCTTGTGGGAGAAGAGATGTCTAAGATGGAAACTAAAAGATGAATAGAGAGAAGTGGAAAGAAGTCAGCATCCTCTATGAAGCTTCCTTAGGCTAAGAGGACATTTTAAGGAATGTGTTTAAGGAAAACGTTGGGAGAAGAAGGTGTGTAATGAGGATCAGTGTGGAGGAAGGAAAGAATAGTGTCAGCAAAGGTAAACTTTCCTAATTTATTTTATTTATATATAGCTTTTAATTTTACTAAGGCTTGGCCCTCTGTGGAAGAGGAGATGTAAAAGTTTGCCCGGCTGACTACATATTTTAGCAGTTGGTTGCATACAGTGGGAAAACCCTTTCTTGACATATGTGTAGAATGGCCAGCATCTTTGTATTTGGGGTTTTCAAGGATATTTTTCTTTTCCTCATTAAGAGAAACAAAAGCAAAATGATCAAACAGTGGTAAACTGTTCTAATGAGAATGATTGATACTCTTTTCTTTCAAACTCTGTAACATTCTCAAAGTAAACACCAGATTGTGTTGCTTGGGCTTCTTGTCTGTATACTTGCTCCATGGAGAATTTGCTGATCTATATCCTTGGAGGGAGGTTGTAACTCAGAGGACAAAACAATAACAACAACAAAAAGAAGCATGTCTTGTTATGACTTTATTAAGTTGCTAAGGATTTTTTTTTTAACTTTTCACTATCATATCAGGAGACAACTGCAAATCATATTTTATAATCCCCAGTACATGAGAGGTACGTTTTGCTTTAGGGGATTCCTACACGCTGAGAACAAGTGATCCTGGAGAAACCACATTCCTTCAGATTTGGTGGGCAAGTAATTATAGTGTAGGTAGTATATATCCTTCTTTATGAAAATGTTATAAAACACTTACAGGAACTGGGATATTTGAAGTGAACTATAGTATTAGATTTTCCTTTTTACGCATTCTCTTTTACTCCAACCATAGCAATTAGGACTGTTATGAAATAGTTTTCAACTGCTATAAAAACAAAGTGCTTCCCTCTGAAAAAGGGGTCTTTTAACTCAGAAAGAAATGAATGATCCTTAGGGCTGCTGCAGCCTTGCTTTAGACTCAGAGAAATAATATCAGGCAGCCATAAAAAGAGATCTCAGGCACAGCGCACACAGGCTGCTACTCACAAAGTCCCCCTCCTCAACTCAAGGCCAGGGGGTTTTTTGGTTTGTTTTTAGTGTCACTGTTAGTCTCACCTCCCTCTTGGTCATTGGCCCTGGCCAGCTCCAGGCTCTAATCCAGTATCAGGGCCCAGGCTGAGAGAGGACGGGAAGCTTGAAAAGGCCTCCCTAGTCTCCCCATGGTCTCCTAACGTCCCTTCAGCCTCAGAAGAGCCAGCTCGTCCCCAAAGGCGAGTGATTCATGTCTAGAAACACAGGGCAGTTAAAGCAGGATTTGAGCCCGCTCAGGCCAGTAAAACCAACAGCAGAAAAACGAGTTCTGTGAGCCTGAAAGTCCCTACTAAGCAGCTGTGTCCCTTGGTGTTTTGGTTTCAGGTTTGTCTTTTGTTCTCAGAATCTGTTTTCATGTGAGGCAAGAGCACAAACAAAAATAAAAATGAGTTCTTATGGGAATACTTACGACAAGTCTGTTTCTGTCTGGGGTTTACGTCAGCGGTTTGTTTACTTTTTTAAAATGTGAGTGACTCATCATCTTCAAGAGAGAGAGGAGGTTACTGTTTAAAAAGTAAAGATTAATCTTTTAAAAGGACTAACCAGAATGTTAGGTAGCTGATACACTTCCAATAGTTTGGATGGGTGGTAAGATTTCCAGAATTGTCCTGAAACTGACTTTGGGGGAAAGACGGTGGTTGAGAACACACATGAAAAAATAAAACCCTACAGCAATTTTCAGTGACATAAGAATGTAACTTTTGGCCAGAGTTTCAAAGCGATTATCTTTGTCGAAATCATCACATGATAGAAACTTGCCATGTAGAAAATATCAGAGTAACTAGCTTTTCTAAACATAGCAACTTCTTTTTAAATAGAAAATGAACACAATAAGGAAAATAGGAAAAGAAACCCTCCCAGTCCAATCCCTTCCTGCTCCATACCCAGGAAAAAAATCATCATTAAAAACTTAATTATAATCCGAAACAAACACATATGCTTTCATTTCTAATTGATGAGTGTGTTAAAGATTTAATAGTTTACAGTTAAGATGACTGTTTAAAGATTACAGTAAAATCTACACCATTCCCGATATGTTCTTCTGTTTTGAAGTCTGTAATTATTATTATTTTTTTTAAGGGGGAGAGGTTCGTGTTTTTTTCAGAGAATTAGAAAAGAAGGTTTGGTTTGAACACAGAGCTTGTTTAGACTCCTTCATGCTCCGTCTTCTCTCTCCCTCATGACCACCCTCCACCCAAAATGGTAGTTCCTCAAGACAAGCATGTGATCATGAGGCAAAAGTTTAAAAGTTAAAAAACTTCTATAGCAGTTGACAAGGTTGACATTTCATTAACTTGTTGGTTCAGCCTTCAAATGATTTCTCAAGGCAAAGCGCCCTGTTTGGAGTTTACAGCTTTTTGTTCTTCTTTCCCTCACAGGCCACAGTCATGTTTAATTTGGAATCTGGGCTCCTTTGGCAAATTAGCAATTAGAACAATTTTGTGGGAATATGTATATGTGTCATTAGTTTTTCTGCAAATTAATAGCAAGGGCAGAGGTCAGGCAGAAATTTTCCACTTGACTGCAGTTCCTCTATTGAGACTTGGCACTTGGTTTTGGAATGGCCACAGCTGCTCTCAGACACCCTCTTCCTCTAGGAACTGTCTTTTAATTAGTTTACCTCATAGCCATCATTACAAATATTACTGCCTCCCCTCCTCGAAATAAAATTACTGTTTCTACAAAATATTCCACTGACATCTTGCACCACTGCACATTGATGGTGGGGTCACTCGAATGCTGCATTTAATCATTAGATCACCTCCATTCGCGTTTCCTAATTAGAGTCCTTACAATACATTTTTATCTGGTAATTAGCTGAGATTGGCTGCTTCCTCTGTGGCTTATTAGAGACAGCCCAGCAGTGGGTGTGAATCACAGTGTCATTTGTCAAGCCTGGTAAAGCCCCCTCTTTACTCTCTCCTGGCTTAGTGTTTATTTCCACTTGCTACCGATGTTCAAAAGCTTCCAGAAAATTCTGCATCTCTTTCTTCATGGCTCATGCTAACCTGTAGGAATTTTATTTTTCACTGTTGCTTTTTTGGTAGAAACAGTTCAAGTGTTAACACATTTGTAAAATCTATAGGGATCAGGTTTTTGTTTTTGTTGTTTTTTGTTTTTTCACATTATATGGCATGATGCCATGTCATATTCTTGTCTAGTCTTCTAGTTGGTGAGGACCTACAATGATGGGCTTGCACTTGCTACCGGTTTACATAAGTTTTCACTTTTGGCAATTGAACTATAATCTGGTAACTGATGATTTTCCTCACAAAACTGAAAAGAAGCATGCATATTTCTTAAAAAGATTGTATTATATTTATATTATAGTTTATATTTGTATTTTAGGTCTATATAATAACTTAGATCTATATTTCAGATTATCATTTTTTTTTAAAAGAACTCCACATTGTTTAAGGTAATATTCGTAAACTGGACAGAAAGGTCAAATACTGGAGTCAGTTCTCAGAACTATTTGTAATTCGTGTACATGTTTCCTTTTGATCACTGTCTGGATTCGATGGTAAGCTCTTCAAGGGCAGCAGTTGTGTTTTTTATTCTTGTTTTGGCCTTTTCAAGAATGCCTTGTATTTACTCAATAATGTGTACTGAGTATCATTTATAGCAGAGATAAAAGCTAAGTCACTGAATATTTTCCAAAATTGAGCAAACCAAAAAGTGAAACTGGTTAGTGTTTTGGTTACTGTTTATTTTTCCTTTTAATTGGGCATAAGATGATGATTATAAAAAGCGCTTATAGTCACACAATATTTGTTTGCCTTTGGGTCCAGGTTTCATGGGCCTCAGTTTGCTTATTTGTAAAATAATGGGGAAATAATGTCTTAAGTGTTCGTGATGGTCTTAAGAATTCAATTGAACCAAACAGTGGCAGATGGTTTGCAACATGAGTTTTACAAATGCTACCCGTGACTTTCCATGGTGTTCGATCTTCTTAGGCTTAATAGCGTCTGAATTTTGAAAGCTGTATATTTATGAGCTTTAACCTCTCACGTATTAATTTCCTCTGCCAGGGCTGATGCTCATACACACTGTCCCTGTACTTGGTCTGTGATAAAGGCCCGAGGCACAAAAGATCTGCCCCAGTCTTCCTCCTTAGTTCTCAGCTCTGCTCCATCCCATGGCAGCTACTATGAGCAACTAACACTTGATTTGCAAATGTGTGATGAAGTGGTTTCCAGAACTAATAAAAAAACCCAGCTCACAGCATCTTCTCAGCTTGCCAGGGAATCTGTCTGGGCAGTGCCATCTCCATAGCTGGCTCTTGTCAGGCATTGCCGTTGTTGGTTGTTTTGCTGAGTCAACATTCCAAGCCAAAAATAAGAAAAAACACAACTGCAAGCGTCCAGCCCAACATTGAGTTTCCAGTGTCATTTCCATGTTTCCATTCCATTCCCCCAATGATACGTGATCTTTTTATTCTTCATATTTATTGCTTTTTTATGGCACTACCCTAAATATATTAGATGGAGAAGTTTCTCTTGGTATGTGAAGAGGTTGAGTCTTTTCAACAAATTGTAACTCTCTTTTAATATGTTATTTGATTATGATCTCAAAGGAATCTCACTTTTAATATCTTCCTCAAATAATGCCTTGTACTTAGGACAGAGCAGTGGTAAAATAGACATTTTTTTCAGCACTTTGAAATTTGATTTTAGCAGTCTACTCTGCTGAAGTTTCATGGATTTGGGGTGGTTGTATGCATCTAAGGTAGCAACTCTATAAAATGTAGTAGAAATGCTGAAAAAGACCAAGTTTGTGAGCATAACCAGACTTAACATTTTTATAACAGCAAACTTGGGGAAATGGAGACAGGCCTGTTTTACCAATATTAATAAGGAAAGCACTTAAAGGTGAAGCTAAGTAGATAGGCTAGGGGAGAAGGTATCAAAACATGGCTCATTCTTGTTCCCCTATCCTACTTCAGGTATTCATTTCCTTACTCAGTATATCATTCAGGAAAATTTGAAGGAAAAAAAAAATCAAAAAGTTTACAGTCCCAGATCTCTCATATGCAGTATTCCTTTTAAATTAATAGATTCCAGTCCTATATTTGATAGCGTTTAATGAAGATTACACATAAAACTTCCAAAGAGAAGTCTCTACCAACTGGTAGAAAGAACCACATGCTGGCTTACTACGTCAGTGCCATTTTCTTTAGCATGAGCTAAAGGCAGCAGTTCCCACCAATAGTTTTATTATGGACCCTGCTCATGTTATCATCTAACTGTAGCTATTTAAATGAAAGTTTAATTTTAACAGAAAAAAAATAACAGTTCTTCATTTACGCCAGCACATTACAGAAAGTTTTGTTGGGGTATTCAGATATGTCTATACCAGCGCGTATTTCCAAAATCATCGCTGTTCACTGGCAAGCTCTATAAGAACTCCATCTCTGTGTTTGAGGTCTGCAAATCATGGTAGGCTATTGAAAGGAGTGGAAATCATGATTTAAAGAAATGTTTTGTCCCAGGATTTCTCAAGCTGACTAGGCTAGGTAATACCTTTTAGTTTCTATCTATACTTCATTCCAACAGAAGGGAAAGTGAACTGCAGGATATTTTGTACTAACTCCTAAGTGTGTTGTTTTTATATAGGAAGTCATTTTATATTTCAGTTGATTAATTAACATCCATGTAAAGAAACAAAACTAGCTACCCCTCCCCAGAATTATTCTTCTTGGGTATTAGATGTTTTCTGGGTTGCTATGTTTTTCTGAAGGCCTTCTAACAACGGTCCTTTTCTCGCAGCTGAATCTGGTATCAAGTGTCACACTCTCCAAGTCCGCATCCGAGGCTTCTCCACAGAGCTTACCTCATACTCCAACGACCCCGACAGCCCCCATCACTCCCGTCACCCAAGGCCCCTCCGTCATCACCACCAGCAGCATGCACACGGTGGGACCCATCCGCAGGCGGTACTCAGACAAATACAACGTGCCCATTTCTTCAGGTAGATGCTCCATTTTTGCTTCATGTAGAATAGTAGTATGCAATTCTTGTTGATGAGTTCCTCTTTTAAACTTGATCATTAATAGGACAATTATTCTTATTTAGCAGATATTGCGCAGAACCAAGAATTTTATAAGAACGCAGAAGTTAGACCACCATTTACATATGCATCTTTAATTAGGCAGGTAAGTAAATAACACAGTATGTGAAATTATATCAGAAGGTGTACGTGTACATGGATATATTATATTGATGAAGTAGATTTAAAACCGTTTAGTATGCAAGCATGCTAAAACCTTTTCTATAAGGTTTTTTAAAACTGCAATATATAACATAATTGCTTTTGATTAAGTATTACAATACGATGTGATTATTAGGAAATTCATTTCACACAACAGTGAAAATGAGCCTGTTTAAAGATGGCAAGTCAATTATCACAAGCTACAGTAATCTCTGATCCCTAGAATTAATCTGAGCTCTAAATAATTACTGAGCTTTAATCAGCTAGTGAAATGTTTTGCATTTCTCTTTGATTCTGCTTTATGAATGACTAATAAATTAATATTTCTGTACGGAAACAGAAATAAAAACTCAAAACAATTAGATAATTCCATTTTGAATTTTGCTATTGAACTATTAAATACAACCATTAATCTTAGATTATTTTGTAACCTTTCTTACGATTTAGCTCCGAACCACGGTTATTTTATATTTTTCAAGAAACTGTATAATGATGATTCTGCAGATTTAGCCATAAATTATCCTCTACTACTTTTGCTTCATAGGCCATTCTTGAATCTCCAGAAAAGCAGCTAACACTAAATGAAATCTATAACTGGTTCACACGAATGTTTGCTTACTTCCGACGCAATGCAGCCACGTGGAAGGTACGTGTTCTCTCAGGCCCCTTTAGTCTTGAATCTTGCCTTTATAAAAGAGAGTTTGTGGATAAAATGCAATTGTTGTAAGTTACATTTATATTGCTTTGTTACACCAGAGTATCTTTATTGCAGAGGACTCCCATTACATTTGGGTAGACCAACCTGTAAAGTCCTCTCCATGCAGGGAATATTGAGGTTATGCTCTGACTTACACAACTTTTGCAGAGACACTTAGATAATTTCTTTCTTAACCATTAAGAACCTAAGAAATCACCAGATAGATCTGGCATAACATGCAGTGGTTAGATAAATAATGCAGAAAACGGTATATTACCAGGACTATATACGGGAGTTATTAGAGGAAAATACTATGTCTTGAGTTTTTTAATGTCAAGAGATTGTATAGCAGGAACTCAAAGCTATTCCTGGGAAGGAAAGTAGTTTTTAATTTTGTAACTTCACTGTAACACCATTTACTATGAAAGAGGTCAAATTTTATAACTCTATGTTGTATATCCCCAATAAGGCATGGGGTCACAAGACATAACTCATTCTCATTTCAGCAATTGGTTCTTAGAGTCCATTGTATTAGAGTAAGCCTTCATAAATTTTTGGATTTTTTGACCTTCAATTTCTTAGTATCTAATATTTTCTTGCTAGGAAAGAGGGCAAGCCTAATCTTTTTTCTTTCTTTTTTTTTTGTACTTTTACTCTCTTTCCTATCTTAAAATCCCTAAACTCAAACACATGTAGAAATTTAAATATTTAGGATATTTTTTCCATGTCATTATTATAAATACCACAGGGATTTACTATAATATGCAAAGAAAGCTTGCCTTCTTGAAACACCTATCTTCCTTGTTACATCCTTAATTTTATATGGGAGAAAAACAAAAGCAAAACCAGACATTTCCTCTGTTTCAGCATTAATAAATAGCATCTTGATTTCTGAATCATTTCCAATGTTATGAACCAATGTTACCTTAACAAAATAATAAAAACTATTTTCAAACCAAAAAAAATAGCTTTTAAAAAATATATAACCTTGGATTAATTTATTGACTTTAAAGAACCATAAATACTATGATAACCCAGATTATCTTTTTTATTTCCATTAAGATACCTGGGTACTAAAGGGAACACCTTATCCTGTTTTTCTCAACCTGCCTTGGGAGATAAAATACTTCAACTATGAATTAAAAAAAAAAAATTCCTTAACTATGTATTATTTTCAAAATTTAGGAAGTAGAACATGAAGCAGATATTTTCTTCAAATTGCCTTTTATTAAAGAGTTAATGATCAATTTTAAAGAGTTATCAGTTGAGAATATATTATTTAAGCTTGCATCTTCAGATTTTTTACATTTTTTGCAATCTGTAGGAAAAAAATGCCACTAATATAAATAATCCTAAAAGTACTTAATGACTTAGGAAGACATGTGCTTACTTGTACTTACTTTTTAGACAAAAGATGAAATGCACAGTTGAAGTTATAAGAATTTACTCATCTTTTTGGGAAATACTTGATTTCTAGTTGCTCTAGATTAAATGTATAGTCCTCAAAAACAAAACTAAAGTTTGGACTTTACAACCCTACTTGCAGGCTATTTAGTTCAGAAAGATCTCTAACCATTCTTTCTTCAGATGTGGCTTCTTTAGATCTTTTCCATTCAATACATTTTATACTTATTGAAAAACATCAGACAATGATTAGGCTGAGGACAAATGTTGAATTCGTTCCAAGTTATAGCTCCTATACACATATTTTGTCTTTTTTTTTTTTAGGTTATTTTTATTTATTTCTTTATTTCAACTTCTTTAGCATTGTTCTAGGAGAAAGCAGCATCCTTATACTGTGCCTTCATGCAATACAAAAACTAGACTACATTTTATATGCTGAGAAATTTATGCTATAAAGTATAACATTCCATATGGTTTTTAGAGATTTTTGTTTGATTTCATCTTTATGCAAATCTATCAAACCTATTCAAGTTAGGGGTTCCTTTCATCGTCACCTGGTTGTGCTGCACCTACTCCCAGTTATGCTGACATTGCTCAGAACTCCTTGAGAATTTGTCCCGTGAATGCACCTCATGGGCAGTTCATCATGCCATGTGATAAGATTTTTCTCCCTGTCTTATAAATATTCTGTATCAGAAAAGAAAAATAATTATCTAGCTTGATTCCTTACACAATCACCAATTGTGATGATCTAAAATTTGAAACACCCCTCTGAGTATCAGGATATCCCCCCTTAAAGGATAATTGAGAAAGGAATTATCTCAAGTGGTGGGAGGGGAGATAGAAATGTTTGAGCAATAGCAGAGTGACTGGAATTGGGTGGCAGGCCCACAGGGTACATGAGATATGATGTATGCATCAGTCCTCATGGCCCAGTGGTCCCCTACTTTTTATTCCCTGGAAGAAGGAGTTTTTGAATAAATGACCTAGGTCTTTTGTGATATCCGTTGATCCTATTTTGAGATCAGTCAGTTCAGCCAGCAGGGCTAGAGAAACAAAGCTGTACTTCCTACTATACCCAGATAGGGTTGTAGATTTCCCGAAACCCAAAGGAAAGATGGGATTTCGAAAGTTCTTCACCCTTGAGTTGAGAGCCCCTTTTTTAGATATAGATGTCGAGGGTCTCAGCTTAGGGAAGACTAGAAGTGATTTTTTAATCATGAGAAAAGTGTCTATCTGTAGAATCCACCAGCTACGGGAATATCATTTTTGCCATTGAAAGTTCTAGTCATGTGTTCCTTTGTCATTTTCTCAGTTAATTAAGGTTACTTGCCTGCCCATAGCGAATGTAACTTTTACATGTATTTGGAAAGGTAAGAATGACATAGCCTGGTTGTGGATACTGATCAGCTATAGCAGGTGATACTCTCAATGGATTTTTCCAATATAGAATTCTCACTTAACCAAAAAAAGAGCAAAACTGTCATTAACAATATGAATCGAGTGTTCCTCTTTTATGGTTATTAAAAAACTACCCTATGTTATGGACGACAAGTGGGTTTCAAAGGGACAGTTTTTCCACTTTACATGGTTCCTTATTTTGAAATCATACAATATTTTCCAATTTTTACTGTGAAACCCATTTTGGGCTTCTGTGCATATAAAAATATATTTCTCCTGGTTAGCTATTACCAGAGACTAGACTCAAATGTCAAAATACAATTAACTTAAAATTTGGTTTTTAAAGTTTTGCTTCTGGAAAAGGCACCCTTATTAACCACAAGAAGATAATCCATGGGGGTGGTAGCTCCAGCTCTTGGGTATGGTTTTACAATGGGGACTGTTAGGCTGAATTTACTGCTGTTTTTGGAGTCTTTTCTTATAGAAAATGTAAATGTTTTCTCTTTTATACTTGCTGCAGAATGCAGTGCGTCATAATCTTAGTCTTCACAAGTGTTTTGTGCGAGTAGAAAACGTTAAAGGGGCAGTATGGACAGTGGATGAAGTAGAATTCCAAAAACGAAGGCCACAAAAGATCAGTGGGTACGTCCACCATGTTTGAACTTCTTAGCCTAGCTTGGATTGTGCTAACAAGTATAATGTAGAGGCTTTTGGCTGCTAGATGGTGTTAGACCAAAGAACTGGTTTCACGTTGTCGCAGTTAAGGGAAGCAAAAAAGCATTTCATCCCTCCTGTTTTGTATACCCACCAGTCCCCCTGCCCTGCTTGCCGGTCTTTGTTGCATCACATGCTAGTAGCTTTTAGGTGGCAATGCATATTAACCCTCACAAACCATTTGCTTATGCTTATTGCATTTTATTTTCTTTTTCCTGTTCCCTGTATTGGATGTCTGTTCTGCCCCCAACCCCGTCTCCTTTTGTTGCCACTTCATCTCCTTTGCTGCTGCTCCTATCCCAGGGTGCCATTCGCACCAACCTCTCACTGCATAAGTGCTTTATCAGAGTAGAGGATGAGTTTGGGTCCTTTTGGACAGTTGATGATGAAGAGTTTAAACGTGGCCGCCATATTCAACGAGGCCGTCCTCGCAAATACTGCCCCGATGAAAACTTTGACGAGCTTGTCGCACAGTAAGAGCCTTTACTTGCTTTTGTTTTTTTTTTCTGCTGTTGCTTTGGCTTTGCATGGTTGACTCATCCCATGTAGTTTTGCATTTCACCAAGTAGCAGTGCCACAGCTTTCTGCAACAGAACTAAATTGTGTGATTTATACATGTATTTCTCTCGTTTCTCTTTGGAACACCAGTGCCTTGAATAATGCTTTTTTGAAGTCTTTAATGCAAATATTGGTTGTATTTTGATTCAGCAGCTTACTGGGACCCTTTAACAACGTACTTTATGTGACCCATAATTCCTCCAAGTAAAAGGAAGCTTTTATTTAAAGTGTGTATTTAACAGGATAAATTTCTTATTTGTCATCCAGTGTAATAATATAAATGTAGTGAAATGAATGGTTAAAATGTTCCCAGCATAGGAAAAATAAAAATGATAGCAGCACATATGCTTCCTAATTTCATAAATCCCCCCCCACCCGGATAAATATATGGGTGATTTCCTACTGGAAGCCACTACTTCCCCTCAGTATCTCCTGTATGACTATTTATTTTTACTAGGCTAGAGATTTTGTGGAAATAGCATCTTCTCTTCACTTGTTCAGTTAATGGGCAGCACCACATATTCTTAGACCCTCCCAGATTTGACTGTTCGAGAATGATGCCAGCCCAACCTCCCACCTTGCTTAGGAATGACTCCCTGATACACATTTCTGCTTGTCTTTTTCGGCCTTGGAGATTTTCCAAGGAGCCATCCTTATACTCCTGTAGCCATTACATTAAAGTTCAGACCATGAAAATGCACCCAGATTCCTCTGACTCACCCCAGGAAACCACTGTCCAGCACCTCAGTCTTCTGCCTCCCTGCTGACAAAGAGCTGAAAATTTGTCAGTATTTTAAGATACCAAAGTAAACCCGCGGAGGGAGTTCCCCAACCTGTTATTACTTAAGCCAGGTTTTTACACCCTGTTTCACTGAATAGCAAAGTCTATTCTACCCAGAGTTTATCACACAGACCCATCTAAGAAAGCCAGAGAATCTGGATAAAACCTAACTTTTTTAAAATTTTGTTACGGGGGTAAATTTTTGAGTAGGAAGGATACCAGCAAGCTTAAAACAAAACTTAGTTAGGAACTCTGGGGTTGATTGTGTTTAACTTAAACTTTTTATCTTTTTCTTATGCAGTAACCCTTCCCTTATTAAAAACATGCAGAGCAGCCACGCCTACTGCACACCTCTCAATGCAGCTTTACAGGTAAGATGAACGGCCATCCCGAATATGCAGCAGAGGCACATGCCTCCCCCACTCATTTCAAAATATATTAGCCTCGCTCTAATTAGATATTAAATTTTAATTCCGTTAAACTTTTTTCTTAAGTGCACAAAGCATCGTACTCCCTGGAGGCAAACACATCGGGCTGCTTCAGCATTAGCAGGATGCTTAGCATTTTGAATATTGTGGCAAAAAAATTAAAAGTTCACTTATTAATATTTATCAGCAGTATCATAATTTCCATCCTCTTATTTCAGAATTTCACTTGAGGCAAAAATACCACAAGTGTAATTACTCTAGCACAGCTATTAATGTGTGGGATGATAGGCCACTGTATCACATGACCTTCTATTGTTCATGGGTTTAAAGAGAAAGCAGAGCTTTTTATTTCTTCTTCTTCTTTTTAAAGTCTGTTTTAGCACATTTTCTTTTGTCCGGGGGTCATCTGCGTTTGGTTCGCTTTGTGAAAGTAAACTGTTTTTGTTTAAACGCTGAAGGTGTTTAAGGAGATGGTTTAGCTTTCCAGCAGATTGCTCAAAATTACATAATAAGCACACCGAATGTTTGTTTCCTCTGCCGACAGACCCAGCACTCATTAGGTAACCACCGTTACTGGGGAATGGAGACACTGGTATTGAGCAGGAGTGCGATTACCGCCCAGATAGGAGTTACCAGGGCAGCCCTTGTATTGAGCAAGCATTTTATTTATTGCATTTCTCAGTTACCAGACAGTAAAGTCATCTTATAAATGAAAAAAATTCTGCAGTACTGCTTTGTTAAGTCCCTAGATTGTACCCAGGCCCCTCTCAAGAGTTCATAGGTAGACAGTGTTCTTGTGCCTGTGGGCTGTTTAATTTTGACCCATTCCAGATTATTCTCAATGACAGGTCAATGAAATGTGAACTCCTAACTGATACTACGTATATATTTATATTTACAGATCAATTGACCTGACATTTATAATCCCATGCTGTTGCAGACCCCTATAGCCTGTGCTTGGTTCTTAGCCTGAAGATTGGTTTTTAGATACTACAATGTTTTATTCCCCTCCAAAGGGCCATCATACATGAGCAGACACTAAAATTTTATAAGAGAGGGGTATAAATTGAATGAAGTCTTTCAAAGGCTCCTTAAAGGCTCACCCCAAAACCTTGCAAGGCAAGTGGCATTACTGAAACAGCATAGGGTAAGGAAGAGGTAATGGGGGGAGCCCTGGCTCTCGCTCCTCATTCCACAAATATTTACTGAGCACCTACTCTGTACCCTACAGTATTATATTCCCTGAGCACTGAGTAAAGGCCTAATAGCTCCCAAGAATGAATGTTTCGCCTTGTATATAGTTCAGTTCAGAGACAAAGTTACTGAACTCATCTTTTCAGTAATATTTATTTATTTTTAGCCTGAACCAAATTTAATAGGAAGAAATACTTTCCACATTGCTTTTAATTATTTGTAGTTTACCCAGTTACTTTAGAAAAGCAAATGAAAGCACGCTTAGATGCCACCACTGTAAATACCATTCATTAGTAACTTATTTTCCCTGGAGTCTTGTGAAGTGTGAATTTAAAAGCCTCTCTATCTGGAACAGTATTAAGATGACAAGCGCATTTTACATTCATGAGGCAGAAAGGAAAAAAAAAAAAGTGTTCCTCCATCCTCGGGATTCTCTTAACTATGTGACTAATTTCAATTAAGATGCTTTGTCATTACAGAACTGTTTATATTTCAGCTCTAAAACATTTTTTGCATCTATTGCACCTTTTCTTGTTTTCAGTGGTAGCCCAAAACTCTACCACAGTTTTCAAGAAAACTTTATTTCCACAGTGAGGTGAGGCTGAATAAGTTGATATAAATCTATGGTTTGAGGAGTTAATCTTTATCGTCTCTTCTATTAGTTGGTCAGTAGACAGTCTCAAAGACAACTTTTTGCTGTGCAAATTAAATAAAGATTCTACCAGCAGGCCTTCCTTTTCCTTTATTGCCCATTTCCATTTTTTAAGACAAGTAAAAATAATAGTGGAACAACATCTTTAAAAGATTACTAAAGCAACATAATGCATGATATACAATTTATAAAATAGGACAGCAGAATCCACTACAGAAATAAAACATTGGACTTGGGACAGATTACATTATGCTCTGAAAAAGTGAAGTAACTAAGGGTAACCGTAAAGCTTCGTATTTATAGACTGCCTTTTCCCTCGGCTCTCAGAGCAGTTAATGTTCCAGCGTGATAGTACTCCTGGACTTCGGCATCATTACTTAAGTACCATCGTTTCTCTGGCAGAGGTACCAGTGAGATATAAAACACATACTGCGCACAGGACCATTTATATAATTAAGTCCATTATAAAAACTGTAACCCACCTATGCTCTTATGTGTACATGAACTACAGAAAAGAACCACTTGGTTAGGTGTGGCTAGTCAGTGGATATTTTTCAAACATTGGGTAGTTGGCTTTGATCACTCATCAGGTAATTGTGTGTCAGGCACCAGGTTCTCTTTGTTGCCCACTTGATCATTTTATAAAGGGACAAGGCTGGTTTTCTTCCCTTGGATCTTCCTTGTCTGAGAACCAAGGTTCAATGTAAGTGCTTGCCTATAGGATGCCTGTCACAACTGTGGCCACAACCCATGCTGTGAGACGCATTCCCCATTACAAATGACTTTGACCTAGAACATTTTGAGAGCCAAAAAGATCAGATCATCCCAAGAAGGTTACCCTGTCTCATCCCAAAGAACACATTCTTACACACATTTCAGTTTTGTCTAATCAGTTTTTGTCTTGAGGACCTGCTTTTTTGGCCCACTTTTTCCACATTCTGACTGTGTAATAGCAAAATAGTCTTGAGCAAGCCAGTCTCACATTTCTAGTTAAAAGAGACTTGGATGATGGTCCCATGACGCTGCCATGACCGTAAGAGGCATGACCACTGTTTTGTCTCAAATAAAGGCCGCAAAGATGCTTGTCCAGCTGCAGATTTGGGAGAAAATACCCAGTAACTATTCTTATATTTTGCTCTGCCAAAAAGAAAAAATGCTTTAATGAAATTACAAGAGATCCGTTGAAAAAAAAATACTTGATGCAAATTATTTGACACACTGTAGGAAAGTCAGGAATGTTCAGATTTGCTGTTCATCAAAATGAGTTTGCCACATTTGGAAATAAAACAGGAATTTCCTCTTCCCCTGCCCCACTTCTTAAAGAAGGCAGTTCTATAAATTCAGAAGTGGAGGGAAAGAAAAGCTGTGGGCTTGCGGAGGAATAGCTGCTTAGCCAATGCTGGATTAGGCGTGGATGGAGCTCCATTGCTAGGCTTAGATCTAGAAGTCATTTCTGCCTTTAGAATTTGTAGTGTGAGATGGAGATTGTATAATATATAGATTCTCTGCAGCCCTGCTTTGTACCCTTTCTCTCTACATTTTTGGCTTTTATTTTTCCTTGAGAGTCAGGATTTTCAGAATAGTTTGGACTCTTATATGACTAGCCGATTGAAATTACCATGCCAGATTGTCTTGTGATTTTACCTTTTCCTCATTCAATGAAGAATGAGGATTGGTATAGTCTGCAAGAGGACATTTCTGATAAAATTCAGTCTAATTAGGGATGCACTGGGTCATAATCGCTACCCAGATGAAACAATATGGACACTTTAGTGATATAATTGACAGTTGTCTGCATTTCTAACTGGGTGGTGATTTTATTTAAAGGCAGTGAGATAGGAAGTGAATAGCCTCTCATTGTAAAATTTAGGATTTTTTTTCCCATTTCCACACTTTCTGTGCTGACACTCAGTTGAAGTGACTTTGTCACCTTCAATATGGAAAGTATCCCCAAAGAAATATGATTTAGAGCTTCCTGTTGCCAGAGATTTTTTTTTCTTTAGTCCTAAAATTCCAGGTGATTGTTCTGAGTCTGAAAGCTTGGGTGGTGTTACCTTCATTCGGTTATCTCAAACTACACTAACCAGATTAAAAAATGATTAAAAAGGAAATCGTGGGGGGAGAGAGATGAAAATTGATTCCAATTCTATAATCTCTTCCTTTTCTATAGGATCTAAGAGGTAAATGTTTATGGAAGTTCTCATAAGTTTGAGCTATGCGGCCAGAATAATCTGATCAAATCTTCAATATCCAATACTGGAGTCATCAAAGTAGATAAAAAAAATGAAAATCCCATTATATTTCCCTGTGATCTGGAAATATTCAGTTCTTCTTGAAAAAAAGGCATCAGACACAAACCTCATATTAGATAGCTTTGGCTAAACCATGTGACTCTACACAGCAGGGCTGAACTGGTCCTTCCTCCCCAGGGAGCTCCTCTCCCCCTTCCATCTCCCCAACCTACCCACACCCATCTAGCTTTTCAAAACCAAGCTTGGAATATGTGCCACCAGTTTTACTTGGAAGGGAAAACCCTTCTATACCTATTAGAAACTTGTGTTTGCCAACCATACTGTGGTTAACTTAAATGGAAGATAATTGTGTACACCCACAATCAATAGTTTCCCTGTCGTGCATACTCTATGTCTTCATAAATTTTCTCTTGGTCGATGGCAGGCTTCGATGGCTGAGAATAGTATACCTCTATACACTACCGCTTCCATGGGAAATCCCACTCTGGGCAACTTAGCCAGTGTGATACGGGAAGAGCTCAACGGGACAATGGAGCATACCAACAGCAATGAGAGTGACAGCAGTCCAGGCAGATCGCCCATGCAAGCTGTGTGAGTACCGTCCACCGCCCAGGGCTTTGCTCTCAGACTCTGCTCTCCTGTGTGAGAGGGCACACAGTTCTTTCTCTGAGAGCCCTTTACACACCTTTTCTATAATTTTGACTTCTTAGATCCCAAGAAGTTTGTGCTTCTGGAAATGCTTAGCAGTGTTAGCACATAAAAGGTCTTTTATTGACTTTTCCATAAAAGCCATCAACTTTATGCAGCCCCCCAAGTGCACACAGCACTAGAATGGCTGACACTTTTTCTTTCTTTTCTCTGCTTATCATATTGGGCCATTATTTCAACCACATTACTCTCTCCTCCTAAAATCAGTATGCATCTCTGTGTAAAATTTTGTGCTTTTTTCTTGTTTACTTGGTTGTTTGATAAACTTAACCTCGAACAAGATGCCAGGGTGTTATTACCAAGCATTAATGATGGCACAAATGAAAGGCAGCATGATTTATAGATTGCTCTTAAAATATCAAAAGGAAAATTAATAGGAGCATTATAGCAGCAGACAGCAGTGTAATGAGCACACATATAACTGAATGAAGTGATGGGCGATGGTTGTCCACACTGAATGTGAATGGCACCCAGACCAAGAAACCACAGAAGGCTGGGCAGCGAAGCTGTGGTGCCCCTGGGGGTAGCTAGGTCATGGCAGGGAACTGTGACTGTAACAACTCCCTCTCTCCCAGCAAAGTTTAAAACAGTGCGAAGAACCCATGTTATCCCAAATGACTGGACTTGCTGGGGATAGAACCAGAGCCTCTCCCTTTTAGCACACATTTGGTAAACAACTACCTCAATATTTCTAACATTGTCAACTTCTAGAATGGACCTCTTGTCTACAGTCTTTCTGAATTACTGATCAACATCTTTTTTTAAAGATAATTTGAATGATAGCAATGGAAAATATGACCTATAGCAATTAGGAACAGAATGAACTGGCATCTAATGACCCTCATGAAAATACTGTCTGCCAGGATAATTGGTATGTTCCCAGGAATCTGAAATTCGATTATTTAGCATTTGAATTTCAAGTTCAAAGTGCTTTGAAAAGAATCTTTGATGGTAGAAATAATCATTTTGTTTTTATTTTTTGAAATAATTGTTTTTAACTTGCACACAGAGTCCCTTAGCATTTTGTCCATGACACCTTAAGAATATGTTTACTTCTCATACTGCTAGAGCCGTATGTATCTTATCCCTTCTAAAACATCCTAGTGTTTCTCACTTTGCTATCACGTCTTTCTGACTTTGCTATCACACTCATATTCATCTTTAAGTCACTGCCATGACAGTAGTATTTACTGTGATATTAAAGTTCAGAACAAGTGTAAATTGATACATAAGCCACTTAAAGAAGCACTGATAGAATAAAAATGGCTAAAGCTTTTGAATGACAGTGATACTTTTTTCTTATAATCTATACAGATGTCAAATTTATTTGATTCCTATTATTATTGTGTATAGACAATCACTTATAATATTTGGGGGAAAACCTCAGGCAACAGTTTAGAGTGATGCTAATTTTGCTGTAGAAGATAAAGTTACTGTACAGCTAATTTGTTGCCCACTTTGAATTAACCCCAGTATTACCAGAAACCATGTTTTACAGCAGTCTGCATAAGGACATCAAAACGTATACCATCTGTGGCTTAGATCTCACAGGTTTACATTGTTTGCTAAATATAATTATATGTCAACAGCAGATTCCTTATCCTGCCATCAGTGTCATAGACTGCTACTCTTTTTGACCCCGTATTTCCATTAAGTGGATTCTGTAATGACATAGTTTTCATTCTTGTCTAATATGCATTACCCTGCAATGATGCAAATTGTTTTTTAACTGTTCAAGACTGTTGGAATAAATCAAGCCGTAAACTTCCAACAAGGCTTAAAGGACCTTGTTAGAATGGCAGCCTAAGTAATATCTAGTGTTGAAACAGCCTCCCATTCTTACCTTTCTGTGATGCTCAGATACTACTGCATTTCTTCTCTCTTGCGAGACACTAGAAAACAGTGAAATAATTATGACTTTGGGCCTTTACACTTTTATCCTGGTTGGAGCTAAAGGCGCTACAAAGCAAAATACTGCATGCTCTACACACACCCTTAGGACACAATGCCTTTAAACACCAGTCAGCTTTACTTTAAAACTCTTGTGTTCCCAGAGTGGCTAAACAAAGGAATTACTCAGATGTTTAAAAAGAAGGAAAAAAAAAAGGGAAATGTGTGCTTTTGCACACTTTTTCAGTGGTAGCCCTTCTAGAAGTAGGAGTTGGAGAGAGAAGTGGGGAGGTGGAGGCAGGTGGGAGCCAGCAAGCTGCACTGAGAGGAAGGTGCATTGCAGAGCCCCTTTCTGGGAGATGCAGTGGGTGTATATGAGGCATTGCATCTGAAGTAGTTTGCATCTTACCTGAAATGTTTCTTGCATGGAAATCCATTCTCTCCTACTTGCAGAAGTACTGCATTCCTGTGCTACTGCATTTGCCACACTCAGGGGGATCTGCTGGTATCAAGAAACATCCTGAAGTTGGATTTCATGTCTCTGGCACTTTGAAGAAGTTTTAATGTCTCACCTGATTGTGTGGTCAGGTTTTTACACAATAGATCTCTTTCTCATTGACATTTCTCAGTTAGCCATTGCATTTTGTGCTGGGATTGTGCCAGCGTTTATGAAAGGCTGTGTCTTTGGGACAGTAAATAATCTTACTTATATTTGGCTGGAAATTTCGGAGGAGGGGAGCAAAATATTCTTTAGTGTAAACTGTGTCTTTACATACATCTGCTTTTTTTCCCCAGAAAAACATTTGTCAGAGTCAAAAATGATAAAACAAGGACTTCATTAAGACTGTTCATTTCTTCTAGGTCTCTCCTCCCCCTTTGCCCATAATCTCATGTCATCAAATTCAGGTTTATAAGCCTGAAAATATTAACAAGTCTGATAGTTTAAAAAAATGAAAGTAGGAAAATGTTGATCTGGGAAACTATATGTGAACCTCACTAGGTGGCTACATTCCTGTCCAGTTAACATTACCAGAGCCATGTGGTCAGTGGAGATAAAGAGTAATTTATGAAGTAACAGTTCTTAAAAGAGAAAATATGAAACCGAAACAATGTTCACCATTGTCTGTAATCCAACAGATACAATTTAAGGTAACCTTAGCTTACCTTATACCTGCTAAGGAACAAAATGTTTTTAAAACTAGTGCTTGGTATTGATGAGGCTTAGTCTAAATTTATATAGCCTCTTTGCAAATTAATATCACAATGAATCATAAGAACCATAAAGATGCTTTGGCCTTTGCTCCAACAATTTCATTCTAAGAAATTTATCCTGAGGAGGTAAATCAACAGAAGTAGGAAGATAAATGGTCACTGTATTATACAGAGAGCAAAGTGGGGGTGGGAGGGAAGGAGGGAGACAGTCACAAAATGTACATTATTATGAGACTAACATGTCAACACAATGGAATCTCTTATAACCATAAAGCTCTTAACTGTAAAGCTAGCAAGATAATTAATAGTATTCCTGCATTTATAATATGTAAAAATATATTCCCAGTGGGATGAGATAAGCACACACAAAAAATTGTCTTTAACTAGGGTTTATATGTACATTTTTTTTTTTTAAGTAGTAATGCACCTAATTTTTCCCATCAGGGATCCTACTGGGGCTGACCTCATGGACATGTGACTGCTGTAGTTTTTGGGCTCCCTGCTTTCAGGCACCCTTGCTTGTTTTAATGCTCTGCTATTTCCATCTTGAAAGTCTTACTAATTCTTGAACCACATTTTTACTATGTACTAGACTTCGTACATTATGTAGCCAGTCCTGAGACTTACTGTGGAAAAACAGACAAATAGGTCCATTAAAAAACAACACATAGGTTGAGAACAACCAGTAGGTGTGCTATAAAACACCACCACTATATCTCATTTTGCAAGTAGTTTTTAAAACTGTGGACACGAATTTTTAAGGCTATTTATCCTGACATCTACCACTCCGCCCCAAAACTCTCTATGCTGTGCTAATTTTAGAGTCAATTGGTTTTCTGGAGGTTCAAGTTGTCAAGGGCAGTCCAAAGCACTCCTCTGTTTGTTTTTAAATGGTTCAAGTGGCCTTTGGGGCCTGCATACAACATCAATTATTTAGGAAGCCAGCCATCCCCAGTACCACCTCTTATTACTAATACTTGATAATGTCAATTAAAAAAATCCTGCCTTCTGCAGCCCGTCCCAGCGATGGGACCCTTTTAACTTGAATGGTTCTTTTACATATCAAAAGCCCTGCAACAGAAAGTAATTTGTATTTGCAAAGGATCGGTTGTAAATATGATTTACGAACAACATTTCTCAATTGTTATCTGAGTGGTTTGTGTGATCCCCCGTGGTCCCCCTCGGGTGAACCAGGACCTGGTCCATAATGAGAAAGTTGGCAGATCTCATCGCAGCCACGTCCTGGTGGCTGCTACCAGCCGGGTCTCATGTTTTGCCTTGTTTACAGCTGACAGCGTTATTATTCTGATTGGGCTCTGCTTTCTTATCATATTGTTGTGTTGAGCGAGCCTTTTCCTCTCCGTTTGTGTTTCCTGCCAGGGCTTTTCTTGCCTTATTGACAGTTTGTAAAAATATGCATTAATTTGGAGTTTCAAGCATGTATCATGGTGTCTCTTTGCTGTGTTTGCTTGAAGTTGATTAATGATAGAACCTCGCTTGGGGTCGGTCTCTGGAGAGTTCTTTCACAGGTTCTGCATGTTAACTAGCAAAGCAGAACACACAGCAAGCCATGATTAGCCCTGCCTCCTGCACACACTGGTCTCTATAAACCACCATTGTATTACAGATTTTTATTTCATGTAATTATTTGAAGATTTGTATTCATCCACCTTGAATGCCATGACTGGGGCTGTTATCTAGTACTCAGAGTGTGTTCCTTGGACTAGCAACTTCTCCTGCGAGCATGTAAGAGATGCAGGGTCTCAGGCTACTCCTGGGGCCTGCTGAGTCACGTGCTGCATTTTAATAAGATCCCTAGATAATTCAAATGCACATCAAAGTGTGAGAAACAGCACTGAGGAGGAGAGACCACTCCGTCCTGGGAGTCATCATTCTAGAGGAGCACTTACCAAAGAACCTTCTGTGTCTGTCTGTCTCACTCCTGTTCAACACTGCAGCCACTAGGCACACATGGCCCTTGAACACTTGAAATGTGGCTGGTGCAACTGAGCAACTGCATTTTGCATTGTATTAACTTACTTTGGTAGCCACATGTGGTAAGTGGCTGCAGTGTTTGACACTGTAGTTCTAGAGTGTGGTATCTATGTTGCCCAGAACTCCTGAGTTACCTTGGATTGCGAACTTACCTCAGTGAACCTTTGCTCATTTCCTTCCAGGCATCCTGTACACGTCAAAGAAGAGCCTCTGGATCCAGAGGAAGCTGAAGGGCCTCTCTCCTTAGTGACGACCGCCAACCACAGTCCAGATTTTGACCACGACAGAGATTATGAAGACGAACCAGTAAACGAGGACATGGAGTGAATATCTGGGTGGGCTGACCCCAAGAACGAAGATTGGGGGGAAAAAAAAAACAAAGCTAAACACGTCAAAAATTAGCAGTGAAATTGTTCTCCATTTGTTGTACAGTCTGGAGGATTTTCACTACATTTTGACAACTCTGAATTGTGTTAACTCTTAGTGCCATCAAGAATCCCATTTGGGAGTATTTTTGATTTTTCTACTTTTTGTTGAAAAAAGGAATTTGTACTCTGTGCATTGGATGGACTTGTTTGGTACTTGGGATTTTCCTCTCTTAACAGTCAACATCAGTGTTGTAAATTTGCTAAACTGATTCACTTTTAGCAGCAGACTTTGAACTGCAGTCCTGCCAGCGTTGGACACTGAGGACACCCAACTGAGCATGTGCACCTAAGCTGCAGACCAAGCCTCTGCCCAGAATTCAAGGATTCCAATGGACGACCTATTTGCACAGTACTGCATGTTGATTATCACTGCCTTTACTCCATTTTTTTTTTTTTTTTTTTTGCTTCCAGTTGGGATGGGGAAGGCCTTTGTGTGTGTNATTATCCCTGCCTTTACTCCATTTTTTTTTTTTTTTTTTTTGCTTCCAGTTGGGATGGGGAAGGCCTTTGTGTGTGTATTGGGGGGAGGGGTTAAAAATAATTATCCCAAACTTTTTAATGTATTGCTTTTTTTTTTTTTTTTGCCTCTACTATACCATTTTAAGTTCTGACCTCAGGCTTCCATTGGGGCCCGTGGCCTCGTGGAGGCTTCAAGTTTTCTGTACCTTGTCATGAATGTTAATAGGTGTTTTTATTATACAAAGCTGAATGTCATTTCTCGTTTGTAGTTTTCTGTCACTCATTCCATTTTCCTTCAGACATCACCACGTTTTCTCTAAAGTCAGAAAACATTCCATTTTGGTCTTTTTCAAAAAGGTCCCAAATGCTGCAGTCTACACATGAAGGTCCTCTCACACAGACGTGAAGTCCTGCCAGAAAGAGAATGAATGACAGAAAAACAAAACAAAAAAACAGAGACTCTAGAAACAATGCCGATTCATTCCACGAAGCAGTATTGGAGTTGGGAAGGGGGTGGTTTCAGATTTTCCTTTTTTTTTTTTTTTTTTTGCAGCTTCCATTATTCTTAATAAATGCCACCACATTTGATCAGCACAAGGAAACCTAGCACCCCACCCCCCAGATGCTGTACTAGACTGACAATATGACTGTGAAAGGCTCTCATTGGTATAACCAAGTTGCTGGGCTGTGTGCTCTGTTCTTTTAAAACAGCCCGAGTCATTTTGTTTGCAAAATGACCAAAAAGCTGGTGCCACCGAACAATTTAGCTGAAAGTGGTGGGAGAGCTAAATTTAAACATCAGTTTAGGCCTGCTTGGTGGCATTAATCTGTTTGAATGTAAATTAGATTTCAGAATGAACTTGTTACAGGAGGTAATGAGGACTGAGTTCGGCAGATGCTAAAGTGTTAATTTCAAATGTGCAGATTCTGTACTGATGTTCAATTTGTTATGCAATATTATCATACCCGCCCAGTGTCAAAAACTAACAGTAGAAGATGTCAAGTCGATGGGAGTCCATCTCAGCCTGGACATGCAGAATGTGATGGTCATGGGTCAGTACAACCTCAGTCCTTAGAGTCCCTCAACCCTTCCACGCTGCGCCCTCTTTCCTGTCACTCAACTATTTATCTAGGACCGTAGCTTTTGTTTTATTTTACTTTGAGGGCCCTTTGGAGCTTAATTTATATTCTTTATACTTTTCTAAAATTACCAAAGATATTACACAAAGGTAAATTATGTTCTCTGTTTTATGCTTTATCTGATGAAGCCAAATATCCTCTTATTGTTGATCAAAGGAGGCAAAATAATTTAGAGGCAATTGATGACATATAGGCTGTTGCTAACCTGAGAAAGAGAACTGCTCCTTCAGCATAGAGTAAATTAGAAAACCAAGTAGGTAATGGAACCAAAGTTGTTACTTTTTTTTTCATTTTTTTCTTTTGATTCTGTACCTCTATGGAGACCAAAACTCATTGTCAAGAGAAATTACGGGGCTACTACAGATAAAATATGACACTGTATTAAAGAAGCAAACGAAGGGAGTCCCATTTCAAAGAAAAAAGAGCAATGAATGTATGTCACTGAAAATTATGGTGTCCTATAATAAAGGAGACAGTTATGATAAAATTCAGAGAAAACAGAAAAGCTTCCACAGTTGAACTCTAGATCACATAATAGTATTTCTAGAATGAATTTTTTTTTTTTAAAGAAAGATTGTATGCGACTCTGGTTTAAGGACCATGCTATGATCACTGCATTATTTTTTGGTTTATCTTAGCATATATCCTCTGGTTTTTTTTCTCCCCTCCCCCCACCCCAATTAGGCTTTGCTCAGCTTTTTTTCTTTAAAAGAAAAAAAAAGTAACACTTCCATTCACTCATAAGCTTGGTACAAAAACTTCTTTGGCAATTACTTTTGAAGCTTCACTCTGCTTTCTGTATAAAGGGCAGTCTGTGGTCACTCGAGACTTTTTTTTAACTTTTCCAGGCAGCTTCATGATGTGCAGGCAGTAGCCAGACAGGGTCATGGGAAGGAGGCCCTGTGCTTCTAAACTGAGTGGTTGCTGGTTAGTTTGGTATTCAAAAGAGGATAAAAATCTGGTAGATTAGTTCATTCTCAGCATGTGTAGCTAGACATGAGTAAAGATAACAGCATGAGAAACTGTTAGTACGCATACCTCAGTTCAAACCTTTAGGGAATGATTAAAATAAAAAAAAAATACATTTCACTCAGTTGCACTTAGTCGTATGTCTTGCATGCTTAGTCTAAAGACTGTAGCAAAAAGAAAAAAAAAGAAAAATTAGATTTTACATATTTTTGCAGGTATCACAGCCTTGCAGAAGAACCAACTGAAAAAAAATTTTCTCAGGCTTTACAGCAAGCAAACTTCACTATGATTTCGACAATTCTGATTCTGTATCCCTTGGGGTATTCCAGTTGCTTCTTTAGGATGGGGTTTATTATGTTGTACATATATCCCTATGTGTCTGTGTGAATCTTTGTCTTTTTTGGGGGAGGGCAGAGGGCGGTTCTTTTTTTAGATAATGTTCCTAAAAAGGAATAAATGCATACACCTGTTTGTCAAAACACCTTTGCTTTTTGTGCAACTGCTTTATATTAATGATACTAAAAAAAAATAGCTTTGGAAAAAAAAACTACTGTATGTAATGGAATTGCAGAATATGCTGCACATGTATTTCATTTAGTTACCCTTGCTTTAAGAATATTGGATGACATTTCCTGACATGTGGGAGGGAGAAACTCCCTAGCTTATTTTTTTTCCTGCTTTTAAATTGTAACATAGTTGACAGATTTTTTTTTTTCTGTTCTCATTGATCAGAGCATTTTGTACAGGTGTGTGTGTGTATGTGTGTGCGTGTGTGTGTACACGTATGTGTGTTAATTTGGTTTTTTGATACATTCCTACCCCTTGTGTTTATCCTATCACTGCCTTCCTGGCTATCTTAAACAAGTTCATACATTTGAAAAGAGAAAAAAAAATGTTGTTTAAAAATGTTTTCTCCTGCTGCAGTAAATATTTTGCATGATGAAATTCCAGGATCACACTTTCCAAGTTTATCAGTGAAGTGGTGATTAATAATGGGGCGTGTCAAAGCTATTGGACTTTTTGTATGAAAAAAATACTTTACAAGGTGCCAAGATGTAAAGACAATTTGTTACTTTTTTTCCCAAAGAAAATGTACATTAGGGAGATAGTCCCTTCTATCAGGCAAATGCACTGTCAGGAATGATGATCCATCCTACTTATCCCTAGAGTATGTCCTCGTAAGACAAGTTACACTGCCCGCATTGAACCAGCAGTGAAATGAAATGTCAAGGCTTATGTACATGAAGAGTGACCGCCGAGCCCTGCCACCTTCGGACAGCGCCCACTTTATTCCCAGCATTCCACCAGACCTAGTAAACACCACCTTGGATGCTTAACCCAAATCTGATGTAAATCACTTGCTATCAGCCCCCCAAAAAAGATTAAAAAATATTTCCTCTCCTTTCCACATTGCAACTGAGCTCCGTTTCCAAAGGTACAAAGAAGAACATGCTTATAAGGATTTTAAATCTATGGGGACCTTTTGATGAATGATATACTCTCTTGATATTGTGGATGTATTTGAAAGTCGTTCGCTTTTTTATCTTGAGAATGAGACTTAGAATTCTCGAGGCATTCTGTGGTCCCCCAGGGGTAGTCCCCACAACCCCTGCTACCAGAAACCTCGCTGGAGGTGGTGTGATCCGGACTGAGCGCGGTGCTTGGTGGAGATGTGCTGCCAGTGACATGAATTTTTTTGTTTTGTTTTGTTTTGATAAGGCATAAAAGAAATTCATTCCTTGACATCAACTGTAATTCCATCATTCCGTGTCTGTGAATACAGACAATTAAAAAAATGTTGTGTAGTCAGTACTAATTACTGACATTATAGCATTCTCAAATGCAATAAAAATGCTGGTTGTTCACACTGGTAGTAAAAGTCGCCACAGCCTAAGTTTCTTTCCCCTTCTGACCTGCTGACACTCTGTGTTAGGCATATGCCTTAGGTTTATCACCAGCTGCTTCCATCACAGAATTAGAATCAATCTTAAACGGAAAGCTTTCATCATCACAGAGGGCTGAAGCTCTTATCCTCAGGATTTCAAAGTGAAAGTCTGCACTTAGAGAATTGGCAAAATAAAAAAGAGAGGCTACCTTTTCTCCCAAGGAAGCACACCCTTATTTTTCTTCATCAAATTTTATAGAGGGAAAAAAACAAAATGTTTAATAACTAGCATTAAGAGCAAACTAAAATTTCATAGGAAAGCAATTTCATGAATAATTCATTAAAATTTCACATCTGCAAGATTAGTCATCCAAATAAAATGCTAATGTCAAAAACATGCACCGTCTATAATATTCTCATCAAGAAATCTTTTTGCATATAATGATAAATGCTTAGATTAGAACAAATGATTTCATAAAAAATATTCTATCCACAGTATGCTAGTTAACTGCATTTAGTGACGAGAACAGTGTGGCACCGCAGGAACGAAAGGTTCCAAGAAAAAAAATCTTGATTTTGAGATTTTTCTTTTTAAATTACATACCCTTAGAAAAATTTGCTGTGTCTTTTTAATAATATTCTATCACATATAGTCTAAGGGTTAATGAATTTGAACATCATCTTCCAGTAAAAATTAAATTGCCAGTATATTGAAAACAGCACTTTAAGTGGCCAAACCATGGTAACATAAAACCGTTACGTAGGTAATTCAGAGCACATAACATAAGCCAAGAGATTACTTGAAAATTAACCTTGCAGTCTTTACTCAGCAAAACATGGCCTGCCGCTCAGGCACGTCCACCCAGCATTGTTTTTTAAAAACCCGTATTTTTTAATACAGGTTTTGCTATTAAGTTGCAAAGTAGTGTCCTCTTCATTAACAGGGATGCAGCAGTCTAGAAGCCCTCTAGCCTAATAATTAGTAAAACATTTGAACCCTTAATTCTTATCTAGCTACTAAGAATATAATATTAGGGTTAATTGAAATTCCTTTAAATGGCAGGCTTGAACATAAATACTGCTTACAGCATATGCAGTTGGTAAAATTAAACATGTACACATATTTGAATAAGCTGAAAGACCCAAACCAAGCATGAGGATGCGTGAGTGAGGGTTTTGCTGGTGGGTGCATATTGGGCATTTTTTATTATATTTCAGGATTTATTCTAAAATGGGAACATCCTCATTTACATAGTTGTTTCAGGGTTATCTTGCAGATAAGGTAGCAAACCCCAATACTGACTCCTTAAAAAAAAGGCTTTACATAATAAGCATACACTCAGGAAGGCCAAGATCACGCCAACACAAACAGCTTCAGGACCTTAATAATCTCCACTTTCCCATACAAGAAAAAAAAAAAAGATTAAAGTATGATCAACTTTTCTTACTAGTGATTGTCTTTGATGATATTATAAATTTATATATAGGGTAGGAATCACAATTTATCTTTCATCTTAATTGTAGTTGAGTTCAATAAAAGTATTCTTATTCAAATAGTGAAATTGGGTCTGAAACCTTAACATAAGGAATTGACTGACTGATGAAAGGCTTAAGACAGAATTCACATTGCAGGGAAATTAAATTACCTACAAAAACACTGGTTTAACTGTGGGACAATATTTGGATTAGAAAGCCATCACTCTAGATATAACCTACTTTTATTTATTTTTAAACAGTATTTTATTTTTTAAAAAAACAAAACCCATGTCATCTTATTTCCACTCTGATTGTAAAATGACATCTGATGCTTAATACTGAAAATATACATACCCATTGAAATTACGAATGGTTCCTTTTTTTTTTTTGGCTTATACCAAAGGAGAAAAAAGACAAGCTTCAAGTTATAATGTTAATTTGAAGGTAACCGGCCTTTCAAGAATTAATTTCAGCCAAAGCAATAATCATTATTTACCAGCGTGTGACATTTTTATCACTCATCATATTAGCAAATTTCCATTGAAAATGCTAAAACGGTTCGTCATAAGGCAGATAACTGCTCTGGCTGTAAAAATGACCAACACAAGTGCCAGTACTCAAACATTAAATTATACTGTAATTAATAAAGACAGTTAAACTGTCTACTAGCAACAGCAATTTAGGTAACCACATTTGATCAGCTATAAATTGTAACTACATTAAAATTCCAGCAATATTAGCAATATGGATTACTTGATGGAAGTCAGCGCTGATCACCAACTCTCTCTCTCTCTTTCACTTTTTTTTTTTTTTTTTTTTTTTTACAACGGAAGCCTGGGTCAGGCTGACCACAAATCCGTGGGCGAAGATCAGGCCTTAGCACTTTTAATCTTGTGAAACAAGCAATTACAAATAGTTGCATCGATTTGTTAAAAAGCTTTAGGTGACATAAATTGTTTCCTGTTTAGCTTATTGCTCTGATACATAAATGTCACCAAGTCCAGTATTAATTAGAGCCATGGTAGAGCGCAGGGCTTTCCGATGAAGAATTTGTCAGCCCTTTTGTGAACATTCTCAAGAGCTGCTGTCACGGGCTCATTTCTTGTTAGTGACTGAGAGAGGAAAGGAAAGTGACTTTGTTATGTGAAGTCTTTAATAACAGCTTAATTTTGGGATCCAAACTAACTTGCAAGATCCCAAACTTAGTTCTTGTCCTCTGACAAAGCACCACATTTTAAAAATACCTTCTAAATAGGATAATATTTATAAGGCAGTTCAGCCCCTGAGAAGCTAACACTTTTCTGACGGTATTATACATGTTTCTTTGGCTTGCTAGTTCTACACTTAAACTACAGTTTTAAATGGCTTGTGCATGTATTGACTTAACATAAATCAAATGTATCATATATACTTTCTTTAGGTTGGCATGCCACTTAGAAAAATATGTTAGATTTCTGGGGAAATACGTTAGAGTCTGGAGAAAATTTATTAAATAGGAGTTTTTACTGTAATAGAATATTAATGTAAGCCAATGCTCATTTGCCATTAAGCTGATCCTTTTTTTAACATACACATGCTTTTTATTATTTTGCACTCAAGCAGAAATTCCACATTCAAAGTCTTTCCATCTAGACGGGAATGTCTCTGGCAAGAAAGAGGTTTAGAAATTCTGACCTCCAGGAAGACAGCAGACCTGGTCCACACTGAGCTTTAGCCCCAGTAGGCAACAGATGCAAAACTACTGCTGAACTGTAAGGTAAATGATAGTCAACAGTGTGGAATTGGGGAGAAACAATTATTCTTTAGATCCTTCCTCACTGCTACTCCACCAGCGCACAGATGAAAATGTTTGATTTGCAACATAAAAGATTCATTAATTACCACTTGAATATTTAAAGCTATTTTGCAGTCTAACAGAGATAGATAAAGCAGTGAATTAAAACCTCTAATAAAATTGTAAAAATATTTCAGTAAGTTTACCCATGTTATGATTTAGGGAGAGATTCAAGCATTCTCACAGAATAGAGTCTTAGCAATTTTCAAGTGCGTATTTGAAGGAAGGAGCCAAGTGTTCCAGGAATAATTTGTTTCTCACTCTCAAATGTTTACTAATAATTTATTTTCAAATCAACTTTACTATTTTAGACCTCTACAGATGTTGGGGGGGTGGTGGGGATAATCTGTCAAGCAGGTCAGAGCATAGTGTGTCTGAGTCAAAGATTAAACTTTCAAAAGTATTCAACTGGGTTGAAGGGTTTTGGACTTATCATATAAAAATAGTGATTTCCAGTCCACCAAAAGCTTAACTTCTAAAAGCACCCAACCCCAAGAACACGCATAGCAATCCCTCCCAGCCTCACCCCGTGCTGCATTTATACATATGCCTATGATCCACTATAGCATTTCAGTGTTTGGGTCCCAGGATCCTGCAATTAGTCAGTGCCAAGCTCACTCTGAATCCAAACCCCAGATTACCAGTCCCCACCCTGACCATAGAAACTGCATGACTTTAGTAAGTCACTTCATCTCTTCGGTCCTCCCCTTCCTTTTTCTGTTAATTGAGGACATTTAGCTAAATGATGAAAAGGGTTCCTTTCAATTTTAAAGTTCTAAAAATTTAATAACATAGTCCCCCAGGGACTTTTCTTGATGAAATCCATGGTTTCAGCATGAAAGAGTGTGTGACATGCCATACTTCACCAACATTGTAATAATGTCTTATTGAACCTGCCTTATAACATGCCCTGTTAGGAGCAAATTTCACTAACTTGCATGCTTTTATCATCCATCCATCTCCCTACTCATCCATCCATTCACAAAGAGGCACCTAAAGCATTAAGTCACCTGCTTTAACTCAACACTGAAAATTCAGCTGTGATATTTGGCCTCATCATACCCAGTGGTTTACTAGGAAGAAAGTTCTCAAACATTAGGTCGTCTTGTAATGCAACAAATGCTAATGAGATGAGGTGACAGGAATACAAAGGAAGATCAACTAATTCTACTGGGGGACTATTAGGGAGATTTTTCAGAATATAGTATTTTATTGAAACCTAAAAGATGTTTAAGAGTGTGCCAGTTAGGAAGAAGGAGGGAAAATAAGTCATAAAGAGGGAGCAGAACTATGGCAAGGCCTGGAGTTTATGAAGCACAGGACTTCAAAGGGTCCACAAGAAATTTCACAAAAGACAGTAAACTCATTGCAGTTACCACATATTAAACATATGGCAAACTCAAAATTTTAACCATTGTTAACAAACCCAAGAGCTTGACACTCCAGCTCAATATTGCACGAGGAGGTAACACTAAATCAGCTTCCCGTTTCTGGTGAGGAAGCTCCCCTCTTTTCTGGCCACATTAGCCATCTTGTTTTTCTTGGACACCAAGCCTGTTCTGCTCAGGGGATTAGCAGGTTGAGCTCTCCTTAGCCATAAATGTTCTTTCTCTGATCCTTCATGACTCATACCATTCCTACCGTCATATACAAAGAGGCTTTTCCATTACTAACACCCTTCTGTCCACATGCCATAACTCTCTTGCCTGCTCAGCCACTCTCAACATGATTCACTTGTATCTTTGCTTATTTCATGTCTCTCTCCAGCCATAAAGGCAGAGATGCTGCAGTGAGGTTCATTGCTGCATCCCTCACATGAGAACCAGGAGTCAATATACTCAAACAAATGTTACACTGGTAGGAAGGGCAGTGGTGGGATTTGGACCCTAGCTGTCAGAGCCCACCTATGCCAATCATGTCACTGTATTTCATGGCCAATCTAACCAAATATCATTTCTAAGCTTCTCACTCCAAACCAGAATGGTAGACATTCCCACCAGCATTTTACAGATGAGGACACTAAGTTTTCCTAAGAAACATTAAGGTTGCATGGAACAGAATCTGGAGAGTTGATATTTACCTCCATGGTTGACCCTACAATCCATCCATTAGGGCTGGCCATGCCACCTGCCTCTAAAGAGCCTCTCAATAAAATGAAGAATTTTATATAAAGGTACCAAATATCCTCACATAACACCATAACTTTAAAACTGAATTATTGATGTTTATTTTACATATATCAAATAGTGTGGTGAAAAACCATTTAAATGCGAATGCAATGCAGCCCATGTGTCCACTACAAAACAATGAAAGTTCAGGACTTTCATTAAGTCTAAACACTAATAAACACAGGTGAATGATGACTAGGCTGGGAACAAGTCTTAAATTTACTATGTATGTATCATGGGGTCTTTATAGCTTACCTCAAAGAAAACTATATTTGTTCCTGGTTGAATGCTCAGCTGACACCTTTCTTAAGTCCTTCTAATGTGGTCGATTAAAGCCTTTCTAATGGGTAGATAAAAACCTCTATGTCTAGAATCCCATTCCTTAGCTGAGATCTGGTGCCCTGGAGATGCCTGAATCTATTGTGAGCTCCTTGAGGACAAGACTGACCCCCGTCTTACTTCCTCACAGCTGAATGTACCTGCTGGGCAATAGGAAAGCCTTGAAGCTTGAGCACATGGGCCTGGACTGGGAGGTGGATAATTGGGAGTTCGGTCTCCCAGGACTCTAGATGACTATTAAACTTTGGGCAGGTTATTTAATCCCTCTGAGCTTCAGTAAAAATTAACCCATGACAAGATAGTTTTAAAGACTAAGTAAGAAGTTTTATGTACATTAAAAGTAAGCCACGGTATGCACTCTTAATATATGACATAGAGTACTCGAAACTAAACAAAACAAAACCAGACCCAATGCCTGCCCTCATGTCTTTGACACTCTGAGTGGGAGCCAGGTCTTTGTAAAATAACCCCATGTTAACATGTAAAATTCCAAATGTTACCAGAATGTGTAATATACACAGAGATGAGCTCTTGAGAAGCATTAGGGATTGTATTTACAGTTCCAGTAAAAAAAGATGAATAAGAATCAGCTAGGAGGATTTTGGGTGACTTTGTTTCCCAGCATTCATTTCCATTCTTCATACACAGCATGTTTATGCTTTTCTTTTGGAGATCCAGTCTCCCCCACCCTGCACCAGTACTTCAAACACTTTAAGTACTTTAACCTACATGCTCAGACCTCAGTCCAGGACTTTCATTAAATTGAATTGGAGAACTGACAGGCAGGACACAAGTCTATAGCTACTGCGACCCACATGACCAAAAGGACAGAGAGAAAAGCAGAGACAAAGGAGAAAGAGGTGAAGGAGGTGGCCTAAAACTAGATCAAAGATTTAAAGCCCAAGATGGGAACCCAGGAAGGAAAGGCTGAAAGTAAAACTGGGAACAAGAAATAGAGCTACATATATAACAAATACTGATCACATTGCACTCCTTGATCCAGCCATGCCTGAAGCTAGTAATATACTTCAATGATTTCTCTTGTTTGAATTGTCTTTCTGTTCATATAATAAAAGAGTTTTAAGGTCTGTACTGTTAGGTGGGTGGCATTAAAAGAGGAAACAGCACACAAGACACTGTAGTACAAAAATGTCTTAAAATTCAGCAAAGAGGCCTGTGGAGGCCAGCAAAGAGGCCTGTGGAGGTCTGAATGTGAAGAAAAGCATAAACTTGAAGGTACTCAAGACTGAAGCAGGGGCTGAATGATTCATTTTCATGCCTTCCTAAAACAAATCATTTGACTACTAAAACATGCTTCTACATTCTCCACCTGATAGTTTGAAGATCATATTAGAACTCCAAAACATATTCTTCTAGGAAGAAGACTAGCATTACTTTGGGGCTATAAGAGAGACCAAAAGAGTGTTGTGTTCTCAAAAGGTATGATATAATCCAAAAACCAAAAAAGATAACTGATCCTGGTCATTGGAACATGACTTGGATGAATTTTATATCACTTCTCTAATTTCTTTATCAGAGGGCATTTGGCTTCAGTCTTGACTGAGTGCAGGGTTCAGATGCAGAATCACAGCTAAACAGAGAGAGAGGTCATAATACTTGAAAACAGCTTCCTTAAGTAGTGGTTTCTTCAAAAAATATCTTTACAGTCTCAAAACAAGCATTTCATTGAGAATATAGAAGATGCTAAACAAAAGAGCAAGACAATGAGACACAGATAATGAACTTAAAGAGTGGTGCTAATTTTATTTGCTCCCATTGCACTAAAATAAATATTATCTGTCTCTTTCCCTCTATCCCCCATTCCACTCCCAAACACCATATCTCTCTGTGTATAAACTTCACATCTCCTACCATACCTGGATTTTCACAGATGAAAATCAGTGGCACATAGCTGATTAGACACTATTTTGCCCAGTGTCTAATTCTGACTGTTCTCTATACCATAACAACTACTACATATTTTCCTGTGCCTGGTTTCCACTACATGTTAAAGAAACTGACCACAGCATAGTTATTAATCCAGGATTCTATTCAGACCTGTGCCTACTCAATGAAAGATTTGAGAATGGCCCTGCTATGAATATTGTAACATTTGCCAGGGAGTAAAGATTTTTCATCAGATGATTGAACAACTATAAGGACTGGCAACATGTCTTTTTTGGTGACATGGAAACAATAGAAAATAGAAAGTTAGAGCAGAAGCATGACCTCCACTCCCTTGGGTTTTGAAAGGTTTCCTTTGCTGTGTTTGTAAACATATGGGAGCTAAGAGACTGGTTAAAAGAAAGACTGTTGTGACTGGAACCAAGGGGGCAGCAGTAGCGATGGAAGAAGGAGTTATGTTTTGAAAAAAGAGCCAATGTTTGAAAAAAAGGAATTTGCTGCTGAATATTTGGTATTAATCATTCATGAGACATGAAAAAGATCAGTGGAGACTGCAAGATTTTTGTTATGATCAACTAAATGGGTAGAGGTGCCATTTACAAAACAAGAAAGATTTTAAAATAGGCTTAAGGCAGTATCAGGAGACTATGCTAGACTTTTAAACTCAAGAGACTTCCAGATCATCCAACTTGAGAAATGGGGTGAGAAGTTGACCACAGGAGTCTGGATTAGGGAAAAGGCTGGAGCAATATCTGTGCAGGGTGTGTTTTAGGGATAGGAAAGAGCAAGTAGTACTTTGATTTTAATAAGACCAAGAAGATGGAAAATTCTTATCCAAGAAAACAAAATCTGATTCGGAGAAATTGTATAGTTTGGATTCAACGAAATCAAGAATTTGAAAGTTTAGCTGAAGCATTATTGGCCTAACACTAGTTGACTTGTTTGATGAACTCCAGTAAACTGTCTCTTATGCTACCCTTTAAGGAAAGGAGTTGTGGTAATTACGTAGTGTTAAATATACAAAATAAAATACAAAATATTTTAATTTCCAGTATGAGAACTAGTAAACTCTGCATCTGTGTATATATAGAGAGAGAGCTTGCAGGAGCATACTGCTTATATATAAACAACTTCTAACCTCAAGTATCATTTCCTGGGTTGACTATTTTCAAAGAGTTACTAATTTAAAAATAAACATTTTCAAAAAGATCAGTCCGCCCTAGGTTCATAACTCTCTCAGAAGTCCTTCCTTAATTACAAAACCTGCATAACCCATTTCCTTTGGTGTGCAAAAAGGTGTGTAATTAAACCATCAGCATAATACCTATCTCCATGTAAAACCCGCACTTATGAACTTTAACTGCTGAATAAAAACTCCTATTACATGACCATTAAGTATTATGAATAAAGCAAGTCATGGTAGGACTTGATTAGTTTTTATGCACTATGGATTGTGTCTAGAAGAAATTTGATTTTGGTGGATCTTCTCTGAGGAAACCCCACAGCCTTTGATGGCTTTACTTCAAGAGAGGTGTACAAGGGCAGGTGCAGGGGAAGGTACTTCAGCTGTTCTTGGGTGTCTCTGTTCAGGAACAAATCTCAAGCGTACTAACAATCACCCACATAATCACCCTTGGAAAGAAATGAAAAGGGGCAATGGGTGGACAGGAATAGTTGATTACTCTGGGCATAATTTCTAAAGGTGACACCATCTTAAGTCCGTATATATTTTAACTAGGTAGTTTAATATGTTAAAAACAACAACAACAACAAATATTTTAGGACTGGAATGCTTCATTTAGAATTCTAAAAATTCTCAATTTGTCCCCAAGAAGATTAGTTTTAAAATTTGTTAAGGAAGAGTTGAGTATGGCTTCTTAAAACTCCCAGCAGATTTTTTTCTGTGGAACTCTATGTAGAAGTGCAGATGTAAGATCAGTGTCTCCTACCAAAAGGACACATTAGAACAGCAGTTAGAATGGAATATTTGGAGCAAAGGAACTGCAACTTAGTTGCTTGGGCTTGAAAAGTACCCAACATGGCACCATGCTGGGGTCCATATGAGATAGCTCCTATAGAGTATACAGGAATTCCCAAATCAAAAGCACTTAAGCTAGTTTCTCCAGAAAGAATCCTGTAACCAAAAAGGACTCTGACCTGGAGAAAATGGGAAATAAGGGGCTGGCAGATGGCCTGAGAAATGTCTCTAGAGTTCTGGCATTTGGAGTGGCAGGAGAAATGTGTGAAACATTTCTAGAACCTCCTATCTAGTGGGCCTCAGGAGTTGATACAAAACTAGAACACTGAGGCCACAGGGCAACAGTGCAGGAATCCAGGGAGACTAGGAATCAGGTCACACAAAATAGGAAGAGGCCACCTTTTTTGACTGCGCCCTTCTCCTCCTGCTCTCTTCCCCCTCACCCTTAAGTATGAAGAGACCCAGCTAAGAGAGTCTGCTTTCGAGAAACAGCAACAGCGAAAGTAAGTGAATGCAAATGCCCTGAGTGTCAGGGTCAACTGACGGAGAGAGGCCGGTAGGATGAGTCAGTGGAGACAAGATCGTAGTGGTAGAGGGTCAAACACATTGCCCCGCCTGTGGGACCTGGACTTTAACTTCTCCCCATGGCCCACTTTAATAGGGAAACTAGCTGAAACTAGGGGTGCTAGTGTAAATATTGCTCAGGTACTTCCTAGCCAATCTGAAAATTTAGATACAAGGAGATCAAACTCTTTCCAAATTATTTAAGTTCAATGTTCAAATACATCCCAAAGCAAATCTCAAGAATATTTTTAGGAATGAAGATATATCCAGCACACAACTAGTTAAAATTCAAGCTAGCTGGTATCCAAAGATTACCAGGTATGAAAAAGAAGCAGAAAAACATGACTAGCAAAGACATGTGACTAAGCAGACAAGAAATATTATCATCCATGTAGACTATAATTATGTCCATAACTTTAAAAATTAAATTGAAAAATAGAAGTTATTTTTCAAAAGACTCAAACTGAAATTCTAGAAAAGAAAACCACAATGTTTTAGATGAAGAGATGAAGAGGTATTACTGGTATTTGAAACATTATAGAAGAAAAGATTAGTGATCTTTAGGTCATAGCAATAAAATTGCCTAAAATGAAAAATTTACAAAAAGTGAATAAAATAAGAAAATGAAAGAGTATAAATAAAAGAAAAAATGAAGAGAGGAGGTAAAGTAGAATGGGAGAAAGGTGGGACAAAGGATGGCGTGGAGGAAGCAAGGAAGGAGAAATGGGGAGAAAGAAAGGATAGAAAGAAGACCTTCCTTAAATAGAGGACAACTTCAAGCAAAAAAATATACAGGTAACTATAATTCCCAAAGTGGAGAGGGGAACATAAAAATAAAAGAAATAATTACTGATTTACCCCCCAAATTTGCAGAATGCTATAAATCCACAGTCCAAGAAGTTCAATGACCCCTAAGTATTGGAACCATGAAGAAAACTACACCAAGGCACATTATGATTAAAGGTGTCAAAATAAAATTGGTCAAAATAAAATCTTAACAGTAGTTTGAGAAAAAGCCACACATTTTATAGAATAACAAAGAGTGACAGCATATTTATTATCAGAAAAAACATAAGTGCGTAAAAAGTGGATCAGCTTCTTCAGTATACTGAAACAAACTGTCAACCCATCTAAATTCAGTAAAAAATCTTTTAAAAATGAAAACGAAGGACTTTCCCAGATAGACCAAAGCTAAGACAATTCAGTAACAACCAATCTGCATCATAAGAAATCTAAAGTCCTGCAAATAGAAAGAAAATGATGAAGATGTAAATATGGGTCATTACAAACTAATAAAGTTTACAAATATGGTAATCACAGCAGTAAATATATTAAGATTGTAAAATTTAATTTTTTTCAAAGACCCACAATCTATGGTAAGATTTATAACATCTGTATAACTAAATGTATATCACTAGTACAAAGGTTAAAAGAGAATAAATGGAAAGATACTATTTTACGTTTATTACATCTAAAGTGGTATACTATCAGATGGACTACATAATTTAAAATGCCTGGACTAATAAGTTAAACATGCATAAAGTTTATTAATACTTAAAGAATTTGAATAAAAATTAAATGATGATAGCTAATAATTCAATAAAGGAGATAAAATAGAATAAGAAGATATTCAATCCAAAGAAAGGTAAATAAAAAGAAGAAAAACCAAACACAGATGTAACCAAGAGAACTCACATAACAAGACAATAAATTTAGACTTAACCATATCAATAATTACTTTAAATATAAATGGTCTAAATACTGCAATTATCTGAAAAAGACTATTGAGTTGGAAAACAAAAGTTATGACAACTAAATACAGTTTATTAGAAACACAGTTAAAATATAAAAACCAAAGTGAAAGGGAATTGAGAAGGATATACTGTATTTATAGTAATGGAAAGAAAGCTAGCTGAACTATATTAAGATTTCATAGCAAAAATATGTCATCAGGGAAAAGGAATAAGGATGATACGCATTAAAAGAATATTTTAAAAAAGTATCTATGTACTTACTAACAGAACTTAAAAATACACTAAGTAAAATCAGAATCACAACATTAAATACAAATATCCAAAATTATATATTTTCAATATCTCAATAATTGATAGAACAGGTGCACAGAAAATTAGTATGCATGAGAAAGATTTGATTAACACAATCAAGTATCTCCATATAATTGATATTTTTAGAACACTCTACCCAAAGGAGAATACATATTGTTTTTCAAGTGCACATAAAACATTTATTCAACATGACTACATTCTGGGTAATATATATAACTCTCAATTAACTTACGAGGATTCAAGTTATACAAAGTATGTTCTCTGATCTATATAATTAAAATGAAAATAGATATGAGAAAGATCCATGGAACCTCTATTATAGAAACTAAAAAAAAGAAAATAAAATTGTAAATAACCAATGGATTTTAAAAGAAATCAGAAAGTATTTGAACTGATAAAAATGAAAACCAACTGTATTGAAATAATTAGTATAGTACTAAAATAGTAAATATATACCTTAGAAAATATGCAAGATCTTAAAAAAATGATTTCACCTTAAGAAGCTCAACTAGGAACATAAAATACAACTCAAAGTAAGGGGGGAAAATATACAGATAAGGATAGATACCAAAGAAATTCAAAAGAAAATATTGGAAAAAAATCAGTGATACAAATCTGGTCTTTAAGAAGATCAATAAAACTGATACATCTCTATCCAGACATCAGGAAACAAAGAGATTACCAACTGAAGTACGAGACAGGTAATAACATTGCAGATTCTATGGTATCAGAAAAATAGTAAGATAATTGTGAACAACTTTTTTTTCCAACCAAGTAAAATTTTTAAGTGAAATAGACAAATTCTTGAGAGATGAAAACCACTTTAGAAACAATAATCACTTGAATGTCCCTATATCTATTGAAGAAACTGAATCTGTAGTTAAAAGTCTTTACAAAGTTAACTCGAGGACTAAATGGTAACAATGGTAAATTTTATAAAACAAAGAAAGAAATAATACTGGTTTTTCATTACTCTCCCAAAGAGAAGACGAAGGAATACTGAGCAAGTCATTCTAAAACCAGCATTACAGGAATGCTATGAGGCAAAACCCTTACAAGAATGAAACTAGGGACTAAAATTTCACATAAATATGAAGCAAAATTTCAAATTAAAACTTTAGCAAACTAAATTCAAGAATACATATAAAGTTAATACATCATGACATAGGGAGCTTATTCCAGCAATATAAGGTTGGGTTGAGATTCAAACATTAATGTATAAATTCTGATAGATGCTACAGGCAGACACAAAAGGGCAAATATTATATTATCATATTTATATGATGTATGTAGAGTAGGCAAATTTATAAAAACAGAATGGAGAATAGAGATTTACCAGGGACTGAGGGGAGGGGTGATTTTTTTAGATTTTAGACTTTCTGCTAAGAATGATAAAAGAGTTCTACCAAAAACAAATTAAAAATAAAGAAACCTAAAAATCATTGTAGTTCATCAAGATAGTGTTACACATCATAGAGATACCTAAACTACTGTATAAGAATAGTAAATCCAGGAGCAAACCACAGACATATGAAACCTAATACAGTTAGAGCTATAAGTGTGTCTAAGAAATGGTGCTGAGAAGTGTATTTTTGATATAGAAATTGGATCCCTACCTCACACTATATATAAATATCAATTTCAGGTGGGTTTAAGAACCAAAATGTCCTTAAAATAACCCAACAGAAATTTAGACAAAACATCCAATAGAAAAAAAACAAAAAACTACATAAGAGACATCAAGTCATTTCAGAGGAAAAGGAAATATAAATGCCCATAAAATATAAAAAGATGCTCAATGTCATTTGTTGTCAAAAGAAACGCAAATTACAATTTCAACATGACGCTATCTCATACTCAGTCATTTGGCAAAAATCAACAAGGCAACACTACTAACTGTGGCTGAGGATGTGGAACACAGGGAGCTTTCCTACCTGGCAAAAGGGAGCTTAAAATGATTTAATCACTTGAGGAAGCAGCATGGCACTAATTAGCGAAATTGAACAAGCACATTTTCTGCAACCTAAAAATCCTGTACTAGGTTTCTAGTCTGGAGGGACTAGAATGTGCACCCAGAATCATATAAAAGTATGTTTATGGCAGCAGCATTGTTTGTAACGTCAAAATGCTGGAAACAGGCTATCAATAGAAGAAAAATTAATTGTTGTATATAAATTAGAAATCTACAGAGGAAGTCACAGAGAGTGAAGCATATAGACTAGAATTCTCAGGAATGTCATGTTCAGCAAGGAAAATAAGTATCTGAAGAATGAGTGTGCAATATGATTTCATTTCCATCAGTCCTCAAACAGCCAAAACAACATTTTGTAGTGGAAAGGGAGCAAGCCAATAAAGAAAAAGAACCGGTCTGTGATTTCCTCAAGGGGGAAAGACTACAAGGAGTAAAATTAGAACTGGTCTGTAAGGGTCTGTGGTTCTGGTGCTATGCTCTGTTTCACTCTGTGGCAAGTTTATAGGCAGCATCTCTTTGTTATCCTTACTACAACTAGTGATATTGGTACTTCTACTCACTTATATTGCTGGTCTAGAGATGCTCTTGGCCTACTCATTTTCTGAATTTTCGAGCCTTGTCATCAGTCTTATCTTCTAGCTCCTTCCCAAGGATAACTCAATCCATTGAAAGAGACAACAAATACTGGAACATTCTGAGGTTTCAGTTAGCTGGGTTGTTCGCATGAAAGCTGACTGGTGACATTAACTAGAAAGCCGAGTCCTTACCACAGCTCTGCCTTGCCAAACTCACAGCAGGTATCATAACCATCTTGTTTCTCCTTCTGAGCCCAAAGTGGCCTTAAAATGCCAGTGTCGGTCTGCAAGCACCACTCATAATCTGTCAGCATTGACAAGTGAGATATGGCCTATTTGCCAACCCAGTTCTTGAGCTTAATGTGCTGAGCTACATCCACACCAGTGAGTTCAGGACTGCCAATCAGTCCATTCATAAAAGCCTGGAAAAGGCACTTTTCAGGTCAGGTGATACACACTGAGAGGGAGGCCTGTGGCTTTTACCTAAGTCTTCTGATCTATCATAAGTTGGTTTTATGTAATGGAAACAACACTGCCCTTGTGCTAAGTAACTGGCTTCCATGCATAATATTGGTTTTGGGTCTAAGGATGCAGTTAGAGTTTAAAAGAGAAAAATCAAATAAATCAGATTCCTGCATTTTTTTTTCTGGTTCAGGTGAATCAGAAAGACCTTTTTCAGTTGCTGAAATTCTTTGCATGTGACATAATTCTCGTAGCTTGTAGGAAGGGATTGTGTTTGTGTTTTCTCTTAGCTTGTAGGAAGGGATTATGTTTGTGTTTTCTGATTACAATTTACGGGAAGGGGATGGGAGCTATGAAGGGTCACTTTCTTCCTATTCTGACATGAGTGCAAGACAATGAAATGGGAACATGAGCTCACTCTAGTGGAAACTGCTGCCTTCTCTCTATTCACCACTTGCTTCTTCCTACAAGAGGAAAGGTCATTTCTCTGAGTGATGATTCAGCCTTTCTGACATCCATTAGTCAACAACTCTCCCCTGTGCAGGGTTAAGGTATTTAACATTGCTGTACACGCATGTGCTATCTTTTAGGCATTGCAGTCTCCACTGAGAGTGGAGACTTTTTCCTGATCCTTTAGGGAGCCAACCATTCTGATGTAGGCCTCAAGTCCATTTCTAGGGCAAGAAGTAGACAGGCTTCAGTTTCACACCAAATAATAAAGGGCAGTGTTATAGCTAATAAAGTTAGTGTTCTGACTCGTTATTTGATTGTCTTTTTTTTTTTTTTGTCCTTAAGTTGGGTCAGGACTTAGAACTAAAAAGGATATTATTATATTCTTCATACTACAGTACAAAGTGAACAGGGATGAAGCCTGCTGATGACTCTGAACAGACTGAAGTGGAAAATTAGTGTTATTCCATAGGCGTTATATAGGAAATAGATGAAAGAATCCAAAAAAGAATGCAGGTCACATTTTACTGTAATACACTAAGAGCAACACTATCTAATATTTATTGAGCACTTACTATGTGCCAGTTGCTATTCTAAGTGCTTTGCATGGATTGGCTCATAACAATATTGCTAGTCATTTTTATCATACCCATTTTATAGGTAAGAAACAAAGCACAGTTAAGCAGGAAAATGCTTCTTGAGCTCAAGTTCATCAGTTCCTATTCTAATAGATTACTAGGTAAGAAATGATAAAGGTAGAGGCTTCTGGAACATTTAATAAAGTTACAATTCCCTTTCATTCATTCACATGTGAATTCCATTGTTTCCTAGGTCCCAAGGATTCTTGTAAGTATTGAAATATGGTGAAATAAATGATGTTCTTGTCTTTAAGGAGTTAATATTCTATATAATTCAATTATAAAAAGCAGGGCTTCTTGGCAAAGCAGTTGATTCAAGGAATGGGCAGGACAATACAAAATGAGCCTGTAGCAGACGATGGAAGGCACTCAAAACACAAAAGGGCAAGTGGCATGTCAAAAGGCAACAAGAACCAACCTACTTCTCAAAAGCAGAACAAATTGAGGAAAATCTGGCACTGTAAAACTTCTAGAAGAAAACATAGAGGGTAAGCTTCTTGACACTGGTCTTGGTTATTTATATATTTTTTTTGATCTGACACAAACAACAAAGGCATCAAAAGCAAAAAAAAAAACAAAAAACAAACAAACAAACAAAAACAAATGGAACTGAATAGCTTCTGCCCAGCGAAAGGGCATCAAAAAAAAAATGAAAAGGCAACCTCTAAAATGGGAGAAAATACTTATAAACCACATAATTGGTAGGGTGTTAATATCCAAAATATAAAAGGAATTCATACAACTGCAAAAAAACAAGTCAATTTAAAAAAATGGGTGAAGACCTGAATAGACATTTTTCCAGGGAAAGCATACAAATGGCTAACAGGTATATAAAAACATGATCAACATCATTCATAATTAGGGAAAGGAAAAGAAGAAATGAGCTCTCATCTCATATCTGTTAGGGGGCTATTGTATCAAAAGCACAAGATAAGTGCTGGTGAGGGTGTGGAGATAAAGGAATTCTTATATACTGTTGGGAGGCATATAAATTGGTATAGTATCTATGGCTAACACTGTGGACATTCGTGGAAAAATAAAAAAATAGGACTACCACATCATCAAACAATCCCACTTCTAGGTATAATTCCAAAGGGAACAAAGTCAGTCTTTCAAAGAGATACCTGTATTCCCAAATTCATAGTATTGTTATTCACAACAGTTAAGGTATGCAAACAACCTAAGTGTCCCATTAACAGATGACTGGATAAAGAAAATATAATATACACATATGTCAATAGATGTATGTATATAGATGTATTGCATACATATAGCTATACTATGATATATAGATATACATATTGATGTATAAATGTATATATTGATATATGCACACATCGATATAAATACATATATTGATATATACACATACACATACATCTCCATATATCATAATATACCTATATACCTACATCTATATATGAATAATATTTCAGCCTTAAAAATTCTGAAAAAGAAGGAAATCCTGTTATTTGCAGCAGAATGGGTGACTCATTAAGGCATTAAGAAAAATAAACCAGACTGAGAAAGACAAATACCACATGGTATCATTTATATTCTAAAATAAAGTCAAACTCTAGAAACAGATTAGAAAGGTAGTTCCCAGGACTTGAGGTTGGAGGAAAATAGGGACAAGTTGGTAAAGGGTATAGTCTTTGAATTATAAGATGACTGAGGTTAGAGATCTAATGTTCAGCTCTTTGTGGCTGTATTTGATAAGATATCTTGTATACTTGAAATCTGTTAAGTGAGTAGAAATTAAATGTGCTCATACATACAAATAAAGGTAAATAAGTGAGAGGACAGATGGATTTATGAACTCAATGGAGAGACTTCTTTTGTCATGTACACATGTATCAGATCATCATATTCACACTATTAAATATCTTAATTTTGTCAATTAAACCTCAATAAAGCTGAAAAATGAAAAAATAATTTGAGCAAATAAGTATAGTAGACTGTTACTCAAGGTTTAAAATTAATACCTATGGTTCCCTACTGATATGAATAAATAAACATGTAGAAATGACAAATATTTCTTTGACTTTCTAGGAGTAACCACTAACCTGATTTCTAACAGCATTGACTAGTTTTGCTTGTTTTTGCCCTCTATATACACAGAAACAAATATACCACTTTAAAAAATATATTTAAGCAGGATTTATTGGGTACAAATGAGAATCCAGTGAATTATGGGTCATATAAGACACAGATTTTTCATCTTTTCTGGTAGAATTTGAGTATTTCTTGTATATGCCCATAAAATTTTGACTTGTGAATGTAACGATTATCCAACAAAACACTTCAACTCTCTCTCCCGCTTGCATACCAATCTATGTCAGATCTATCAGATTTGTAAGCTACAAAGTGGATTAGTTGTTTATGACAGAAGTTTCCATAGTCATGTACAAAGGCTCCACATGACTCAAGTCTCCCATGTGGCCAGGTTTACATACAAAAACATATGTTATTGTAACACGAAATACTGGTAATAACTACTTGTCACATTTGTCTTGGTTCAATCACTCCTTACCACTTAGCACTAACTGCTACTTCTAAGTCTTTGTGGTCACTCTTAATGGATAATGTTAAATACTTAACAGAACAATTTAAGTAGATTAAAAAGTGAATTCATGGGAAAGCCCATCTTTCAAAAGAAGCAGAATTTCATGAAAATGATGGCAGTGATTTTGGAAACTACATTTAAGGGAGTATGGAAAGATTGACTATGATAGTTACTCTTAAACTATATGCAAAACTATTGACAAAAGAGAATCTGGAGGTTCTGGTTCAAGATGGTGATGTAGGAAGATTCTGAATTCACCTCCTCCTACAGACACTCTGAATCTAGAACTACATATGGAACAATTTCCTCTGAAGGAATCACAAAAAGTAACTGTGACTCTTAACACATTGGGCAAATGAGAAAAATTTACATCAAAGTGGATAGGAGAGGTTGAGACACAATCTTCCCATAAGCTCACCTACCATCAGGAGAGTTATCAAAACTCAGAGATCCTCCTTGGAAAGAGAAAGATTTGAACTCCACATTGCATGGCCTAACTTTTAAGAATTGCAACTGAGAGCAAAATCCCCAAAACATCCAGCTTTGAACATCATCCACCCCAGGGCACAGTGAAGAAATAACTAATTAAAGAAGTTTTTTGGTATTCTTTGGGTATATTCCTAAGAGTGGAATCACTAGCTTTTTAGTAGTTTGTGGAACCTCCACACAGCTTCCTATAGTGGCTAGACCAGTTTAAATCCCCACCAGCAGTATAAGCATGTTCCTTTTTCTCCACATCCTCACCAGTATTTGTTTCCAGTTTTGTTTTTTAAAATATGGGTCATTCTCACTAGCATTGCAGCACTATTTACAATAGCTAATATATTCAAGCAACTTAAATGCCCCCAAATGAATGAATCAAAAAGTTGGGTATATATACACAATGGAATACTACTTAGCTATCAAAACACAAAGTCATGACATTTGTGGCAACATGAATGGAGCTGTAGGGATTAAGCTAAGTGAACTAAGTTGGAAATAAAAAGATGAATATGGGATGACTTCACTTACATGTGTAATATAAAGCAACCAAATAAAAGGTTAAGACAAACTTGAAAGCTGACCATAGAGCTGAAGCATACAGAAAGGGGGTGAAGAGGGTAGGGAGATGCTTGAAAACAAGAAGAAGAGCACAAGGACAATGGTCACAGTTCACAGGGTGGAGGGAGAACTCTTGGGACTATATCTGAGTAGAGAAATCAAATACTGTACAAAAATGAACCATGATGTAAGAAAATACATTTTTAAAAAAGTAACCGATTAAAAAGTTCCTAGATGTTCTTTAAAAGAGACTCATTTGCTTATCTTAAAGCATGGCTCTGGGGATCAGGCATCTAATTCACCACACATGCGATGACCTGCTTCACTCTCTGGGGGATGGAGACGTGCAGGAACAATCTTTGCATTTCTTTCTGCCTTGTTCGAGTACACCAGAATCACCAGGAGAGGAGCTTAAACCATCATCTGGAACCCGGATTTCGTGACTGCTACCAGGGCACACCTCTCTGTTGTCTAGCCTTGATGGCCAGTGGATTTTATGCTTAAGGGGTCCATAAGTCTATAACAGACTGAGAAAGAGTTCTTTAATTAGCTACCACCCTGGGGACTCAGCAAGAGTCACAACCTTTGTGAAAGAACCCTATTAACTGATCTTTATAGCTGCAACCTGAAGGGTAGACTTCTAATTAAACCTCTATCTAAGGTCTTAATGCAGCCCTGCCCAGAGAGCTCCAAGTGGGGGCGCTACCCTTTCTCTCCCCATGACTTGCTCCTATTAATCACTGTCTCTCCGACCAGGGATTTTACATACATGTGGTGCCCATGCACCTGTCTACTGCCCTGGTTTTTGTGGCTGCCACTACGGGAATGTACCTTGGTTGGCACGGGTTCCTGGGATCTGTGGGACTATAACAAATGGGAACAAAACCTTAGCTGGTTATTAGACACATGATACAGAGAAGACAGCAGACTGAAACAAAGTTCAGTCTTTCTGTGAAAGTAGTCCATTTGCTTGCACCAGAATTTTGGCCTCGTTGGAGAAGTTCATAGAAAGAATGTGCCTGCTGACAGGCTTTATGAGCTGAACCCCTGCAATAGGAGATTCCTTACTTCCTCCCCTGTACTTGATATGTGCATTCCACTCTCTTTCTCCAAAGTAGAAATTGCTCCAATAACACAGCTTTGAGCTAGTAATATGGTGTGGAAACCATTTGGACAGTATACTTGATCAAACCCATTTATGATCTCCATATAAGCTTTTAGGGTGGGTGTGGATATCTACTGTCTTGCAAACATCCAAGACAAGCATTTCAAAAAGGTCCCTTGCTTATTTAAACTGCCACCTACCAATCTGAAATGACCTGCCTCTTTCATAGGAGGTGGCTCTCCTTTTCCACTTATTTGGGTGCCAGTTTGTGAAAAAATAGACCTGGAGGCCAGGCACCTAGCTTAATACACATTTATGGGAGGAATGGAGGGGGGTGGGTGCTATCTTGTGCTCTTTTTGCCTTACCCCATATTACTAATATCTCCCATGGTACTAGTACAGCCATGTGGTACCTTAATTCTTGTGACTGACACCAAGGGACCTCCATACTGTTTTCCACACTGGTTGCACCAATTTGCATTCCCAACAACAGTATGGATGATCCAGTGATTCTACTGCTGGTTATTTATCTGGAGAGAACAAAAATACTCCAAAAGATATATGCACCCCTACATTTACTGCAGCATTATTTAACAATAGTCAAGACAGAAGCTACCTAAGTATCCACCAATGAATGAAAAAATGCATATACACATAAATACACACATATATGTACATATATCCACTTAAGAAATCTATAAATATGCACATGTGTGTATGCATACATACATTTTCTTTGTTACACACAAAAAATAATAAGGAAAATTATTCAGCCATAAAAAAGAAAATTTTGGGCCTCCCTTGTGGCACAGGGGTTAAGTCTCAGTGCTATCACCACTATAGGCTGAGTTTGGAGGAGGTCTGCTGACCCACATGGTGCAGTAGAACTCTCCTGTCTCACCTGTAGCTCCCTTTAGCAGTGTATTTCAGTAGATCCGCCTGTTCTGCTTCTCATTCTGTCTCTGGTGAATCCTCTCACCCTCTGCACCTCTGGCCTACACCCCAGTTCTTGCATGCATAAACAAATAAGTCTTAAATAATGAGAAGAAAATTTTGCCATTTCTAATACCATGGATGGACTTCGATGGCATTTAAGTGAATAATTCAGATAAAGAAAGACAAATATATGACATTGCTTTTAAGTGCAATCTGAAAAACAAAACAATCCCCCACTTAAAAACAAACAAACAAAATCCCATGAACTCAGAGATGTTGGTAGATGTCAGATGTGGGGGTGGTTAGCTGGTGACATGGACGAAAGTGGTCAAAAGAGACAAACTTTCAGTCACCAACTAATTCAGTACTAGGGCTGTAAATAAAGCATGGTGACTAGAGAGACCTCCCTGGTAGCACAGTGGGTCAAACACAGCACTATGAAGCATCCTCAGCCACTGCAGCATGAGTTCGATCCCTCCCATAGGCCAGGAAGCAACACACATGGTGCAGCAGACCTCTCCTTCCTGCTCCCCTCAGCAGCATGTTTTAGTTCATCTGCCTGTTCTGTTCCCCACTCTGTCTCTGGTAAATCCTCTCACTGCCCCCAGCTCTGGCCTGTACCCCAGTTCTTGTTTGCATAAATAAATTTTTAAAATAACAAAGGAAAGTTGCTAAGAGAGTAAACCTTAGAAGAAAATGTGACTATGGTAGATGTTAACTGAATTTTATCATTGTGATCATTTCACAATATGCACAAATATCAAGTCATTATGCTTTACAAATTATATCTTAATGTAAAAGAGATCTGATAGAATTAGGCCAATTAAGAAGAGGAGAAAATCAACATGGATGGGCACTTCAAAAGAGAAAGATGTGGATATCAAAGAATCATAAGAGGACTTTGGTACAGTTTAATGGACTTCTGGGAGTTTTACAAAATTTTTATGCATGTAACATAAATATCAGATTTGGAATTAAGAGTGTTATTTGCTGTTATCTTACACAGTGTCCAAGAAAGCACCTACTTTTATAATTATAATCTAAGTTTAGTTAAATGTAAAGCTAAGCTTACAGTAATTATTTTCTTTTGTGATGATAAAGTACCAAATTAACCCTTTACTTCACAACTATTTGTTATAACACTGTGAGTTACTTACATGTTATATTATACTCAAATTATGATAAATTCTTCTTTAGATATACTAATGCTTTTGTGGAAACTTCAACTGGGAAAAGAGGGTCTCCTTGCAGAGAAAAGTAATTCTAACTTAGCTGGAGGAGATGAGAGTTTCTAGATTTAAGGAAAGTTCTAAAGTAATCACAAAGCAAAAATGGAAAAACTAGGATGTGGAGGAAAGGAATTGGGCAGTAGGGAGAAAGAAGCATACTGCTTTTAGGATGGGGTCTTGCTTTAAAATGACTGCCTGTATCACTTCTGCTTTGAACTAGGCATCTAACTTGGAGCAAGAAGGAAATTCCTGGTCCCATTCACTGCAGCTGTCCCCTCCCCCCACGCCAGCTCTGTCCCAGCACCAGACCTACTATGTCTCCTGCAGCTGCCTCCACCAATCTCATTGCAAGTAAAGGCTGTGCTTGTCATCAACAATGGCTCTGATGTGGGCAAAGATGGCTTTGCTGGGGAGTGACACTCCCTCCCCCTGCCCCACACACACTGAAGTCCCCTCCATCCTTTGGGGCCCCAGACACCAAGGCATCATAATGGCCATGGCAGGACTCCTATGTGGACCACAAGCAGGAGAAAGCCATCTCTGCCTCCAACTCCTTGGGGAAGAGCTACGCCTTGCCTGACAGGTAGGTGAACACCATCAGCGATGAGCCATCCCGGTGCCCAGAGGTGCTCTTCCAGCCCTTTATCCTGGGTATGGCATCCGAGAGACCATCATCAATTCTAAAATACTGAGGAGACACCTAGAAGGAGTTGTACAGTGTGGTACGGCTGGGCCACTATGTACACTGGCAGCATAAAGAGGATGCAGAACGAGACCACAGACTTGGCCTCCAGCTCCATGAGATCACATCATTGTTCCTTTGAGCTCAGTACTCTGTGTGGGTCAGCAGTTCCAACCTAGCCTCACTGTGCACTCCACCCCAGTGTGGGTCAACAAATAGGAATGAAGCCAGAGGGGTCCTCCACTGTCCACCAAAAATTCTTCTAAATGAACTGGGGCAGATGTGTAGCAATTACTGGATGTGAGATTTCAGAAGTATATGTTTGCCCCGACAAATGTATAATCCTTACCCTTACCTCAAGAAACTGGAATCAGCGTTTGAAAAGAAATTTGTCCTTGAAGTTCGTACTGATATAAGACTGGATTGTAGAACTTGCTGCTGATTTTGAGCATATTCAGGTTAACTGTTCCCCATCTGTGTTTAATGCCTTGTACCTATCTTTGGTTTAACTCCAAGAATAGGCAGCTCAGTCACTTTGAGACTGATGTGAAGAGGTGCATGGAAAAGAAATCCATTGTCCTACTGAAGTGAGAACCTATTAGGCCACCACTTCCTGCCCTGTGCAGAGTATTCATGTGAAGCTTCCTGTTCTAGAATTTTTTCATAGGCTGTCAAGAGTCCAACAAGAAATGTAAAAAACTATTGTTAAACTCACACATAGTAACTTGTCTACTTCACAACCTTTGTATGCACCAAGTTCATCAACATCCTATTACATGGTGCTCTGGAATCATACTTTGGGAAACAGAACTGAAATTCAAGATCGGTTCCCTAATCTTGAGCATGTTCAGCCAATTCTTCATGTCAGGCATATCTGGGAACTTTCCATCAGGCACGCTGGGCTTGTTCTGCTGCCCTAAAGGAACAGCCAGTGACATTCTAGATGACACTGTGTACTGTACTAGGCCTCTACTGTGCTGGTGGTAGCAGCAGAAATGAGTAAAATCATAAGACAGCTCTTTTGTAGATAGCTATTATCTCCTTAGAATAAAGAATGCCTTTGGTTGAGTGGAATGTCAGTGAACCTTTCATTTCTTCTAGCCATTTGGCTCTGGATATACTTCTGTTCTACAAACTACTATATTCGAGTTTTCTGCTTCCTTCTCCCTGTCATACCAGACCTCAGAGGAGCTCTACCACTGAGCTGCTATAGGGCTGGTGGGTTGTCAGGGATTCACTGCATATTCATGAGGTGACTGCTTCCCAGTCCCCACCCAGGTAAGGAGTCCCTCTCACACTACTACGAATGATAATTATCCCCTCTTATCAAATAGTCTTATCTCCTCTTATCAGAATAGTCTGTCAAGGTAGTGAGTTTTTATGTCTCTGTGGGGAGCAAAATTCTCCCATATGAGTTGGGCATGGAGAAGAGGAGGCCACAAGAAAGGAGATGAAGTAGGACCAGTGTCAGTTGAGGTGAGAGTTAACCAACCTCTCTAAAATGAAAACAGCCTTTTTTTCTCTTGGTCATAAGGTTCATAGATACTCAGCAGAAATCAACATGCAACAACAACAACAACAATGGCACCTTCCTGGTGGCACAAGGGATTAAGCACCACACTATGAAGCATCCACAGCTTCTGCAGCATGAGCTCGATCCCCGGGCAGGGAGGGGACCCACATGACGCAGCAGACCTCTCCTGCCTCACCCACTGCTGCCCTTGGCAGTGTGTTTCAGTCAGTTTGCCTGTTCTGCTCCCTGCTCTGTCTCTGATGAATCCTCTCACCCCTGCATCTCTGACCTGTACGCAGGGCTTGTATGCATAAATAAATAAATCTTAAAACAACAACAACGATGAAAGTCTAAAACTGCAAACCATCCAGAGGCCACCACTATAAATATTTAGAGCCTAAGGTGTCAGGTAAATCATGCATCATCTTGTGCATATTATGCATCCAGCAGACACATGTTCCTGGTTTACATCTGACGTGGGAATGACCAAGGTTGAGTTGCCACGCAGGCTGGGCACTCATGATTAACATTTCTCCTCCAGGCTGTACTTCTTCCCTACCCCTAAGCAAACACTGAATATTCTTACAGGTGCCACTGATGGACTGGACTTATCATCCCAACTATAAGTGCCATTTGTATTTGGTATATCTTCCCTTGTATGTGTAGATCATCTCTTCTCTCATCCACAGATATATGCACACTTGTATAAATTTAAATTCACACTTATGTACCATGCATTCAGCTAGATTTGGGAGTATAACAATGAGCACAAAGATCTGTGGTTCTGATCCTCACATTACCTAAGGGTTAATGGGAGTGAGGGGTCAAGTACTATTCAATCAATCACATTATAAATAAAATAAAAAATCTGATGAGTGCTGCCCAGGAGACAAGGATCTGTCAGTACTTGTGGAGGAGAATGTAACTGAGTCTCGGAGAGCAGAGGAGCTTCATTTTATATTCACGAATAAAGATCCATTTTATATTCTTATAAGGTTCTATAAAAACTCTCATATGCTATTCTATGGATAGATCCCAATCAATCTAATTCCCTACCATTTTGCATTTCTTTGGTGCTGTAAACAAAGCTAGATGAAATTTTTGTGTTCCAGTTAACTGGCTATATCAAGGCACTTCCTGTCTCTCAATATTCACCCATGTAGTTTTCCACCCCTACCCTGTGTATCAGGTCATTTTCTTCAAAATCCATACTAGGGGCCTCCCTGATGGTGCAATGGGTTAAGCAACGCACTATGAAGCAAACAGCAGCCACTGCAGCACGAGTTTGATCCCTGCCGCTGGGCTGGCCGGGGAGGTGCCCCACATGTCACAGCAGACCTCTCCTGCCTTTCCTGCTACTCCCCTCAGCAGTGTATCTCAGTCAGTCTGCCTGTTCTGTTCCCCACTCTGTCTCTGGTGGATCCTCTCATCCCCCACACCTCTGGCCTCTACCCTAGTGCTTGCATGCATAAATAATCTTAAAAAAAACACAAAATCCAGACTAAGTGCCACTTTGCCCCCCTTAACAGCCCACCAGGTGTTCTTCCTTGAGGCAATGGACAACTTTTTGCTGAGTGGTCATTCTGGGTATGTAATCACACCGGTTTTGGTGCATATGTCTGTCCCAGTTAAATAATATCCTGTGGGTAGTAGCGACAGTGTCTTTTATTTTACTCACATTTCCTTTCTATGTGTATGATGATGACAATAATAGCTAATGTGCAAGGACACTATGATGACTGAAAGTGGTGTATTTATATGTTTCCAACTGTCCTCCCTATGAGGATCCTCATTTTACAGATCATAATATAGTGGTTGGAATAACATATGGTATTACATATTGTTATATAATAATTATATATTTATTAGTATAGTCATACATTATTCATATATGAACAGTTTACAAACATATGGCATATGTACCTAACCAATGTCACATGAGTAGCTGTGCCTTGAATCCTGGAACTGAAACAAGCCATGCTCAAATCTCAGCTGTGCTACTTACAAGCTGTTACTGCTGGTTCTTTAAGTTCTCTAGGCCTCAGTTTCATCTTTAAAATGAGGTTAGTAACAATGCCTACTTCCTAGGGTTACTGTGAAAATTAAATAAGAACACATGCAAAGTATAACCACACACAGCATAAGCTCATAGAAGTTACTGGAATTGAACCCTCTGTCCTTGGCAAAAAGAGAGAGGGAGATAATTTAATAGTGCAGACTGTCCTGCGCTCTTAGACAAGGAGGACCTGGCCTGCAGTGAACACCAAGTGGGAGCAAAAGCAATTGCCTGCATCACATTCTTTTCTCCGGCTTGAGCTCGCTGCCAAAATAAGTGTGAATCTGATGTTAAAAGGTTCATAGTCTCTGTACATCAGGTTCCTAAAACATTCAATTACTTCATCATGCATTCAAGAAAAAATACCCAGCTCTGTGATCCAATGTTGTGAGACAAACTGGACACCTCCAGCACACTGAGAGAGAAAAGTGGCCACCCCCTTGGTGGCACCAACTTAAGTATTTGCAAAACTGATGTTGACCCCACCCCCTCAATTTTTGCCTTAGAGCCATCTCAGGACCAAATGCTCATTTGAGATAACATTCCACTAATGGTTAAATGGTGGAACTGAATACTACCTATCTACTTTGCTGGGATCTGGTCAAATAGTTTTTTCTCAAATTTTATTACTTTGTCAATCATTTACATAACCATATCATTTTGGGAGTACACCTTCCTACCTCCTTAAGTGCACATACTCTGCTCACCCTTTGCCAAAGCTCCCGGGCCAGTGCTCTATCAGGCTCTTTATGGATTTCTTAGGAAGAAACTCAAGTTGGCAATGAAGGGAGAGAAAGAGGCACCAAGGAGGTTTTCAGGCTTTTGTAATAAATTGTTTCCTTTTTATTGACTCAAGAAAATGCAACTGTGAATACTGTACATTAATAGGTTTTATGTGTAACTAATGGTTTGATGGGCCGCTGTGATGTCTCATATTACAGCAAGTGATATGCTTTATCGCTACAAAATGCAATCCTTTCTAAAAGGTAAAGGTAGATACTAGAAGATTGATTTGAAAGGTCAGGGTTAACATGTTCATTAATGGCTAGGTTAAAAATCTTCCCCAATTCTCCTTTTTTTCAGATGAATAAATCATTTAGCTAAGTGATGCCCTTCATTGGCTGCCAGGGCTTTTCTTTTAACCGTAATGAAGTCTCGTGTGTAGAGAATAGCACACAAGAGCAAGGGTTTCAGAGCCTGAGGTCAAATCTAAGCCTGCTCCTCAGTGCTGGGTAGCTTTCGTTGCATTGTGGAGCTCCTTTGTACCACGGTTTCCTTAGCTGAAGAAAATGAAGACAGAAACTAGCCCCTCAGAACACGAGGCAAGTCATACACCTGCATGGCTCAATTCCAAGTAACATTTCTTTAAAAAAAAAGTAGCTATTATCATCCTCTAAATCAAAGGTCTGTAACCTTTTTTTGGTAGTATCAGGAGACACATATTTGAGTCTTTGCAACCTAAAAGGCTTCTGCTGCAAGTGTCTGATCTGTTCTTATGCCTGAAAACAACAATGGATAATACAGAATCAAACAGGCAGGGCTGTGCTCCTGTAAATGTTTATTTGCACAAGTAGGCTGCCAGCCAGATTACCTGGGAGTTAGAGTGTGCTGACCGCTCTTCTCATCTTAACCATGTAGGGATTCACATTCAAATTTGATCATAGATCTCTGGAGATTAGAAAGTAATTGCCATGAGGATTGAGACATATGAGGTAGTATTAATCTTTCTATTCTGCCAACAAAAGGACTGAATTAAGCAGTCACAAATCAGGATCACTGATGGAAGCATTTAAAAATACAAATTTCAATGCTCCATCCAAAAGAGGTGGCCCAAGATTCTGTATTTTTGTGGGTGTTTCTGATGTACAGAATCTTGCCTCGAGTCCTCAGGGATTGGGCTCTGCAGCAACCAAGGGGAAGATAATGAATGAGATTCATCTACCTTAGTTTTCAAACAAATCCTTCTCTTGAGAAGTTACAATGTGCCTTGAGGAAAATCTAGAGACTTGATATAGCATGGGAAGTATTGTCAGATCTTTCCATTTAGTGGATTCAAATTCACTGAGATATAAATTGAACTTTAGCTTACTTATCCTAGCTCACAGACCCAATGAAAATCTCCATGTGGAGAAGATATATGTCAGTTGTAAAATTCCAATTTTCACATCAACCTTGCAGACTCCTTATTAAAAGTCTAACAAAGTGAAATTTCACACATTTCCAGGGTCTCCTGGATAGAATTTGATAAGGTTTTTGACAATGTGCCCCAAACAAATTTGTTTGGAATTTTCCCTCCAGCCATATTTTTAAGACCCTGTCCTTCATAGAGCTTCTTGCCTATCAGTGCGACACATACCTTATATTACCTTTCATTTCTGTTTTGCATGTTTTTATCTTTATTTAGGATGCTAAAATAAGTTACCCTCTGTCACCAATTTACTACATTTTATATATTAGACTTTAAGTAATTATTTTTTTAGTGTTCACATTGATCAGCCATCATGTCACTTTGCTATAGGGGATGGTTGGAGTCAAGGTTAAATTGTTACCAAAAACAAAAGATGAGGGTGTGACTTTTAAGTTGGTGCAACAACTTGGATTACTTTGGATCAGAGAAAGCAAGAGGATTTTATCATCTTTGATACCCCTATAGATTAGAGGATTATTTGGGCCCTTTTCTCTGTTGCTGTGTAACTGTAGGATAACAACAGCTGAATATAAAAAATCCTTTTTTCAATTTATAGGAATTATATTTGAAAATGTATTTGAACATTTATTAGATCAAAACAATTCTTTGTTGCTTAAGTGAGGACAAAGCAACATTAACCTAACCACAAATTGCTTAGCTTTATGATTTTAATGGAGCAAAGAGAAGTGATTTATTAATAAAGTCTATTGTTGAAAGAGAATCTTTGTGGAATTTCAGGCTGTGTAACGCATCCATTTTTATTGGCTTTACTTTGTTATGCTTTCAGAGCTATTTACAATGTTATTTCACTGAAAATTCCTTTCCATATTGTCATTTGTCTTCCATCTCCAGAAAGCTTCCCATCCAAATTTAAAAAAAAAAAAGTTAGTCTTCTTTATTCTACACCTCCTTAAAATCAATTGAAAGTGGCATCTCCTGGGAATGGATCCATCTCTTATCCATGTCTGAAGTTTCTCCTGCTCCCAGCAGGGGAAGAAAATGGAACTTCCTTTCAGTGATTTTGCTCCTCAAAAGAAATAGACCTTAGGTAAATGCTCCCACTCCCTTCTTATTCAGAAGAGATTTGCTTTAACATTCTTTTCTTTCAAAAGAATGTTAAATTCTCATATTAAAAAATAATATGAGAATCAGAGTAACCTTCAAGGGTGTTGGTTGTGCTAGCTGTGCTCTTACCCAGGGCGCTGTGCTCACTAGAACCTCACCCTTGCTCCGCTGTCATCATTGAAATTGTTAATAATCTTTGAACTAGGGAGCCCATGTTCATATTTGCACCAGACCTGCAAATTACGGAGCTGGTCTCGGTGAGAATCAACATGTTAGAGCACTGAAAATGTTTTCTCCAAAAGACTTCTCTCCTTTTGGAAAGAATGAGAAACCACCAAATTTCAAAAATGTTCCAAGTTTTTACTCTGAGTTGGGCTTTATGCTAATGTCATGTGTAATCATATTTCACTCCTAAACAACCTTGTAGGGGCTACAACCACTCCCTTTTACAGATGGGGAAAGAAAGACTTAAAGAGTTAACATGTTGTTGCCGGCCACAGAGCTGCTGAAACTGTTTTTTAAAATGTTGTTTTGCTTCCAGCCACTACTCTATTATGTCATGGTGCCTTGTCTGATCTCACTTGGAAATCAATGGTGGGAACATTTAACTAAACTCAAGTTCAACTACTTTGTCCAGGAGGATAATCTAGAAGGTACATAGACCCAGGCTCTAGGAGAAAACTGATGGTTATTTTCTCTTTCCACACTGATTTCCCATTTCTGAGGTTGGAGGCACTTCTCTATTGGACTACTATTACTTCTTCCCTTTCAAAAAAAATATTTTTTTAATTCTACATTTACAATGTCATGGAAAGGCCATCACAAACATTTATTTGCTATGCTTTGTCTCTGCACAATATGCATTTCCCTTTCCTCTTGTGACACATCCTTCAATTTTCTTTGGACGACCCCTCCTTTCCACTCTCTGCCCTTGTTATTCTAATGGAATTGCCCCACCCCAGTCTCAGACGATCAAAATCTTCCAAGCTTTGTACACCATCATTCCAAGTGGTTTTATGATGGATTCCGGATGGGCAACTTTGTGGGAATCATTGTGAAAGAGCAACTTCTTTTCCTGCTGAGCTGGAAAATGAAGTAGGAGCTGACTGGGCTTACAGATTCAGTGAGCAAAGAGATAAAGGGACAAATATTCCTATACACTTGAACTCTCTGAAATCCATTCACATTCACTCTCTGGACAATTTGATTTCATGACCCAAGAAAATTCTTTTCTTTTTTTCCTTGCTTAAGTCACTTTAACTCTCTGTCACTTGCAAATAAATGAGTTCTAGTTAACATTAATAGCAACTATGCCTGTCAAAGAAAAGTGACATTTTCACATTAATGTGGAAGGCTAACTAAGCTAGCAACCATTCACATTATTTCAACTTGTGTTTCTTCTTTAATAGATGGGAATAAGATGAGCACTGGTATTAAGAGGCAGATAAAGTGAGAACTGAAAATCTCAAACTCAGAAATCAGGTGCTAAACAATCGCAGTTTCTTTGTTCAACAACTGCTGTTGCTTTTCTCCCTAATTGTAGTTCAGAATTTGCTAGTTATTGAAAATAGACGTCCATATATTCCATAAGGGAAAGGTCTAAATGGTCATCAGTTATTTTCTGATATCCAGAAGTGTCTCAACTATATTGTAGGTGTCCACACACACACAAAAGGTTAATGGAGTAAATGGGTTATCAGAATTTCCCTTCGATACCTGGAAATATAATCATTGTCATTGATGGACTAGGTCAGTTCCCCAGTTCAAAATGAATTTGTGTTTGGATTAAGGACATGCTAGTCCTTCTACACTGTCTGCCTCAACTGAATGAAGGGATTTTCAGGAATTGAGATCGCTAATGACAATTGGGAGAATTAAAAACAAAATTATAAGAGTTTTTCTTTATTTCATATCTATCTAAAAAGAATTTGCCCTAGGCACTTCTTTTTTAAGACATTGCCAAATACAAGAGATTCTCAAAATAAATATGGAAAATTCTATAAAGTACATTGAGCTCTCAGAGAGCTGTGGTGGACAAACTTTTGTATCTGTGTCATTTTGGTGACTTTGCACATATTTTCATACAGCTCACATGGTTACCTTAGTCAGTCCCAGGAATAAAAAAGGGGGGAATTTGATTCTCCTCACTTTCTAAGTGCAGTGCTGGCTGCCATCCAGTAAACACAGTGTGCGCAGACCATCAACTTGGATTAATTTTTGTGTTGGGATATTTAGATAGTGGTTGTCTATATGTTAAGCTTGCAGGAGGACAGCCTATCTTCACTTTACCATAAAGACCTGAGCTATTTAAAGAGCAATGCCAGTCTCTAGATATTCTCAAGAAACAGTGGGCCCTCTTCTTTGGCCTCATAACTTCTTACCAGCACAACTGTCCCAACAAGATGATCTACAGTGATAGAGAATGTCCTAGAATACAGGCATGAGTTTGGGACTTCACTTCTATTACTACTTATATTTTGTGTCCTTGGCTAGGTACTTCATGTCTTGTACTTGCATTTTTCCCTCCTATAAAACGGTGATCACAACATGGATCTAGCTGAGTTGTGACATTGATTAGAAGTATCTTAACATGCCATTTGTCTTGGGTGCACAAAATGTGTTCAACATACTCTCCTTATGTCTTTTCTCTTGTTTGTCCATGAAGTAGTTGGTACTCACTCCTAATCTTAGGTTCTACCTACTCCTCTGGAGCAAGTGGGAGAACATGGATTTGGCAGTCATAAATCTGGATTTTAAACCAAGTCATATGCTGCATGAACAAAGTTGCCATATTTTGCAAATAAAAATATGGGATATACCATTACAATGGAAAATCACAAAAAAGATGAATAATTTTTAGCATAAGTATATCCCATGCAATATTTGGGACATACTGAAAAAAATATCTGCTGTTTATTTGAAATTCCATTTGAGCTGGGCATCTTGTAGTTTTTCTGGTAAACTACCTGTAAACTATGTGACCTCTAGCAAATCAACTAATACCCTCAACTTTGTTATAAATTATAAATATATTGTATATATTTATTACATTTATATATATTATATAATATATATAAAGCTTAATATTAATGGGAATTAGTGAAGAATTACTGGGTGCCACGGTTTTTTGAATATATTACCTCACTGAAAATTTATGAGCTAATTTTGTTACTTTTATTTTGTAGATAATAAAATGGAAACACAGGTTAAGTAACTGATCATGTCCACATAGCTAATAAGTAAACGCTACATTTTGAACCCAGCTGACTTGTGAGACTCCACTGTGTCCTACTGTACCACAAAATGTAATAAAACTTTCAACAAATACTGAATCCATGTGAGAAAAGCAGATAATACATATTGGTGTAATCCTAATAACGCTGAGGTTCCCACATAGCTCAGTCTCATGAAATCATATTTGAAGAAGCAGAGTTCAATTGCCAAAAAGAAATTTTAAAAATTCCATTAAAGAAAACCCAAATATTTGAGCAACACTTATCAAAATTCTCTTCCTTTTCCTGCCACTTCACTCATACCCTGTCACTCCTCAGGGACTTCTCTCCTTAGCGTTTCTTGGCAAAATAGTCTCCATCCTAGCCTGCCTTATTTTTCCTCATCTTCCATTTTCTTTCACAGTCCTTTGTTATGTAGATTCACTTGGCCCCTCTCCTAGAAGAAGGAGTCCATATTCTTTAGCAGAAAGGAGGAAAATTGGACTGGCAATTTCAAAATTCTCTTTGGCAGACTAGGAGAGTTGCTTAAGTTCATGTACATTTCCATATTATTTTTTTGTTCTTTTACACTAAGTACTCATTAAATGTTAATTTCTTTCTCCATTTTCTTGCACTTGACCATATTTTGTCCACTATTATGGGACTCCCTTGCACCCATCATCCCATCTCATTATTTTGCACGTAGTTTGACGAGTATCCAATGGTTATTAGGTATTGTCTGAGATCATTGGGTTACAAAGAAGATAAAAATGAGAAAAAGCCCCCCCAGAGAACAAAGACACCTCTCAAGGGTATGTATTTTCTGGTAACCAAGGGACAAATTGACACAAAGTGATAATAGAAGAAAAATTCCTTTCCTGAGTAGAAAGCCTAGGTTAGCCTATCTATATTATTATTGGCTTCTAAATGCTGATGGATTGTTATATATGATAAAAGGATGAATAGCCAAGCAATCTATTTATAGCCAACTGGCAAATACCATCTTCCCAACTATAGCTTTATAACACGTGAAGGGTATACCATATTCTATTCATCTTAGAACATCTGATGGGATTCATCTTTAGTATACCTATTAAATCCCAACAAAAAAGAAGTTTCAAGTTCAGCTCTTGATAATTATAAAGGTAAAACAAAATCTAGAACAAACATTTGTTAAGGGGAACATTAAGATGATTTCTTAAACCACTTTATTCTTAAATTTTACTGGATTGTAGGTAAATCCTTATATTGTGTCATTATTTTGCTACTAGAATTTTGTCTCTTTCTGATGTGTTGCTATCACAGTGAAAAATATTTCCTCAACATATGGGAAATAATAACAGACTCCAGGTAATTTACTTAGGATATAATTGCCTTTTATTTTCAAAACCATTTCAGAGTAGTTCTACTCGTCTCTTTGCAGTTGAGGAATAGTGGCTCACAAACGTAAAATCTAGCTTAGTCACACAATTAAACAATTATAGAATTGAAATTATAGCCCAGTAACCTTTGATTCCAAAGTTTTGTTTTTGCCATGATGCAAAAGATGACTCTAAAGTCATGACACAATATTTGAATATTTTTTTAAGAAGATATACAAATGACCACTAAGGATGTGCAATATGAAAAGATGTGTAATAGTATGACAACACTGGAAAAAGATATATCAATTGCTCAAAAAATACAGAATCACATTTCAACAATTCCACTTCTGGGCATATACCCAAAAGAAGTGAAAGGAGGGACTCATAAAGGTATTTGTACACTCACGTTCACAGCAGAATTATTCACAACAGACAAAAGGTGGATGCAACTCAAATGCCCATCAGTGGATGAGTGCATAAACAAACATGGTTTACACAGAAAATGGATCAAAAAAGGAAGGAAATTCTGACTCATGCTACAATATGGATGAACTATGAAGACATTAATACAAATGAAATAAGGAAATTACCAAAGGATAGACACCTGAGCATCCTATAATTTTATCATAAGAGGCACTTAGAATATTCAAACTCATAACTATAGAAAATAGAATGGTAGTTATTAGGGACTGGGGAGCAGTAAGTTGTGAGTTAATATTTAATGGATCAAGAGTTTCAGTTTGAGAAGATGACCAAGTTCTGGAGATGGACAGTGGTAATAGCTACATGACAATGTGAATTTGCTCATGCCACAGAAATGTACATCTAAAAATAAACAGGCAGACAGATGCAAACACAGACACACACACTCTAAGCAGTTCAAGTTATGCTATTCAGAGAGTATAGTTTAGGTGGTGAGTCTTAGGGTCAAGATGCTCTTTCTCCAGCCCTAACCAGCAGGATGGGAATATTTTCTGGGCCTGAGTACTTTTAACTTGTGTCAGAGGTAACTCTAAAGCATGTGTCCCACGGACAGAAAACACATGTTTTATGTAAACCCAGTTGACAATAGAGGACATTTAGACTTCCAGATATTTCATAGCTAGTCATCACTAAATGTGTAATTTGTTCCCAGAAAGTTTGACTTTAGAGCTGTTCTCTTAAGCTCTCTGTGGGAAGCCTAATGGCATATATTTAAAGACTTTATGTGGGCATCTCCTCATGCCCAGAATAAAAGGCACAGTTTTCTGGCAAGAATTTTGTTAAGTGTTGCTGCAGATCAATGGTTCTCAACTGAGTATTTTCCCTTGGTGGACATTTGGCAAAATCTGGAGACACTTTTCAGTTGTTACAACTGGCTCTGCACTTGCATTTCGTGACCAGACAACAAGGATGTTACTAAACATCCAATGATGCACAGGACAGCCCCCCTGCCCAACAATGAATTATCTGGTTTAAAATGCCAATGGTGCCAAAGTTGACTATATATTTAGAGCGTCTTTAATATAATTTCTTTACAATTTCTTTTGGTAATGGAACTGCTTCTTCACACTGCAGTCCATGAAACTGAATTCGGTAAGAACCCTACATGATTTAACTTTGACCTTTGGAGAATATTGGTATTAACCTTGAAAACCACTTGATCTTGCTACACGTAATACTGTCCATTCAAAGCATGCTGCTCTATTAATCTTTTCTTAATCCAGTTGTTTTTAGGCTAACCCCCCAGTGACCACCCGTCAATTGGACAAAGCATCAAGCTTCAGTTTTCCCACACTGATATGTAGAATTCTAGTATTCAGTGATCTTGCATATATTATGAGATCTTCAAAATACACTATTTCACATAAGCTTTTCACTTTCTTTCCCCAGATTTCAACTCAATTTCATAGGTCAATTCTAACCTAGAGGTGATTTTGTAACTTACGGTATCATCTTTTTCTCGCAGGTCCTTTTTGTCTGCCTCGGGATATAAATTTCATCATTGAAGGTGAGTTCATTTCTTCAAACGATTCTGGTAAAACAGAGAGGTTTGTAATTGGTACATGAAGTAAGAAATTTTACTAGATATTGGTCAACAACTGTCACCCAGGTTTCCTCTTGGAAAGATAATCAAAATTCTTTCCATGAAGTAGACATGTAGACTAGGAGTGAATGGATTTAACAACCCAAACTTTATTTCAGTAGGTCTACCTACCCCAATCAATTTTGACCTCACTAACGTGGAACAGCCAGAAATCATGTGCATTTTGATATAATAAAAGAAGAAACACACAGTTCCATTCCTGAAGGATATTTGTAAAAAATAACATATACCAAATTTAATCAAGTCTCTAGATCTAACTGTCCATTCATAGGAAATTAGGGAGCTAGAGAAACAAATAAAAAATGTCTCAATGAGAAAATAATGAGAATCAGAAAGTGGGGAGTACACCAAATTCAATAGACTTTTTGGACTCTGAGCCACACAAACCAGGTGCAAAGACCCATTTGAGACAAGAAGGAAAATTGTAGTAAATGATGCTAAGGAATCATTGTTAATACTGTCAGTAGGATGATGGGATTTGGATTATGTAAAAAGATAAGTTAATCATGCCCACTGATATAAAAATAATTTTCAGACATGAGATTCTAATATATTACATCAGATGTTCAAGATAAGCTATGTTTTTATATCTGAAGACACATAGACATAGTCCTAAATCATACATACTGTTGTAAATCAATGTTACCTCAATAACTAAGAAAGATACAATTTTTTTAAAGTGTAGTAAGCACAAGCAAACATGAACATACAAATGCTGAAGTGAAAGACAAGATAAACTATGTTTTTAAATGGGGACAAAATGATTCGTTGCATGTGCCCTTGGCAGTAATATTTAACAACAGGTTAGCTTTCAGTCAAGAACTGCAAAGCAAGGATGATTATCCAACACAAAGATGACAGGAAAATTTAAATATTCTCAGCATAATGCACCTTGAGAGAAGCAAAGTAGTGTTTTAACATAGTAACTGAATTAGAAATAACCAGAAGTAACATTCAGATGGGGTGTGATGAAGAGCTAGGGAGTTAACCTGTTGTTGAATACGTGTGATAATGAAGCTGGTTGGCGGGCACTGAGCATCCTTGATGTGCTAAAGATGCGCCTCGCTGACCTGTGTTTCCATCAAGATATTTTAACTGGGAAAATGGCGCATTTTGCTTTCAGTTCTTTTGGACAATAAAACACGACTAAACGAATGCACCAGAGTAACCAGTCAGTTATTATTTAATGATTTTTTTTCAGTTACATAATTCTCCACTTATATAAAGGTGTTGGTAGTATTTTTTTAATTGTGTATGAATTTAATATGCTTTTTAAATTTAAAATCACAAATTTGGCCCAAAACCTAAATTGTGTTTACTTATTTTTCATTTTGCGTGAACACTGGTTTGCAACACAATATGGGTCATACCTCCTTGGATGTCTACCACCCCCACACTTGCCACCAAAGCACCCTTGCTCCTTTATCCTTCCCATTTTGTTACCCCCATCATCACCCCTCTTTAGTTGCCTCAATTCTACAGTCATATTTCTAAGGTTTTTTTTTTTGATTTAATTATCAATCCCTTTGTTTTCTTTGTTTATATCTCATATATGAAAAAGATCATGTGGTATTTGTCTTTCTCCTTCTGACTTATTTCACTTAACACAATCCCCTCTGACTTCATCCATGTTGCAGATGGCAGGAATTTATCTTTTTTTTTTTTTAATAGCTTAGGAGCGTTCTATTGTGTAAGTATACCACATCTTCTTCATGCACTCATATGTCACCAGACAAATATTTTCCATAGCTTAGCTATTGTAAATAGTGCTGCAATGAACACAAGATTACAAATCTCACTTCTAATTAGTGTATTGCATTTTCTTTGAATACCGGAAAAGGGATTTATATCTATTTTTGACATTTTGAGCAACTTCCTTATTGCTTTCCATAGGGGCTGGACCAATCTACTTTCCCACCAACAGTGTAAAAGTGTTCCTTTATCTTCACATCTTTTCCAACATTTGTTGTTTCTGTTTCTTTTTTTTTTTTTTAATAGGGGCCATTCTAAGGTGTGAGGCGGCATCTCATCGTGGTTTTGACTTGTATTCCCTATAATAAGTAGTGAACATTTTTTCATGTGCCTTTTGGCCATCTGTACATCTTCTTTGGAGAAATGCCTGTTTAGCAGCTCTGCCCATCTTTTAAACTGGGTTTTTAGTTTTCTTTTTATTGATTCATATGAATTCTTTGTAGATCTTGGGTCTTAACCCCTTATCAGATATATGATGTACAAATGTTTTCTCCCATTCTATAGGCTGTATTTTCTGCTAATATCTCTTCCAGGACCAACACTGGGCACAATGGAACACCCAAGTTCTTCCACAACGTTTGTCCCTCTTTCAGTGCCAGGCCTCCTCACAACTTCTGCTTCTCCAGGGTCCCTGATTGAGCTGATACTCTTGTCACCAATGTCTCCAATGTAGTGTCAGTCCCCTTAGTGTTAATCTTGTTGAAGACCGCAGTGGTATCTTATGTCCAAGGAACGATCGATTTTACTCCCATCCACACAGCCATCTCTCTGACTTGTGTCCCTCTCTCTCGCTGCCCCAGGGGCTGTGATCAGGGGGACTGGGCCCCTCCAGTGGGAGCTGAGCTCCACAGCTGGTGGCTTGTTAATACTAGTTTGTTTGTTTGGTTGGTTTTTTAAACAGTCTTCCTCTGTTGAATTTGTGCTCTATAGCTTTCAAAGCACAAATAAGGTTATTTTCATTCTCATTATGGTCAAAACTAGAAACAGATAAGGTTATTTTCATTCTCATTATGGTCAAAACTAGAAACAGAAGACTCTACATCTTACCTGTGACTTGGCCTCAAAATCTGACCTGAACCCAAGTCACTGGTATGAAGACATTAAATAAAAATAGAAATTTAGGTAAAGGGTGAACTTGGCGACCAGGGAGCTTTGAGGCTAAACCTTCAGTATATTTATGTACCTGTTCATAGGTAAGAAAAAGCAAGGAATCACATAAATTATCAGTACAATATTACATCTAATTTTCTTACTCAATTGAAAAAACTTTGAAATGTATTAACTTGTGATTTCATGTCACACAGTCAAAAAATACATGTCTTTTCTTTAGTCTGCCTTAAATCCTTCTCTAAGTTCCTAACTGAGCATGCGCTATACCCCACTTATCTAAACTGTAGTGTAAGAGAGATTATTGGGCAGCTGAAGAGCAAAGTTAAATTTTAATCTTGGCTAGGCAAAACACTCTCCTAAATTCTCTCGACTGCATTTTCATGATGTGGCAAAGAATTACAGCTAGAAGGGAGTGCATAGATTCAAAGTGTTTTCAACCTTATTTTTTGTTCTGGCACAGCCGATGTGTTCATTCAATATGACAACCTCTCATGGATGATGGCGTTGCTCACTTCAAGTTATGCGGTGGTGAACAAGTTTTGTTGTTATTCACAAATACTCGTCCCTTCCGGGGGAAGATTAATCGCCCGTCCCCCAACTGGCATCAGGTTTGGTTATATGACCTTCTCTGGCAAGTGAAATGTGACTGGAGGTGATAAAGCACTTCTTGTTAGAAACTTAAGAACCTGAGTGGCATTCGCCATATTGTCCTATCTTTCTCTCATGAGATATACAATGCTCTGGATGGCTTAGCTTGGTTCCCAGACTGAATATGATATTGAGCATAGATGCGGTCAACTTTTGATGGCTAGGTAAATGATGGACAGTATACCTTTGTTGTTGTAAGTCACTAAGACTGAATGAAGTTATTGTTTTGTTTTAGTACTGCATAATCTACTCTTTCCTAATATAGGCTCCTTGGGTGGCAAACCATATTTGAGGTGGGTGGTAAAAAGGAATAGGCATCAAATGGCCAAAAGGCAAATGAAAAAATGCTCAACTTCTCTTGTAATCAGAGAACTGCAAATCAAACCCACTATGAGGTACAACCTCACACCAGTGAGAATGGCACATATCAAAAAAATTAGCAACAACAAATGTTGGCGAGGATGTGGAGAAAAAGGAACTCTCTTACACTGCTGGTGGGAATGCAAGCTGATCCAATCACTATGGAAAGCAGTGTGGTGGTTCCTCAAACTACTAAGAATGGAAGTCCCATATGATTCAGCAACCCCACTCCTAGGAATATACCCAAAAGACACAAAAACACTGATTCAAAAGAATATCTGTACCCCTATGTTTATTGCAGCACTGTTTACAACAGGTAAGACCTGGAAACAACCTAAATGCCCCCAAACAGATGATTAGATCAAGAAGATGTGATACATATACACAATGGAATACTATTCAACAATAAAAAAGGATAAACTAGAGTCATTCATAGAAACATGGATGGAGCTGGAAGGGATTATGCTCAGCGAAATAAGTCAGAAGGCCAAATAAAAATACCGGATGGTTTCCTCCCTAAGAGGAATATAATGGAACCAAATAAGGATCAATTGGGGACACTTGGTGAGAGGGAGTGGGTTGAGGGCAGAAAAGAGCACAAGGGACTGAGGTGATGGTGCACTGGTGAAATGGTGGTGGGAAATTCATGGGACTACAACTGATGTCAAATATATATATATATAAATAAAGAAGAGGGGGGGGGAGGAATAGGCATCATTTGCGTAAGTCTCCAGATGATTCTTTTGTGCTTATCTGCTTCCATATAGATAGTCTGTTTCATTGAAGTGATGCTCCTTCCCACAAGCTACTAGTGTGATTATCATGGTCTCAATCTTGTATCAGCTTTGGCAATACTTTTTAGCACCTTCCTAGCTAAAAACCAGTGTTTGCTATATTAAAGATGTAAATATTTATAATAATAAACCTGATATTTGGGATTTTGTTTCAGTTTATTATCTCTTTATATCTTCTCATTTTTGATGCATTTAATTTTTCAAATTTAAAATCACCGTTAGTCTTTATGATCTTATAACTAAGTTCAACTGCTTAGTTACAAAAACAAAGAAAACATCACAAGGAAGGCAATAGCATACTTCAAGTTCCTATTAAATTCCTTATGTTCTGTATCATATCACAATTGCTCTTACATAATGAGAAAGAAATCAAGACTCAGAGCATAAAGTATCTTGCCTAAGATACTTCTCCTGAGAAGTGGAAGAGCAAGGACACAAATATAGGTCTATGTAACTACCATTCATTATTCCCACGTGTCCTCCACAAAGCAAATTAACTTCACTTACATTCTTTTCATATTATTTAATCCAAAAGATTCCTCTGAATGAAGCCATGTCCTTTAAAGAAGGACCCTGGTACACCACCAAAAATTTATGTTGTTAATCTCTCTCCCAATCTTTCCCAAAGGGATTTACAGTCTTTTACCAGGGTAATGGTGCATTGGGGAAAAGGAAATAAGATTTTTGGGAGACTGCTGGAAAATGGCCTTGAACTTATATTAATTTCAAAAGATTCAAAACATTTATGTGATTCACTATCTGAGTAGGGGTTCATGGAGGTGATGTGATCGATGGAGTTTTAGTTCAGGTCTATTTCACAGGGTGAGAAGTGGGTCCCAGATCCATCCTGTGGCTATTTCCCTCTCTTTGGGGATATATAATTGGAATAGATATACTCAAAAGCTGTCAGAATCCCCACATTGATTCCCTGATGTGTGGCGTGAAGGCTATTATGGTGGGAAAGGTTGACTAGAAGCCACAAGTAGACCCTTTGAAGTGTGTAATTTATCTTAATTTTTTCTTTCTAATAGAGAACACTTGGACGTATAAAGTTTATAGGCAATGATACTACTCATTTTTAAGCTTATGATTTGATTCTGCTTCCTCATCTTTTCTACTTTGGCTTTCCCTTTTCTTTTTCCTTTTTCTCTATTAATTTAAATTTATATGTTAGTGCTGCATTTAATGCATCTTCATAAGACACAGTCAATCATTTCTGGAAAGAGACCAGCTTTGAGTAAATAAATGAGTAGCCAACAGTATAAGGAGCTAGTCAATAGAAATTCCTGTGTAAATGTGGGCTCCATATCCATTTCCTTATATTTCTCATCATCAGAGCATTTCAGGATCAGCCAGGCAGACTATACCAGTCTACCTTGCAGTAACAAAAATTCCTGCAGATATTAGTGGCCTAATGGATAGATACAACTTGAAATGCCACTCATATCTGCAAAATGGTCTGCAGGATTCCAGTTCCTTCTAGTTACCCTGGGAATCAGACTTTAACACCTTGCCCTGTGATTCCATGATGGCTAATTTGAGAAAAAGGAAATACGGTACATCATGCACGGCACATCTTGAAAGCTTCCCACTGGAAATGATACATTTCGACTTCCATTTGATAAGCCAAGGAAAGGCATGTGCCCAGGCCCAGCTTCAAACGCAATGGGAAGACACAAACCTGTCCTGTGCCTAGGAGGGAGAACACCGAAATAGTCACACATTTAATATTTTTTGTGTGTGGCAAAATCCATAACAAATGGCTGTTTTGTCATGATTTAAACATCTTTTACGAAAAAATACATTTCAGTTACTATGGTATGAAAAAGGCACCCCTGGTGGAATCTGTGTTGGACTCTGTTAGACAACAGTGACTACCCAACTCATTCTTATGTGCATTTTTCAGTATAACTTCAATTTTTGAGGTCTTTTCAATTACAGAGTCTTGAAGAGCAAACTCATTTTTGGGGCCTCCCTGGTGGCGCAGTGGGTTAAGCAACACACGATGAAGCAAACCTCAGCCACTACAGCATGAGTTTTATCCCTGCTGCCGGCCAGGGAGGGGACCCACATGGTGCAGCAGACCTCTCCTGCCTCGTCTGCTGCTCCCCTCAGCAGTGTACTTCCGTTGATCTGCCTGTTCTGCTCCCCGCTCTGTCTGTGGTGAATCTTCTCACCCCCCACACCTCTGGCCTGTACCCCAGTGTTTGTATGCATAAATAAATAAATCTTTAAAAAAAAAAAAAAGAGCAAACTCATTTTTACTCAAGCCAAAAGGTAGCATCTGGTAAGCAAGAGCGCAATTCCATTCTTGTGTTGATCATGGGTCCTAACTTTAAGAACTTATTCCACATGGTGGCCTTAAACATTGGACTTGTAAACAAGTTTACAATTTGGTCTATGCAGGTAAATAAAGAAAATAAGCACACATTATAAAGTATCTCATTAAAAATTAAAGCCAGATAAAATTGTATATGTTTCACTAAATTACCTTCCTAGGCTTTGCAAATATTCTGAGGGCGGCTAATCTCTCCATTTTAATTAGACTGCACATCTTTTTCAAAGACTACTGTCCTGATGTTTTAATATAAAAAGACCGTTCCTATTTAAGGCAGAAATCTAGAGAGCTGAGAATTAACATTTACTGTTAACCTTTTCTTAAAGGGAATGATTTAACTTCAAGTGAAGAAGACCCTCTATATTTGAACCACATTTATGATTTTTAAAATATAGTAGCAAATGACACCCTGGAATGTTTGAGATGCAACCCATCTCATTTTACAACTCCTTGCTTCTACCTATGCCTTTTCCTTAGTTCATTTTCCCCCTAGGTGTTTTCATTTCTCAAAACATTCTATATTTTGCTTATTTTCCATCACCTCTCTTCCCACATCAATCGGGGATTTTCGCCTAGTTCTACTCTGTATCTTCAATGACACATAATACACCTGGGATACCACTGCTACCCAATAAAAATTAATTGCATGGATGAACCAACCAATGACTGAATTTAACAATTAAGGAACACTTGCCACTTGATCATAATTCTTTTAACAATAGAAACTTGGTCTGTCCTTTCCTCCAGCTTTATCTAGAACACTGCTTGACAAAGCAGGTTCTCAATAAATATGTTAGCCAAGGCAGCATTGAAATCAAAGTGATGCCATGCAGATTAACTTGGTAGCAAGCTAGAAGAGAGTAGACCTGACTCTCACCTCTCTGGTAGGTTGTAGTGGAGGTTGAGTGACATGACAAACTTTGCTGACTGTGTACCAGTCATTCTGAATAACTCTCTTTCACTGCCTTCACTTCTTTGTATTTCAGTGTTCACGATGTTCTCAAGAAAGCTAGGACCACTTTCTCATCAGTCATTTGATTGGCTAACACTTATTTCCATCTCCCTCCCTCAAGTCTTACCTTAGACATAGCTTTCTGCAACTCAAATAATTTCACACAAACACACAAATATCTGCTGAATGAATTAAATATTTTAGTTGTTCAGGCATCAAATCCTTGAATTATATTTAACACTTCTCTTTTTCTGGTGTCCTACATCAAAATTACTGGCAAATATTTTCAAATCACTTTGAAATTCTAACTTCACAGCCACCATTATCACTTGTCAGAGATATTGCAGAACTCCCTAACTGGATTTCTTGATTGAAACATTGTTTCCTACTCTGTTGGCCTAATCAAAAACCAGAACGAATTTTTTTTTTTGACAGATAAATTGGACCTATGTCCTCAATATCCACCAATGCCTTTCCACCTTGGAGTCAGTTCTGACATTATTACAGTAAGTTGGAGGATTTACCTGCCTGATATGTCCATTTGTTTATTAACTTATCCACTCCTTTCCTTCTGCTCACTCAATTCAAGCCACATGAACCTCTTTATAGTTTTTCAAAACCATCAAGCACAATCCAAACTGAATTGTCTTTGACTAGCTCTTTCCATTCTCTGGAATGTTTTCATCCTAGAATTATTCATAACTTTTTCTCTTATTTTAGTCTGATTTCATAGTGACTTTGTCAGGATAACCTTTCCTAGCTGCCCTATATAAAATAGCATCTGCTATCCATCCCTCATCCTCACTCTCACAACTGATTTCTCACTATACATATATTCTTCATTGCTCTTGTTTCTCCTCTGTAGAATGTAAGCCCCAATTGATCTCAGTATTCCCAATGTCTTATGCTTTAGAGAGATGATAAATTTAGTAAACATTCATTCAATTGAATTATTGATTTAGAATCAATAGACAGAAAAAATTTTCCTGAAAATTTGTGCAGCCTTTATAAATACTACTATCTGGTGGATGGATTCTCTAAGAAAGAATCCAAACCATATCAAAACCAGCGAAGACTATGACAATGTACCATGGCAGGGAGAATTTAAGCCAATCCTTCATGTGGATTAAGAGATGAGAAATATTTGAGCCTGTGTTCACTATCTATGAATCCCTGACATCACTTATTTTTTAAAAAAGATTTATTTATGCATACAAGACCTGGGGTACAGACCAGAGGTGTAGGGGGTGAGAGGATTCACCAGAGACAGAGTGGGGAGAGACAGAGTGGGGAGCAGAACAGGTGGATCTACTGAAATACACTGTTAAGGGGAGCAGTGGGCAAGACAGGAGAGGCCTGATGTGCCGTGTGGGTTAGCTACTTGACTGAGGATTGAACTCATGCTACAGGGGCTGCTGATAGCTTCATAGTGCTGCACCTTAACCCCTTTTACCACCAGGGAGGCCCAAGAGTCCCTGACATCATTTAGAGTTTATTAAAATGATTTTGTCCTATCCAAAGTAAACCTAGTCCAAAGTAAAGCATTTTCTTAGAAAAACAGAGAGTTGAGCAATTCTCTTAGAAAGTCTGGAGGCAGCATGTCACAGTGGTCAAACACATGTGTTCTGGGGCAGATGGCTGGTTTCATTTTCAGTCATGCTACTTCCTAACATTGTGTCTACGTGTTAGACACATTGCATTTACAAGTCTATGTTTCCTCACCTGTGAAATGAGAATCAAAACAGTTCTGATGAATGAGAAGAAATAACATGATGTCTATGTTTAGCACAATGATTGCCACAAAGTGAGAACTAAATGTGAACTATTATAATCACTGTTATTTAATGCACCTTCCAAGTCCCACCGACCACAACTCAGTTTTATGCTCAGTGTGGAAGACAAGACTTTCTTTGTAACCTAAAATAATATCTTTTGCGAAGCAAAATTAGCACAATTAAACAGTTCCCTCACTGGGTCTATCATGTGACCATTCATGGGGTTAGGGTGAGGAGGTCAAGGTCAACCCTACTTGCCTAGTGCTCAAGGCATAGTTGAACATACTTTAAATACTTACTAAAAGAAGGAATAGCAAGATCACTTTCACTAAGGAAAAATGGAGTCTTCTTAAATGGTAACATTCAGAGAGATTATTGTATGAAGGTGTAGTGAGAAATCTCAATATTGAAACTTTCGCATACAGTTTATGATAAAAACAAACATGGGGACATCCTTGGTGGGGCATGGAGTTAAGGTACAGTACTATGAAGCTATCCAAAGCCACTGCAGCATGAGATCAATCCCCTGCCAGGGAGCTGACCCACATGGTGCAGCAGACCTTTCCTGTCTCACCCTCTGCTCCCCTCAGCAGTGTATTTCAGTCAATCCTCCTGTTCTGTTCCCCACTCTGTCTCTGGTGAATCCTTTCACCCCCACACCTCTGGCCTGTACCCCAGTTCTTGTATGCATAAATAAATCAATCTTTAAAAAAACAACATGGAAGAGAGTCATTTTTCTTAATTTGTGTCTGGATATAAAATTGTAAGTAGACAGCTTATGTTCTTAAAGGATAACCTGATGGTTTATGTAGGCATGTTTGATTTGACTAGACAGGGATTTGAATCATGTAATCACAAGCAACAAACAGAGGGAAGATTGAGTAGTTTTAAAAAATTCTTGGAAACATCACTATCCAGCTAAGGTTTTAATCCTGATGCCAATTAAATCTCTACACAGATATAAATTATCATGGCCTCTAAGAGTATATCTCACTTTGTTCTTATTTTTATCAAACATCTTCCAGTTTATTGCCTACTTCTTCAGCTCCTACATTATCAATTATAGGGGGCCTTATTAATTCTTAAGTCCAAGTTCTTTTTAATTGGAACCTGTTTGGAGATAATTGTTGATTCACTTATGCTCATAAATATCGCAGAGAGGGTCTATGTCAAGTTCTATATATTTTCACCGGTGTAGGTTCCTGTATCCACCACTGCAGAAAAAATAGGAATAGCTCTATCCCATCAGGGCCTTCCCATTGCCTTTGTATTGTGCTACTCACCTCCCTCCCACTCCGGTACCTAACTCCTCCACTTAAAAACCTTTCCTTCACTTAAAAAATTGTCATTTCAAAAATGTTTGGAATCATACGGTGTGTACACTTTGGGTTGGACTTCTTTTCACTCAGCACAATTCCCTGGTAAACTATCCAAGGAATTGCACGTATCAGTCATTCATCCTTTTAATTTCTGAGTAGTATTCCATGGTATGTATGTACCACACAATTGGTTTATCCACTTATTTGTTGAAGGGAACCTTAGATAATACTAGTTTAGGGCTTATAGCTTCTGTGAACATCTCTGTATAGGTTTTTGTGTGAACATAACTTTAATTTTTTTGGGATAATAGCCAAAAAAGTGATAGCTGGGTTGTATAATGGTTTTGTGTTTAGTATACTTGGGAACTGGAAAACTGCTTTCCAGAGTGGCTGTAGCATTTTATATTCTCACCAACAGTCGAATTCCTAAGTGATGGCAGTTTCATCACATACTGACCAGCATTTGATACCTTTATTTTTCTTTTAGCCATTCTGATACCTGTGTTAGCTGACACTGGTGTGCAGTGGTATTGTGATTTTACTTGGCACTTACTTAATGGTCATATTGAAGATATTGCATTTGCTTATTATCTTCAGTGAAATATCCTGCCTATTTTCTGATTTTATTGTTCTTTGTTTTTATTGCTGAGAAATCAGAGTTCTTTACATATGTTAGATAACAGTCTTTTACTGAATAAGTATTTGGCAAATATCTCCAGTCTACCCAATTTTCATTCTCCAGGCTTTCATGGAGCAAATGTTTTCATTTTGATAAGATATTACTTATTAGCTTTCACTTTTATCATCAAGCATTTAGTGTCAAGTTTAAGAACTTTTTCCTTTGTCTTCAGATCCTGGATATTTTCTCCTTTTAAAAATAGCTCTGTGTTTTATAGTTTTACAATCCTCAATATATGGTTCACTTGAGTGACTTTCTGTATAAAGTGAGAGGTTCAGTTTCAATTTTAGAAATTTTTGCCTGTAAATGTCCAATTGTATATTTGTATGGGTCTATATCTGTCTTCTACTCTGTTCCATTGCTCTATGTGCCTATCCCATCACCAGCATCATACTTTCTTGATCACTGTACATATATATAGAGAGAGTAAGCTTTCTTATCAGGTAAACAACTTCTTTCACTTTATTCTTTTGTGCTAGCTATTTTAGGGATTGTGCCTATCCATATAAACTATAGAATAAACCTGTTTATGCTTATGAAAAACCTTGCTGGGATTTTGATGAGAATTGCATTAATATCATTGCATCATTACTATGTTGTCTTCCATGAGACCCAAGAGCATTGTATGTCTCTCTTCACTCATTGTGGTCTTTAGTGACTCCATCCATCAGCATTTTTTTACTTTAAAGCACACAGGCCCTATCAATGTTCGTTAAGTACATACGTATTTAATTTTATTTAAAACAATTGTATGTTATTATGTTTTTAATTCAACTTCTTCATGCTCACTGTCAGTATATATATAGAAAAGTGATTGATGTGTGTTGCTCTTGTATACTTTGACTTTGATGAACTTGTTTACTAAATCTTTTTTTAAAAAAAAAAGATTTATCTATTTATGCATACAAGAGCTGGGGTGCAGGCAGAGTTGCGGGAGGTGAGAGTATTCACCAGAGTGAGGAGAACAGGCAGATTGACTGAAATACACCACTGAGGGGAGCAGTGCGTGAGGCAGGAGAGGTCTGCTGCACCATGTGTGTCCCCTCCCTGGCCAGGGATCGAACCAGCACTGCTGTGCCACGGATGCTTCACAGTGTGGTGCTCAACGCGCTGTACCATCAGGGAGACTCCTAAATGCAATCTTTTGAGACTATGGTCTGGTCATCATAATGATGACATATATAACTCTTAGGCCAAAACTTGAAGTCCTTGATTACTTATTTTTTTTAATGGGCCTAAAACTTATTTTTGCTTATTAATCCTTTTAGACCTTCAGCATTTCTCTGGGAGAGGCTGCCACAAGAGTTTCTTCATCTGTTTTAAATAATCTGTGATTTATTTTTATTAACTTACTTCCCACACAGATCAAGTGTAAAGATGGAGAAATTATCTCAGGTCAGCATTTATAGGGAACCTAACTGGAATTCTGATTGACATAAGAAAACCTTGATTTACTAGCTAGCAGAGAATTAAACAGTTTGGGGGTTTAGAACCCAAACTAAAATCATAGATGCTCTTGGAATTGTAGAACATTCAGAAAACATCTTCTCTAGAAAATGTGTGGCCAAAATGGTGCTTGCCAGCAACCAGCCCAAAATAGCTCAAGAAGGAAAGCGATCCTGCATAGCTTTTGTATGCTTTTTTCCCCTTGAAGAGTTTCCTTTAGAAATTAAATAGGATCAAATGCTCATCTTCCTTTTTTTCAAGTTCCCTAATTTTGATTCAGAACCACATCTTTGTTTAAGGGTTTATGTAGATAAATTTCAATTTTGTCAATCTCAATTTTGTCTAAGAAGTAGGATCAACTTCTAATTTTCAATGTTAAATCCATGTTCTACTTTCTCCTGCAATATTCTCAAGATGACTGCCCTAGGTTATGTCCCATGCCAGGCCAGATATTCTCAGTAAACTGAGAAACCTGTCCCTGTATTGTTTCTCAGTCATGCTACTGGTTTGGTCTGAAATGGTTTATACTCAGCAATTCCTCATGTTTTGGTATCAGATGTTTGAGAGAACAGAGAGGATACCCAGAAACCTTCATTGTGTCTGCCCTTTCCTAACCAGTTCGGTGAGGCACTGGGAGTTCTCTGGGATAGCCTCAGGCTTCTCTAGTGAGCCTTTAACTTGAGCAAATTAATCCACATGGTTAAATTTTCATAGCCATTTGAAAGAGATTTGAAGGCTTCTCCAAGCTGCAAGATCGAATACCTCAATGGTACATAAAACTGGCAACTTTTGTCTCTAACTGTTAAAGAAAATGTAGCTTGGTTAAAAACCTCAGATAGATGCTTTGAGAGGGGGGAGCAAACAGAATTTAAATAAGCAAAACAGGCTCGCATAAGACAGAATAGTGGGGTCTGAGGAGAACTTACAATGCAAACTTGCTTAAAGGCACTCAACTTTAAAAATGAATTTTAAGGTCTAAATATGACTCAAAAACAAACACACATGCCATCTAAATTTGTTTGCAAGATCACTAATATAAAACATATAGGTGGAAGCTGAAACCGTGTAAAGGAAAAAAAAAAGCCTTAAGTTTTCAGATACTGCTTATCTGCAAATTTGCAAATATTGCCAAATCTCAGACCAATGCACTGTTACTGACTACTAGTTAGTCTCAAGAAAGATTTTATATGGACTCACTTTACCTTAGCTTCCAGTACTATGTCAGAAACTGAATTTAATTAACTACTTTTTAATTCAAGCAAATAGACATTTATTAACATTGCTTTTCTGAGAAACATATTTATGTGTGTTACAAACAAGTATACTTTATAACTTTAAAAAATTTGAACTTTAAAAATATGTAAAATGTTCAAGAAATGTAAACAGGAATTTTCATCTCATTTTTCCATATGGTTATGTAAGCACCTTAAATATCAACACAGATCACAGACAAGCCGATTTACATTCATAAGAATTTTCTAAATATGAAAAAATTAATTAAAAAGTTTCCAAAATTAAATGTTATTTGTTGGCAGCTAAAATAACATTTGTGATCACAAAAACAGAAAGGTACAGTGCGCTAGATAGAAGTAAAATGTCCATAGTGGAGTTTTTCTTACCCATCCTAAGAACTGTTTCTGGAACACTTTTTTGTTCTTAATGAACCTTGTTAGGTTTCCCACTTAGCACCTAGTATCATTTCTTTCTTTCCTACTGATAAAATGGTCTATTAAATTGGGACTAGGTTAAAATCACTCCCCCTCCCCTGACCCATTTTTTTTTCTTTAGAATTCATATTGCCAGCCATTTTAGTATTGATAAACTATGAGATGTGTTTATAACTATGGAAAGTCAAGTTCATTTTCAATCCCTCAGATCCACGTTTAGAACAAAACCCACCTACAGCCTAGGATGTTGTTTAGGATAATGGCTAGGTCAGTCATTTTTCTGCCTTTCCATGTTACACCACCTCTTGAAAGGCCTCTTTTTCTAGTCTCTGCCTCAGTTCTCTTACTTGAATACCTCACTTATTCTCAGGAAAATACAATGATAATTAAAAATAAAGTATATTTTGAAAGGGAATGATTTTAGTTACCTTTTAGGAACTTTCTCACTGGAAAGATGGCAAAATGCAGCTTCTTGTCCACATGGCTCCCCACTCCAAATCCATTTTCTTTTCTAGAGATTGTCAAACAACAAATAGAGTAACATGAGTGGAGGTGGTAGGGTGTAAACCTGCCCAGAACAAGCACGATAATTTTGTAAAACTCTTGGAGTCTTGTTTGAATCTCTAAGCTTGGATTTTACGCACCTTTTATACTTCTGGTGCCAGGAAGGCAAAGAGCAGACTCCTCATGATTTCGGCAGACACCGGGTCAAGAAGTCCTGGAGACCTCGGTGGCTTTTTCAGGCTTTTATTATCAGAGGCGACCAGGCACACGGCAAGCAGGGGTCCCAGGGGTGGGGGGCAGGAGGCTGGTAGGTCTCCTAGCTCCCCGCTCACTCTCTGGGCTCTCATCTCTGCTTCTACTACCGCTGCTTCTACCTTTGTCTTTCCTTACGCTCTCTCCTGGCGTCCTCGTGCCGCCGCCTCTGAATGCCTGCGTCTCAAGCCCAGGTGCGCCCACTTGCGCATGCCCACTTAGGCATGCGTGCAGGACCGCAGGTGTCCATCATCAACACCAATGGTGGGAGAATGGAAAAGCCTGATACTTCTCTGACCCTACAACACTACATAAATATTTTTTGAAAAAGTGGCTGGAAGTTGATTTTATAGATTAAATCATATTTTAATGATATCTAATTAGCCTGCTTTTTTTTAGACACCACTGCACTAAATGTCCTAACAAAATGGAAAAAAAGGAAAATGTCCACCTAATTAAAGTTTTTTTTTTCTTTAGAAGGAATTTTAAATGTTTATACGTAACATTTCTAGCAGGTACTTTCCTAAGGGTATTCCTGACTTTTTATATCTGAAATTATGGAACGTGAAATTAGTTTTTCCGAGATGACTCAGGTTAGCATTATAAACACCCATAACTGTTTAGCATTTCCATCTGAATATTCCTTTCTTTTGTAATTTTTCTGTATTCTATTTTGACAATCTATCAACTCCAATATGGCTTATCACTTATAATCTAGGATAAAGACCTGTATTGTTAGAAATAATTGTTAAGTAACAGAAAATACTTATTGAGTGAGCATTTAAGAAACTAGTAAGTTCAAGGGAGGGAGCTATGACAGGCATGTGACAATTATTTTATGCAATCAGAAATCTTGAGATTTTTGTTTGGCTTATTTGTATTGTTTTGCTTGTTAGGGATAATGTCCTAGGTTGCTCATACACTGACTTTTAAAACAACAGATTGAAAAGGAAAATTATATTGTTTGGTTTCGATTAAAGTAGTCCCTTTTTATATGTTAACTGAATGAAATATCTACCTTTGTTTTTTGTCTAAAATTTAAATTGTTGAAGATTTTATTTTGTAACCCAAGCACACATTTTGAGTGATATTTTGAATAAAAATAAACTTATCCTTACTGTAGAACTGATGTGTATGTAGTATTAGTTTCTAGGGCAGCTGTAACAAATTACTACATCTACAGAGCTGAAAACAAACAAAATTTGTTCTCTCACAGTTCAGGAGGTTAGAAGTCCAAGATCAAGGTGCTGTCAGGGTTGATTTCTCCTAGTGACTCAGAGAAATTGTTTCCTACAATTCTTGACCTTTGTTGCCTTGTAGTTCATGTTTTCTGTCTTGTCCTTCATCTTCACATATGCTCCATGTGCATACACATGTGTGTGCAGGTGTGTGTCCTTGCTTTTTTTGGGCACCAATAATGATTGGCTTTAGGTCCCACTCAAATCCAGTTTAACTTTAACTTGATTACAACTACAAAGACCCCAGTTCTAAATAAGGTGTTTTAAGTGGACATAGCTCAACCACTACAAACATCAGATATTTCATATGTACTATAGAATATGCACATACATGATGTATAATTACTATATGACATACAAACTTGTCTTGATATATGAGGAGATAATCAACTTCAAATCAATTTTTAAATGGCACCGTCTTAAAAACAAAGACTCTAATGTCCTATTTGATAAAAGTATATAACCTTATAAATTGAAGAATGAAGTTTGCAAACCAGGAAGCTCACTATTCTGCTGCTGGGTAAATGAGTTTATCAGGTTTTCCCCCCTCCCTCCACACTCCTGCCTCTAGAGTGGAAGCCTGGGGCTGAAAGGCGTGGGTTCAGGGCACGCCCACCTAGATTGTGGACTCCTGGGCCCAGGGAGCTCTGGGTGCACATGTATCAGTGCAGGCACCTGTGCTGAGGGGTGAGAGGCTATAAGAGCAGTGTCGCTCTGAGACAGGACTATGACTACGGCTATGGGAGGATCACTCTGAGGAGAGACCACTAGACCACACAGACTGAGAATGCCAGAGAGAGGCCAGAGAAAGAGCACAGAGATTCATGCGGGGCTGGGAGATGCCTGCCTCCCAGTCCTGCTGCCCAGACCTTGGTGCCTGCCTCCTTGTTTGCTGTCTTACCTGCCTGGTGTGCCTGTGTACCTGGTTTCCTGAGAGAGCATTAAGGCCTGTAAAATTCTATCAAGGACACCAGGACTCTCCTGTATCTGTCTGCCTGAATTGACAGTGAACTTGCCCTGTGCAGACTTGCACTATATATGGTCACTCTATCTTGATTCTGAATGAACATTCTAATTAGAACCAACCCTCATAATTACTTTTATATTAATAGGTATATTAATAGGTATATGTTCTCCTACCTGGGTTTTATTCTCTGCTATAAATTCATTGTTAACTTCATACGATATCCCTTGTATTATCAATAATTGGAGACACCTTTCAGACAGAATAGGGGCCATGAATAATTATAGAGGCATTTGATATGGGTGGAATTCTTCCTTTCCCTTGAAAAGATGAACCTCTGTAATTTGTTAAATACTGTGAAATGTTGATATAAGTCAAACCTTTAGTGCATTCTGTTTTTTATTTTGTTTTGTTCTGAAAGTGTAAAAGTATAAAAAGCTACTGAACAGGTAAAGAGATTACTTTTTTTGATTTTTTGCAAAGAATAAAGTGCACTCCTGCTTATTAATGAGGAACTTCTATCTCAGGTGAAACTCCCATAGCTCAGTAATAGCCGCTGTCAAATGAGAACAAAGGAAGATTTTACATTTTAGAGGACAGATTTCTCTGTATACATTTATGAGTTCAACATAAATCAGTGTCCTTGAGGAGGAAGACATTTTGGACTCTCAAATTTCCAGATTTACCCAGAAATTCTGGCTTGATTCTTTTTCAGTCTTTTAGTGATCTGATTTATATCTGAAGATTGATTTTATGGATACCAGGTTGTTTTTCTCACAAGTCTTTATAATTTATGCTATTATTTAATGATAATGGTATAACAGCCCTGTGTCTTCTGAAAAATACAAAAGTGTACTTTGCCACAAAATGCTCATAAGACTTCATGGGTTGAGGGAAAGCTCTATTGGGTGCTGTTAATGGGATGGTAGCTAAGAAAAATGTCAAAGCTTTAAGTTATTGTTCCAGTTCACTTGAAATCTTAGAATATGTTCCCCTAGTCACCCTATTAATGGAGATATATTATCTCTCTGAGAATTTTCTGTCAAACTCTGTTAAGTAAATAAAAGATAGGTGAAATATCAGAAACAGCTAACAAATGGAGCTAAGGCCTCTACTTGAAAGAAGAGAGCCAGCTGTTTACTGTGCTAATTTGAAACAAAATGAAAATGTATGTTTTTCATCTTTGTGGAATATAATTTTCAAACATAGATTGAAAATTGGCTTTAGAACTTTTTTTTTTAAAGATGAGATATTTAGTGGTCTGGTTTTTGTGTGACAAATGTAACTAGGCCCTGACATAAGACAAATGCCTGGTGGAGCCTTGCATATTGCCTCTAAATTAAACTCAAACCACAAAGTAATAATGGAATCATTTAGCTGGGTTAGTGTGAATGTGTCAAGAACAGAGTAGACTAGAGTTTTATAGTCTGGGACCCATAATCATAACTGTCAATGACCAGGCAGAATCCAGGATGCTTGGTGTGAACGAACAAAGTCACCCAAGCTCCTTATCTGCTGATCCTATGCAGATCTCAGCCAAACTCTGTCTTTCTAGGAATCCAACATAATAGAATCCTGGAGGTCAGAGTTCTGCTCGGAATGATTTTCCATCCCAGGGGACATTGGGCAATATTTGGAGACATTTTTGGTTGTTGCAACTGGTGGGGCTGCTATTGTCATCTAGCGGGTTGCGGCCAGGCCATGCTGGTAAATACCCTGCCATGCAGACAGCAGTTCCCCAAATCAGAGAAGTATCTGGCCCAACATGTCAATAGTGCCAAGACTGAGAAATCCTACTCCTTATACATATACACATCAAAACTGGATGTATATTGAACCACCTGAAAACCATACAAGGACACAGAGGCCCAGGCTCATTGAAGTAGCTTGGCTCTTTGGGTTTTTTTTTTTTTTTAACCAAATATCCAGGTGATTTCCATCAGACTTTGAAAAATCACTTCTATAAGGTATTACTTGGGTTTAGAAATTGGATATGAACCATTGTTCCAAATCATTTTGGAGGTATAGCATCTATATCATCTTCAAATTCTTTATATTTTTTTCTTTCATAGGAAAGAAATAAATCCTTTAACTATGTCATCATTATTGCTCTAGACTAGTGTTTCCCAATTAGTGGGTTGTCAAGTTACAGGGACATCGAGACTCTGTACATGTCCAAAGATTGTCAATGGTACAGAAAAATACTCTCATATAAAAAAAATCAGTATTTTCCAAATTTTATAGATGATATGATTAATAATGCACACACTCACTTAAAAGAGTTATGCATCCAGTGTTTAAAAATAGATGAGTTTTTAAAAATAGATAATACATAAGGATATCCAACTTGAACATTGTCTGCATTTTCAGTATTTTCCCAAACTTTCTTTCTTTAAACCCAAGTAGAAACAGCTACTTATAGCAGTGTTTGCCCAATACTGATTTCTCAAATAAATCACCCAGGAAATTTGCTTCATTGCAGATTCCAGTGTGGTAGACTTGTGCTTGTGGTTCTGCACTTGTAAAGGCTTCCAAGGAATCCAGATGACCCTAGTCCTCAGATCATAATTTGAGAATTGAGACACGGTCATTTCTTTCAATTATGGATTCCACATAGCACATTTCTTAAAATACACTTTGTCTGAGTAATATGAGAAGAGAAAAAATATATCTCCATTAGGTGAAATATTATGACTCAGATTTAGCTTGTATTAAAGAAAGTCCTTCCACATCAATCAATGTTTCTAACACTGGGTTCTTAGACAGAGAGAGCACTGGGAGAACATTCAGGTGAGAACAAAATCCCATATAGAAAACTTGGTGGTGACTCTATTATGGGGATGTTCAGGCTCGCCCTGGATGTGAGGCACTTTTTATTTCCAGTCAACACTGGTGTCATTGCTCTTGCTATCACGATCATGGGGAAAATCTTCAACTTTATGGCATGCAGGCAGGATCAATGGGGTTGCTTTCAAATCAGTCTGTTACATCTTTTGGCAAAATACCCCTAAATATTCCTTCCTGGCTTCCTGCAGCTGTTATTTTGTTTTAATACATAAACTTTAGAACATTTACAATTGTGACTTTACTTATTATATCCAGGCTAACATTTTAATAGACTTTTTTTTTTATAAAATCAGGTGGATCTGAGACAATTAATTGGTTTGCTTTTCTGTGGTAAAAATGGGACATTTGTTGAAGGAAATAGACATATAATAATAGGCTCTCAATATGGGTTTGAAATGGAACATTCTAACCCATTTGGCATTTTTTCCTCTGGCCTAGATTCTAGTACTAAAATCTGGTTAATAAAATTATTTTAAAAATATGTTAAAGAGTAGTGAATTAAAATATAGATGTTAAATATTCATTGACATAGGCTTGGGAGTACAAAATGCCTCCCCCTCAAGAGCCAGACACAACAGGTCTCATCTAATTGATGGCCATCGATTCATTCCAGCTGATAGGTATGCTGCAGAAATGTGAGCTTCTAGGTTGCCTCTATGCTTGAGCGTGGAAGTCTGCATTTTTATGTCAAACCTCGTTTTGTGTGATTTCTAAGTGTAGAAAATAATTTAAAACATTTAAACCACTCTAGAAAAAAAAAGGAAAGATTGAAACTGACTCTGGTTTTCAGAGCCCACTTTACAATCTTTGGTCTATAATAGTGACTATCAAAGTGTGGTTATCAGAGCAGCAGCATCTATATCACCTGGGAATTTATTAGAAATGCACTTCCCAGGTCCTACCCACATCCCGCTGAATCAGAAACTGGCAGTGGGGCTTAACAATCTGTGATTTCTCATGCCCTCAATGTGGTTCAGACACAACTTCAAGTTTGGCAATTGTGTTCTAGAGCTTCTTTGATGTGCCCACGAAGTTCCTTCTTCAGACCTTGTGAACCAGACCTTCTGCTTCAGTTAAAGATTTCTCCCTTCCTCCATTCACTCATTGCTAGTCTCTTCACTGTTCCCATAGTTTCACCTTTTCTAGAATATCATGTAGTTGAAATTGTATTTAGTTTTTTCAAACTGGTTAATGTTCACTGACAGCCTTTGGCAGAGCCTACATCAATTCAAGCCAGGATATTTACTCCACAGTATCTCACACCCTTCAAAATAAATAGGTAGGACCTCCCTGGTGGTCTAGGGGTTAAGTCTCAGAGCTATCACCATGTCGGCCTGAGTTCAATCCCCAGTCAGGGAGCTAACCCACATGGTGCAGCAGACCTCTCCTGCCCTCAGCAGTGTATGTCAGTAGAGTGTTCTGCTTCCACTCTGTCTCTGGTGAATCCTATCACCTCTCCCACTTCTGGTCTACACCCCAGTTTTCCTATGGATAAATAAATAATCTTAAAAATAGGTAAATATGTATATGCATTGTCTTTGGATGTAGCTTTGTGGGAAATAAGAGAACGATAATTTGCATTATTTGCCTGAGATTCTCCACTGTTTATTTAAGAAGAGTTCTCTTGCCTACCGTGTCTTGCTTCCCATTATAAACATCCTGGAAAAATTGTATCTAGAAATGCCAAGCAATTCATACCTGGCTCTCAGCTTGCATTCCCTCCCAGTCAAACAAAGTCCTGGTAGTTGAAAAAAATGGGGGCCTCCCCCTACATAAAGCTGGTCCTCAAAAGCCAAGCATTCAGGTCCTTGTCTAGAAAGGACACTGGTGAAACTGGTAAACCAGACTCCTCTTCTTTAATTTTTCGTACTTAGTATTTCCCCTGACACCCCAGCCGGATAGTTCACTGCTGGGGAACAGGAGGCAAGAAACATTGGCAAGATGACAGACTGGAGTTCAAGCTTGGAGGAGCAGCACAGTGTGTTCCCTCCTCTCCTGAGGGCAACTTGGGTTCCCATACTACAAGGTTGCTTCTTTGTGTTGGCTGCCTACCCTGGGGTCGCATCTCATTCACCTCAGGCAGCAGTGAGTCCAATTTCCCTTTTAAATTCTTTACTCCTTAAAGATTCCTCGAGCAAGGAAATAGGGTAGCTTTGCAGTGGAAGCTGGAAGAAACTCTTAAACCCATGATCAGAGTAACAGCACCAGGAATGGGACAAATGAAATCTCATGCCACTGCATAGGATATGTTGAGAGCAGTGTGACTTCTGAGTAAACTGCTAAGACTGAGTCACTTGAATATAGCCATCAGGGGTGGTTCAGCACACTCCAAAAATACTGACCTGTCATCTTCAAAAGGATCCAAATCAGAAAAGTCAAGGAAGCAGTTGCAGACTGAGGAAGGCCAAAGAGACAAGACAACACAGGCAACGTGTGGCTCTGAACTGAACCACACAACTACAGAAGATGCTATCCGGCGGCCGTTGGCAAGAACTGAATAGGGCCTGAAGGTTAAACAGGGGGTGGGAATGTGATGCTAATGTCCTGATTTTGATACTTTGTGCTGGTTCTGTAGATGAATGTGCTTGTGCTTAGGAAATACACTGTAAAGTATTCAGAATGGCAAGGGTAGGCAGGCCAGCAACTTAATCTTTATAATGTTCTTGCAACTTTGTCCCTAGTTTGAGATGGTTTCAAAATGAAAAGAAGTCACAAGTTGCTCTGAGTGACTCCATGCTTGTCCGTAACAACTTTGGCTGGTTTCACCTTCCCTTTGTATCCCATGGCATCTCCAGCTGCTGATTATCTCTTCCTCTTGAAGGAACTCTCTATTCCTGTCTGGCCTCCCTCTACAGTTCAAAATGTCCCCTCTCCTCTCTGCCCATCACCAGCATATTTGCTCATCCAAGTCAAAGGTAAAGCTCATCTTCTTGTTTGGGCAACTCACTTGTTACAATAGCCCTTTCCATTCCTCTCTGACTAGTAGGCTTGTTAGCGTCCAGCATCAATTTAGCATTTGACGTAATGACATCAAAGTACAAAGATGTAATGATGTGCCTGCCAACTCAAATGTACACACTTGGGAGGCAGACACTTCCATGAATACCTCATTCACAGTATCTGTTCACTAAACACTTGGTCTATGGCTGATCAATGTTCAGTGCTACAAACTAAAGAACAATTTCTGGGGAAATGCAGCATATTCATAATACAAAGAACTTCTGCCATTCTTGGGTTTGACTGAAAATTTAAAATGTGCAATAATAAAGGTTAAAGTGCTAACTTTGCCAAGCCCAAGGAAACCTGGTAATAGCCTCTGTGAAATATTCTCCAATAAACAGCTTCTGCTCTGCATCCATTTAAGACTCCTGGAATCTTTCAACTTGTCTTTCTCATTGATTTCATCTTTTCATTAACTATTGCAGGGTGGGGTATGCTCATAAAGTAGAGAAAGAGGGAAGTACTAGAACAGAAGAATGAGTCAACATGCTGGATTCTCCCAAGAAAACCAGACCCAACTGTTTGTCACACTGACAGAGATACTCACATGTCTACTCCCTTGTAGATTCTGGTCTTTTAAAGATAGCTTGCTTTTGAGTAAGAAATCACAGTTAATCAAGAGAATGAAGGCAGGGTGGCACACAAGGCCAATGGCGTCTTCACAGTCTAAGACAGCTGCATATTCCTCTTCCGGGGGCACTAATTGTATAATTGCATGTCCGATTGCATCTCTGCACCTGCAGTTTCCCATTTTGTACCTTCAACCTATGCTTTGATGTCAAGACAGAGAACGTCTTTGGCACTTAGTATGTGTGTCTCTGTTACTGTGGATATACTTGCTCAACCCAATTTTGGAAATATGGCCTTCGGTGGCTCATTTTTGTATGATTGGTACATAATGATACTCATCAGTAGCTTATTGCTATGTAATCAAAACTACTCAAGATTTCAATGCTGCACTAATATTAACTTCAACCATTTACTATTTTAATGAAGTGAGTGTTGATATAAACATTTGCATACTTATTTGTCAATACAAACAGATTTGATGTCGAGTAATAAGGTCATTAAAAGTAATCACATATTTACATTTTTAATCCCCATTTCCCTCCACCCTTGGCTCCAATTCCTCTCCTCTTCGCCACGGCACTAAATACATTAACAAGGAAGCGTGGAAACCACAGTATGGACCACAGTGGGCTTTTCAGAATCCATCACAGTCAAGAGAGTCTGCTGGCAGCCACCACCTGAGCAAGGGAAGGTCACGTCATTCACTCAAATTCCTGCAAGGGACTCAGGGGCCACTGTGTTGGGCTTTGATTTGTTTGAGGAGTTTGATGCATAAAGCAAGCCCCAGGTGACCGACAGACACTTGCATTAAGGTTAAACTTCAAGTTGCATGGAGGCATCCCAGCCAAACTCCTGCTTAAGCTTGTAACCTGCTTCTCTTTCCCATTGTCAGGACAGCTCCAATGCAGGCAATAGAGGTGCGGCATTCAGAGGTGGACAAACTGCAGCATGGAGTTGGGCAGAAGGAGGATGCTGAAGCACTCTGGAAGCTAAGATTCTGAGTGCTATAGCCAAAAGGGATCTTTGAGGTCTTTTGCCTAAAACCTTAATTTTATACAAAGATATCTAGATACTCAAGGAAATAATGTAATTTGCCTACAGTCAGATAGTTCATGCTTGTATTGGGTATTATGTTTCAAAGTCCTCTCCAAAATGTTCCATTCTCAAACCACCACAAGAGACTCAGTCACTGATCAGAAGTGGGGTCTAGGCATGCTCTGTCCCAGAAGCCAGGAGGCAGATCTCTCTGTCTGTCTAATTTGTCTATCTACTTATCTGTCTATAGATGGATCTCTATCTATCTATCTGTCTATCTATCTATCTATCTATCTATCTATCTATCTATCTATCTATCTATCTATCTATCTATCTATCTATCTATCTATCTATCTATCTATCTATCTATCTATCTATCTCTCTGTCTGTCTGTCTGTCTGTCGTTTATACGTATTTTATATATTTTTATAAAATGATTTTTTGTGTTAACTAGAGTCAATTTTTGTATTTTTGCAATAAGAGAATTTCACTTGATACAGCACAGTTAATTACATGAACCTTTGTAGATTATATACTATAGTGGGACTTTTTAAAAAAAGACTATTTTTTTATTTGTGCACACAAGAGCTGGGGTACAAGCCAGAGGTGTGGGGATGAGAAGGTCCACCAGAGACAGAGTGGGGACCAGAACAGGCAGACTGACTGAAATACACCACTGAGGGGAGCAGTGGGTGAGGCAGGAAGGTCTGCTGCACCATGTGGGTCCCCTCCCTGGCCGGGGATCGAACTCACGCTGCAGTGACTGAGGAAGCTCTACAGTGCGGCGCACAATCCCTTGTTCCACCAGGGAGGTCCTATAGTGAGACTTGAACGTTCTCTTCTAGTATTCTTGATGCTGCTGGAAATTTAGCTGCATACAGCAAACTAAAATGTGTCTCACTCTTTGTTAGTGTTCAGGAATATTTTTGGATCTGTACTTGCTTTGTGATAAGATTTGTTATAAAAATTACCTTCTGCCTTTTAACTATAGGTCGGAAAAGATTTCTGCTTTTAACGATGGGTCAGAAACACCCTTGAAGCTTTCGGGTCGGTTGACATATGTTCAGGGAAAACCATTCCATCTCGGGACTGGGCAATAAAGTAGAGGAAAAGGTTTTAACACTCTGCTCTAAAGTGACCTTGTGGTCTCGACAATAGGCATTCCAGTAGGAAGGCAGGTCTGTGTTTTTAGGTGGTGTAGACAAAGGAGGGATAGACAGACCCACTCTCCTCCCAACTGCCCACCACTTTCTCTCCCCTACTTCCTTCACAGTTTCACTTCCAGGGATCCTTCTCTGACATGACTCAGTTGCAGCTGAACCTGAATTTTTATTGCTGGTCTAAGTAGGAAAGTCAGAGAGGTGAATGAAACTGTCAAAGCACTTTCTGATTAAGATGTGATCTGCAGCTGTCCCCACACCTTACAATGGAGGCACAGCACATGCACAGTACAGGGGCTCTTGTCCCCATCCCTGCCCATCAAAGCTGGGTCCACTCTGCCTCTGTGCCTTACTCTCAGTATGCTTTGCTCTCTCTCTCTCTCTTTTTTTTTTTTTTTTTGATTTTTTTTATTGTGGTAACATTAGTTTACAACACTTGGTAATAATAATGATGATGACAACAACATCAGTGGCAGCAGGTAATGTCAATGAGGATTGGCCATATGCAACATTGTTCCAAGTTCCCCGGGGTATTATCACACTTAGCTGTTGGACTTTCGTCAAGTTTCTTAATACCTTTGAGCTCTAGGTTACTCTCACAAAATGAGGTTAATGGGAGGTCCCGATGCATTAGATTGTTCCAGGACTAAAAAAATGACACAGCAGGGCACCTGCCATCTAGTCAGCAGTACTTTAATGTTAGCTTCTTACATCCGGGTGATAGGCCTTGACCAGTTGAAAGCTACCTGAAATTCATATTTCAAAGATACATTTTAAAGTCAACTGTTCAGTTTGACTTATATTTCCTTTTCAGGAAATGTTCGTCCTAAGGAGGATTCTGGAACATCTTTTCTGCTCAGTATTCACCAAGGACTACAATAGCATAGGCATGTTTACTGGTTGCAGTTTCTATCTTCCAATTCTTTCCTCTGGAAATCTGGAAAGATGGTCCTTGATGAATCTTTTTGGGATTGACCTGAGTGCTTGAAAATTCTTGATTTAGTATTTTCTCCCTTGGCTTGATAGAGTAAGTGTGTAACTAATAATTTAGAAACTATGGAGGGTGGAGAGCAGTGTGTGGAGGGAGCACAATGGACTATCGGGGAGGATTGTGAGTGCCTTGGTGGTGGGTATGGTGTAGTGACACACCTCAGAGGAGGTGTGATCCTATACCTCTGAATCTTACAGTGTTATAAACCACTGTTACCTCAATTTAAAAATACATCAAAATAAAAACTATTCAGCAAAAGATACCTTTCTGATAATTTGTTGTAGCTGAAGTTGGAGGAAAGTGGGCAGATGACATAAATGATGATGATGACAAGTAATAATAGAAAGTGACTCTTGGTTCGATCCACCTGTTCTGTTCCCCGCTCTGTCTCTGGTGAATTCTCTTACCTCCCGTGACTCTGGCCTGTACCCCATCTCTTGTATGCATAAATAAAGAAATTTAAAAAAAAAGAAACTGACTCTTGGGTTATTAATGACATGAAGCTCTAAGTCATATATCTCTGTGGAAAAAATTACTACTCATTATATTCAGGAAGAGTACATGACTTACCCAGAGATTCAGTAGGGCTGGGATTTGATCCCAAGTTGTCTTCAACCCTAGTTCTCCATACACCTTGTTACTTATGACTTTGTGAGTGCCGCAGAGTAGGCAAAGTGCCCCATAGCTGCTCTCTGCAATTCCATTGCACAGGGGGTAACTGCCCGACTGGTGTAAAGAGAGTGTGACTTTGATTTCTGAAATGTTGATTCCACTGGAAGTGTGATGAGAGCCCAATTCTGATTTCTTTTGGACATGAGCAGATCCTGGAGAAGCTTTGATCAAGGTTTCTTCTAGGCAGAAGAAAGGATTTACCTTGTAAAATAAGTAGTGATTCTCATCTGACATTAGAATGTCAACTTGGGTAAACTGTTTATTAAAACTTTGGTGTCCTGTGTAGAAAGCAATCAAGATGCTCTCTATACTGGTGATTCCCATTATCTTCCCACAAGATACTTGCATTCATTGTGTTCCAATGATCTCATGTAATGTAGTGACACTTGCCTGAATTCAAGAAAACAATTGTCTAATAAAGGACTGGCCGCAGCTGTATGGTCACCTTGATATATGCTTTGCAGAATGTGTGTGCACTCATAAACAATTGATCAGAGGTTCTGTTCAGCCTTACTGAGGGGGACACACTCAGAGCTGAACCCCAAAACCTCCATCTTCCATTAGCTGTAACTTTATAGCCACTGTTTATTGTTTCTTGAGGTAAATGAAAGTTTTCATTTTTTGCCAAGACTCTTACAGAGAAACCTGACTTTTTCTCCTTTTGTGAATTGTCCTTCAGGGTCAAATACAAAATTAGTTGGAACTGTCATTAAAAAATTAAAATCAAGTCTAATTTACTAAATGTGCTTTAGATTGTTAATTAAGTGAACAATTTTTAATGAAGGGCTTCCTAAAGGAGATTCAAATGGGAAAAAGTACATTTTAGCCAGCAGGTATGTGAGAACTCTCTAAGAGAAGCTGTTGGTCATCAGACAAGGTAGTAGAGACTTAGAGGATCCCTCAAGTTTGAAGCACCAGCTCACAGATCTCATGCTCTCTCTCTCCCTCTTCCTTGCTCTTTGGGTAGCAAGCCAGACTTATCAAGTAGGGCAACCACATGAGGTTGTGCAGGCTGTGCAGTGAAGAATCTTATTACGTTAAAAAGCTGATGAATAAAAACCAAAACCAAATTCTTATTTTACCACTAGATATAATCCACATGGCTCCACATTATAAAAGGGAAGCAGATTTTGTTTTTTTTGTTTTTTTACTTTTTTTGGTCTCAGAGCAATTTTTAAGACCCTGAGGATGACAATGGATCTTCTCCCCAGAAAAAATACAGTCTCAGTGGCTAGAATACAAGTTAAAGTGGTTCAGGTCAGTTCTTATCCATGGATTCAAGTACATGAGATGAGAATGTCACTATTTGGTAGAGGTAGTTGAGAAGTCAAAACAGAATTAGAAACTGGCTTGATGAGAGAATGTTCAAATACTGTGCATGGAAATCCTTGTTGGGGAATAAGCTTCACTTTGGTGCAAGAAGAGTCTCTATCGTAATAAGCCCACCTCTTCTCCATCCATAGGCAAAGTTAGGATGACCAAGTCAACTCTGGGTGTCCCCATGAGCATTTTTTCCTTGTTGTGATTTCAGATGAACAGCCAGCCAAACTACTTACTGACTGACATGTTCTTCTTTTAAATATGTTGACCCATTTAAGCCTCACTGACTGAATGCCATTTAGAATCTTAAGAGATCTGCTCAAACTCTGCCCTGATCTTGGCCTTATTTATCCTGCCTTTTATCCTCAAAGAATGCTGTTTTACTTCTATTTCCAAATTCTCCAAGGGATGCCCCCTCACCCCCACCGAAGTTTTAGTATTAGTCACTATTCCAGATCCTAGACATAAGGAGCACCTAGTATTTATTTTATTGATTCTACACATTAAGTCGTATACATAAAAGCACTGCATTGTATATATACTGTACATTAAATCCTTTGACTTTAATCTCATAACCACACATGACCATAGGCAACAACTACTATTATCAGTTCCATTTCATAGGTGAGGAAAATAAGACCGAATCAGTTAATTATATAAAATCCAAAAGCAAAGGGCGGTATCAGAAATCAAATCTGATTGCTTGCATCTAACCTTTCTCTATCAGGGGTTCACAACGTTTTCTGTAAAGGGCCAGGTAGAAGATATTTTAGACTTCGTGGGCCACCTGGTCTTTGCTGCTCTGCCATCTGGTAGGAAGGCAGCCGTGGTACTAAATGTAGACGTGGCTCTGTCCTGGAGGCCTAGGTCTGCCATTCTTGCTCTAAGTCTCCCTTTAGCTCCATGCCCCAGGATTTGGTCATCTCAGAGCCCAAAGCAGTCACAACTTGGTAGCTTTGTAAAGCAACTTTGAATTCTTACAATTAAAAAAAAGTACGATACTAAAACACCAAAAAGTCATACTTGGAAAATAATGTGAAACTCACTTATTATGGGAAATTTTGTCTGAAATTATGTGTTTCACTGTGTGAGGCCTCAGGAGCCACCCTATTATTTATTTTCTGGAGATGCAGGTTTTGTCTGACATATATCAAACAACTAAAATAAACGGTTAGTAACACCAAGACTTCTCCAACTTCATGGCCTGCCTTGGGAAGGCAGGAAAAAAAAAAACCCAACTTATTAACATCATTATAGCATAGTAGGTCTGAGGAAACATTTTCATTTGTAATAAATACCATTCATGCAATGACTGCTACAAGACATTGAATAGCAAGAAAAGTAAATGCTAAGGTTTCTAAGTCACATGTTGGAAATTTCCCTGTTCACTCTTTAGAAATTCTCTGTTATCCTGTTTGGTGAAATTTGCCTTAAGGTTTAATTAAAGATAGCTTTGTGACAGATGAAAGAGGATCCTTGCAGCCCTTCTCGCAGGCTTTCCCTACCAAAGTTAGCAGACAGCGATGAGGATAGAAGGTGGGCAAACAACTAGAGAAAGAAGATCAAAGCTGACATGCTTGGAACTGGCCTTGGAGACATCGGGCTATCCTTGTGTCTCATGAAGGAGAGTGAGTGGTGGATGGGGTAAATTTGGAACTACCGGAATAGCAAGTGGACGACCCAGAATCATCATGGACTAAGTGGGCAAAGAGAATCTCATAAATAGGTTATGGCCCGAATTGACCTTGGGAACGTCAATCTTTATGAAGTATTTCTTATGAACTGAAGGCCCCTTTAAAAAACTATACCTCAGTAATATCATTATCTCCATTCCATTGAAGATGGAGTGAGATAGAAGAGTTACATTTTACAACGTCTCACAGACAGAAAGTCCATATAGACTCAGATTAGATAGAGTCATATTGCTGTCAGTGATTCTCAAAGCTGTTTACACTGTGGCACCCAGAAGTACCCAGGGAGGGTGGATAATGAAGTAAAAGCTAGGTATTCACATATGTGATCAGATGTATTAACAATTCATGTGGATATCTTCTTTTCTTTCCATATTTTAGGTTTTACTTAATATTATAGCTGGATCTGATATAAAACCAAGTTCAAAGTGAGAGTACAAAAAGAAAAAGGGTGCAAGATGCTTCCACCACTTCCAGGATGAATCTTTGTATGTTCCAGAAATCCCGATTGAGCTCACGTCCTAGCAGGGAAATAAATAATCAGACTCAAAGGCCAAGAGGGTCCGAAGTAATATTCAGATTGTCCAGCCATGCAAACTCAAATATTTCATTTACTTTTTCATTGTGATTGCAAAGGGAACATATCTCTATCTCTCGAAAAGAGCACATCATCTGAATCTACCCAAATGATACAAGCCCAAATTTATGCATCCAGTCACACGTATGGAGCACCAACTTTATACAGCACTGGGGCTGTAATGGTAAAGATGCCAGTCTCACCACTAAGGAGTTGAAGGTTAATGGTGTTTAGATGTCAACAGACCCAGTATAGAGTAAGATCAGTTCTGGAAATGTAATCCAGTCTTGACTCTGAAATGGAACCTTTTCCTTGACACTAACGTCTCTTCAACCTCTGACAGATCTTTCTTAAAAGGCTGGAGGCATCTACTCATCTTTGCAAAGTGTCTTAATAAAAGGTAGAAAAAACAAACCAACAACAAAACACCTCATTTCTTGGAACCACCCTTCAAATGCAACCCGTGTTCTTCACTTTGTTTTGAAATAACAAATGCTTCCTAAGGGTCAAAATATTTTGTTTGAAAGCCAGATAATGAGATCACACAATAATTGTATCGCTCAACTTCTTTTTTATTCTAGTAATCATTTCACTTGGATATGACTCCCAATTGTCACAGTAACTGAGACTATGATTTGGTGCTTCCTGATAACAGAAAGACAAATTGTGAAGCTGATACTGAAACCAAGTGAACTTAGGTGAATGACAAAAGCTGGGTGATCTTGATCATTTAGCAAGTGGGTCAGATACAGGTTAGTTCCAACAAACCTTCAGTGTCTTCACTGGTTACTCCTCTCATCTCACCATGTATAAAATTTTAAAATTAAGTTAATGTTGGATTAAAACACTGCATAGGTTCCAGGTGTGCAGCTTCTCACCTCAGCAATTGTATATTTCACACCACATCCAGCAACAAATGTTGCACTCAATGTCAATAAATACAAGACTGCCTTTGGAGCTGCACTGCACATTACACCCAGTGCAGTCCCTCTAGGCTTCTCGTTGCTCCACACGGACTCTGAGTAATCTTTCCTACAGCCCACACTGCTTCCAGCACAGCCGCCCTGCAAGGCAACGCTTAATCATAGTCTAAACTTTATAATCAGAGTTGGAAATTCATATTTTAACCTTTATTTAAATTTGAAAACGATGAGGTCTCTATTCTTTTATTTATGAAATAGGTATTAATGTGTTAAAAATTAACATCCATGCTTACTCTAGAGGGTACTTTTTATGTAAGTATTAGTCAAAGAACCAGGTGAATGGGAGTGACATTTCTTAGTTAACTTTCACACGATTTCAACTCTCAATGATTCTGCTTCTCGAGGTTGGAAGAGGGAAACTTCTCAGCATGAAACTTAAGTGATTATCAGTGGTTGTACCTAGTTAAGTTATAGGATTCATAAATGTTGCTATATGTATGGTCTGCTATCAACTAGTACTCTCCTCTCTTAGCTCTAAAGTAACCAGATATTTCTGATCAAACATTTTCACCATAAATTCCCAATATCTGACTCCTTAGACAAGAACACATTTGAAAACACTCTCAGATTTGAGGCTTTTTTTCCCAAAGATTTATTTATTTATGCATACAGGAATTGAGGTACAAACCAGGGTGGGTTGAGAGGATTCACTGGAGACATTGCAGGGAACTGAACAGGCAGATTGACTGAAGTACACTGGTGAGGGGAGCAGCAGGCGAGGCAGGAGAGGTCTGCTGCGCCATGGGGGTCCCCTCCCTAGCCAGGATCAAACTCTTGCTGCAGTGGCTGCGGGTGCTTCATACTATGATGCTACATCCCTTGAGCCACCAGGGAGGCCCCCTTGAGGTTGTTCTGTGATCACATCTTTACACTAAGCAACTTACACCTCTGTCCACTTCCTACCCAGCCATACAGAAGGACATATGGCCCTATGGTTTACTTCTCAGTTTTACTTTAATGAAGACAATATTTTACTTCTATTGTTTAGTGTTTGCCTTTTCGTACTAGAACAGATGCTAGCTACCCAACAATAGAAATATTTGTGTTTTTTAATTCTCTATGTTGTAGCACCTAGAACAGAGACTAAATTATAGCAGTAACTCAGTAAATGCTGAACTGGTGAATGAATAAGCAATAGTTGCTTGAGATCCAAGCTTCACAAAAATCTATATCAGATTGATCAATATTCAGCATCATCACCTTTCTCTGGGTTGGGAACAGGATTTCATTTAAAATAAGATCTTGGCACACTGCTACTTAATATGAAATACAATAGGAAATAAACTGCAGTGCCCATGAAAAGGCTTGCCAATGATCTTAAATCTAGTAATATTTTATTGAACTGTAAGATTCCTGGGCTTCGTTATCTGTTTGTAATCAGTTTACCACTTCCTTCTTTTCTTTAACTGCACAATGTCCTCATCCCTGATCCCATGAATCTGAAAAGTAGCTGAAAGTAAACATGGAAATTCATGAGTCAATACATGAATATCTCTAAGTGAGGCTGTTAAACTGACTGCAAGTTGGATTTATAGGTTCATCCTGGAAATCTCTCATCTGAAACATAGTTTTGGTTCATGAAAGAGCATCTTTCCCTTTCATCCGGGCTGGAATCATCAAGGAAAACTGTTTTTAGATGTCCATATTTTGACAAAACAGATGTAGTTTGAACTTTTTTTTTTGGAGACATTATGGAGGAAGAGTGGTAGAGAGTTTTGTATGTAATGGTCAACAAATTGGGTACACCCTGTTTAGGTATTCCTTGTGAGATGAACTCACCATTACCCCAAGGGACAGGTCTTCTGAGTCCTGGGTCATCATGAAAGCCAAGATGTGTTGCTTTCATTTTCTTTCCTAGGAATTTCTCTTTGAGATTCATCCATGCTTGTTTCTGCTGAAAGTTCTCAGGATGGACACATAATGAGAAAATCACACATGAGCAGTTTTGCCGGGCAAGGAAGTACTCTGAAAACAGGCAAGGAAGAATGAGAGAATACATAACCTGAGAATAATACACAGAAAGAGGAACCTATTTCCAGCTCCCATTCCTTTTGAGGCTAGTATTAGGCAGGATTCTTTGGGTTGAAAGTAACAGAAACTCAACTCAATCTTGCATAAGCAAAAAAGGAAATGTAGTTACTTTGTGAAGCCAGAGAGCCCAAGGGTGATACATCAGTCACAATTCAGTGAAGACTGTTCTGAGGATTCTCTTTTTCCCAGACTTGAACTTATTCTATGTGTTGGCTTCATTCTCTACTGCTACAGAGTGACTCTCTCTATATGGCAGAAAGGACAGCTGTCTGAGGTTCCTGATTTGCATGCTTTCAACTCTACAAGCCATCAGCAAATCCCGTTCTTTTCCAGTTCCAAATTGAACAATTCAAGATGAAAAATTTCTTTTGAGTTACATGCTCATTCCTGGACCAACCATCTTGGCCAGGTGAATGGATTGTGATGATTGGCTGAACATGATTCATGTATCCCTTTTTCTTTCCAGGAGAACAACAGCCCTGGCAATTCTTCCATGCTCCTGATTGTAGTGATGAATAATTTCCCAAAGGAAGATCAGGGGAGGTGCTGTCAGACAAAATAGCGTGTTTCCATGGTGTGCTCACTCATCTGAATTTCTGAGAACCAACCTCTTGACCGAATTTCTTATTTCTTTTTGGGTAGGTCATTCTTTACCTAACAACTGGTCTTATTTTTCCAAAACATATATGAGATCAGGTCTTAAACTCTGTGATAGGCTGAATAATATTTCCCTCATTCCCTCCATACCCCTTCTGCCCAAAATGTCCACACACTGATTCCCAACCCTGTTGATACATTACATTATATGAAAAAAGAGAGTATGCAAATATAATTAAGTGATAGGCATTGAGCTGGGAGATTATCCTGGAGTGTATGAAGAAGGTAGAAGGCTCAGACATATAGGAGGCAATATGACAACAGAAACAGTCAAAGTGGGGCCTCCCTGGTGGTGCAGTGGATTGAGCACCGCACTGTGAAGCATCTGTGGCACAGTAGTGTGAGTCTGATCCCAGGCCAGGGAGAGGACCCACATGGCGCAGCAGACCTCTCCTGCCTCACCCACTGCTCCCCTCAGCAGTGTATTTCAGTCGACCTGCCTGTTCTGGTCCCCACTCTGTCTCTGGTGAATCCTCTCACCTCCCGTGACTCTGGCCTGTACCCCAGCTCTTGTATGCATAGTCTTAAAAAAAAGAGAAAGAAATAGTGATGTGGCCATGAGCCAAAGAATGTTAGAAGCCCCTAGAAACTGAGACAGGGAATGATTCCCTCTTGAAGCTTCCAGAAGGAACCAGTCCTGTTGACACCTTGATTTTTAGCAGTATGAGGCTCATCTCATAGTTTTGAACTTTATTACTTGTAAGATAGTAAATCTGGGTTGTTTGAAGCCACTCAGTTTGTCATAACTTATTACTTTAGAAATGGCAAACTAATGTACAGCTGAATATAAACTTAGAATAAAATCTAGATTTCAAGTTCCCACTCATTGGTGACAAGGGTTAGGCTATTGACTCTCCTTCTCACGGTGCCTGCTGCCACTCATTACAGTTCTCTATCCTCTTCTGTAATGTTTAAAATGTAGCTGAATCTGAGCTAATACAGGGGAAAAGGCGTGACCCAGTTGGTGGGTCATCACCTATTCACTCAGTACTGCAGGAAAGGGCTCAAACATGACATGCAGGATAAGCAACAAATAGCAGTGGTTAGTAACAGGGAGCGAGAAAAGGGACAGCTGTAATGGGGAGAGAGATAGAGAAAGGATATTTCTAAACGGTATATGGTTGATGCAGTCTAAGCCCCCAAAGTGTCCATGTTTCAGAGTCAGAGCCAAAAGCTGCATATGGAAGATGGCAGCTGTCTGCTGAGCAGAGGCTGGGCAGGCAGAGGCAAACAGGAACCTTGTCGAGTAGAAGATGACAGCCAGCCTTCTATGAGGGCCTGCAGTGGGTCTCCCACATGGAGGAATAAGGAACTGCCTGCCAGAGTAGGGCACCTAGACCAACTGTGATGGCAGTCCACTGACAATCAGAAGTGGGGGGATGGAACAGGCAGCCATACATGTAGAAGAGGAAACAGCAGCCTTCTGACCGAAGCCACCTTAGCACAGGTACTAAAGCTCAAGCTGACATCATCCACTGAAAAGTAAGACTCCCCTGCTTCATACTCTAGCTTCTGCAGTCTTCCTGGCTACTCTGCTCTTCCCCTCACTTCTAACTGGCCCTGTTTAGGCTGGGAATTTGGAATCTGGAGAGCTGCAGCTCCATTCCCTGCCTAGAGGTTGGTCACAGCCTTCATTGTAGTTGCAGGGCAGAGTCAGGATATGCAGGTTGAGCATACACAGTGCAAGGGCACTGGGGCCACCAGCCCCATTGCACTGCCCAAGAGCACAGCACACCGGGCTTCAGGGTTTCCTGCTTTCTGGTTAGCCATGGTTCTCAAACTGCCTGGAGCATGCACATGACTGGTGGCAGGCTATGTGGCTACACAGGGGTCCACACAAGATCAGCCAATGACAAATGCAAGTAGGAGAGGGATGACTGAGCCCAGCAGACAGAGCTGAGAGATGGCGGGTACTGTGACTGGGTGATTCGGTTTCTGAGTGCCCAGCTGAGCAAGTCCTTCTCTCGGTGGTCCTCCTGTTTTCCTGTTACATTTCCACTAATGGCTCTGGAAACTTTTAAATAAAAGTTTTTTTTTTTTTTAACTTGGCAGTTTGAAAGGGTTTCTAGTCCCAGCAACTAAGTGTAGTGGCTGTATTGAAGGGCAGAAAGAAGTTTCTTTTCTCTGTTCTTTGCAGTCTTATTCAAATATAAATAAACGAACAAGCATGAAAATGACTGAAGAAAAGGTGAGAAACATTTTTACTTTACTCTTTTTTTTTTTTTCTTCATAATGTGTTTGCTTCAAAAAGTTTTCCTCTAAGGCTCCTTGATGCCTTAAAGAAATTTGGTTTAGAAGGGAAGGGCAGCCGACCCTTCTAAATCTACTTGTAGCAACTTGAATTCCTTCTTTGGTTCTCACTGAGATTGCTAGTTTTCTTTTATTAGTTAACATTGCTGCTGTTATTTACACAGCTGTTAATAGCTCATTTCCCCCCTCATGTTATTTTTGTTTTTTCCAATTCTGTTTGTCTGGGCAAATTTGGATGCTGACAGTTTATGTACAGCCTGAGATTTAAATGTGGAGTTGTCAGTTATTAAAAGCTACAGAAATAACAGTTCATCCTCTTAAGATAGAGCTTTCTGGAAGCAATTTTTTGAAAACAGGACTTGAATGACAAAGGCAACTTAGACTTTATATTATTAGTCAAAAGATAGATCTATTCTCATTGTACTTTGAATTTGAAGAAAAAGTAGATTACAAAGATAAAGTCCCTTTATGATGGTATCTTCAATATGGAGGAACAGTCTTTGGTTTTTCCAATTTACATATTTTACTCTAATTTTACATTTTCCACTAGTCTTTTATCTTCTTATTTTCTCTTTTCCTGTTCCAGTGCTCATAAAATACAGAAAATAGAAGGGGGGATGGAGAATCTATTTGACATTAGAACTCCAGTAACTGGCCTATACAACAGAGTTAGGTTGACATCTTTTTAGAGGTAAGCAGAAGAAAGTAAACAACTAATTTTTTAAAGTTTGACAAGTGACTGAATTACATCTACAGAAAATAATACCATAGAGAGGAGTTTTTCATGCTTCATTTTTCTTTGGGGATCAATAATTGAATTTTGTGGAAAGAGATAATATTAATGAGGATTCAGAGTATTGAAGAGGAGTCTGCAAATCCACAGTTGAGATATCTGTTTCAAGAATTCACAAAGGCTATGAAACTTGGAGGAAAGAGATTTTTCTCCTACTTCTCTGGGTTTTTGTCCAATCAGTTGAATATTCACATTAATATCAGACAGATTAACAGGAGCAAAAACTTATCTTTTTGTATACAAGGAACCCACATAGACATGAAGGGTAGCGAGAAGTTAAAGTAAAGTGAAATATATATATTCTGAGCTAAGGAATAAGCTAGGAGCCTGGGCTTCAAGAAGATAGGAGGGAGACTCACATAAGGAAGAGAAGGTGTTGCACATGATGAAGAACAGATGCCTTATAACTAATATTTCCCTGCAAATAGGCTATGTAGATAGAAAGGTTATTTCTGGTAATTATCTCAATTCTGGGAAAGACTCCTTAATTTATATTCTTCCAGGTACTTAAGGAAGTGGTAAAATTTTCTTTTGACTAGAAAAGACCTTGACTGATATTAGCTTAAGTAATCCACAAGCCAAAGCGCCATGGCTTGGAGGCCTGTTTTGAATATCTTGGGGAGGTCTAGTCTGTACATCTTCAAACACAGAAGAAATCAGCACTGTCATCAAGAAAATACTCAAATGAATGAAAACTATACCCTTCAGTTGCTACCAAGGGGCAAGGGTTCAAAGCACAGGATGAGGAAATGAACTCACATAAGAGAGTTCCCACATTGTCAGTCAGGAAAAGAATGCACTTGGTACTTAGGTGGAGTAAGCAGAAATCTCAGATGAGGGCCAATCTTACCGAAGTCATAGCATTAAAACTGTAGGAGAAAAAATTACACAGGATACAACGGACATGCTTCTATTCTGGCGACTGAAATAGGATGAACACATTAATTAGGACAACCTCAAAGAAAAGGGAGTGAGTTCATGGTTTTATAAAGATAGGTGAACATAAGAGTCATCAAGTTGTCTTCTGGAGTCATGAGGAAAGATGCAGACAGGTCTTACCTGGGAGGATAGATGGAGGTGAGGTTGCCCTACAATAGGTGAGAGTAGGTTGGTCCTTGATGGCCAGTCATTTCTTTTCTTAAAGATTTATTTTTATTTACTTTTCCCTCTATTTAAATAAAAATAACATTTGTCTACATGTCAATTCTAACCTCTGAAAATAGCAAATACTAGATTACAGAAGAATTGCCAAGCTCATGTTGGAAAATACAAAATTTAGCTACAAAACTGTGATTTCATCCTAGTTTTAAAGAAACTACTTGAACTTTATAGAAGAGTGAGGAACAGAACTGAAATTATTAGCAAAATGTTAGCAATTTGGATTAATTAGCAAAAAGGTAATTTGCAATTAATGAAAATTCTGAATTAGAGGTACATTATTTAAAAGAAACTCTGGTTTATTACTTTCCACCACATTCTATAACTCAAATTCACTAAGGGAACTTGCCAAGAAGATCATCTTGGGACACCTACTTTAATAAGAATAACTTATAATTAGCATAACAATTTTATATGCAAATGGTGCTTCTAAAGTACTTTAAATTTACTCTTAAGTACTTTATACATTCCCATTTGCAGTCTTATTTACACCTTTAATTTAAACTTTCTATGAAGAACGACTTCTCTAATGAAGAGTCAACTTTAAGCCAACTCCACAAACTGAATTAGGAGAACGAAATCAATGAGATTTTACTTCACCTATGTTAAACAGTCTATATATAACAAAAATAATATTTCCTAGTGATATACTATTATACTAAACTTACTCATATTTAAATTCTGTAGCATTTATATATTCAAGATTTACTGCAGGTTGGGAAAGAAACTAAATTACTGCAAGTAACTGTATATGAAAGACTTTAAAATTTATACTGTAACTGTCTACACTATATACTGTATATCTTCATTTAGTACTTTAAAGAAATAGCACTTTTGGAAACCATTTTCAGAAAGTAGTTTTTCAAAGCTCCAAATCTTAGTGCATATGTAGAATTAGTCGGATAAAATTGTAACCAGCACTATTAATAGATCCTAAAAGAAATATTAACTAAGATGGAAAAACATATTTTCCCAAACTTTACATCTAAAGAAAGAATATAGAAAATAGATTCTAATTTTAGCTACCTAGGACATTATATCTTTAATTTAATTCTAAGAGAGACGTGCTTTGGGTTGCTTTGAATTTTTAGCATTTTTTTCCTTTTGGCAAGCTGCATGGGCCACAGTTTTAAAATCTGATTCTTTCTCAATCTACCTTTTGCAGCTTCCAACTCTCCCATTTATCTCTAGGGGCTGGCAGGCTGTGTTTATGTTATGCCAAAGAGTTGAAGCAAAAGTGAAATTCTAATTCATCACCCAGATGTTTCCAAACTTCACATAGCCATATTTGGAATTGTATATATAAAATATCCCTATAATTTATTAATTTTCCTTCTCCACCTGGATGTTTTGGCATCAAGTCACTTTATGTCTGGCAACTCCTGGGAATTTCATATTAAGGCCTGGAGTAGGGGTTCCTTACTAATCAATCGGCTTTAATCTTGCAATCGAGCCTGGATGGTGGGGATTGGAGGTGGCGAGATGTTCTCCAAATAGCCAGTGCTTATAACTCAGGTATTTTTTTCTCAGAAGAGTAATGATCTGGACACCGGGATCAGTTACAGTGTGTTTATGACCCCTGAATAGTGACCAGTGAAAGAGAAAGCTAATTTTCCCTTCATTACTTTAAGAAAATATGGGTGTCTGTGTGTATAAAATATACGTGTATGTATTTATATATACATGTAAGCGTATATATACATATACATATGGTGCTACTTTTGTCATCAGAATAAAAAATGTTTTTTCTTCTAAAATAGAAGATAAAGTTATGGAGTCTTAAAACTAGAAACTCTTCTTAGAGGAAATTTGGGTTTGTTTCTTTCCTTTCACAGATGAGTAAACCTTTACCAAGACAGGTGAAGTGACTCATCCAGGATGGCAGAGTGAAGTAAAAAGGAACTGAGACGAGCAGCAAGCTCTAAATAAGCTATAGACTGAATATCAATTCTAGTGTTAGATTTCTGTATTTTGCCACTGGGAAAACCTATTAGGATAAATAAGGGTTTTATTACTTTACATGCCAAATTATATTAAGATAATTCTCATATTGAAATAGGTTTAGAAAGTTTTCATTTTGTTTAAATTATACCAACACTGTCATTTTTAGGCCTGAATCAAATCATTCCTTCAGAGTGTCACGTGTAATTAGGCTGGGGTCATCTGGGAGCTAATGGAAACACAATCTTAGAACCTCAGGTTCTCCTTCTGGTCAACAGTAAGGCAAATACCAAACCAAACCAAACACACACACGCAAAACCAATCCAGAATGAACGTATGGATGAACTAATGTCTGTGGGATGTTCACACTATCCCTAGTACATAGCAAGTGTTTAATAAATGATTTCAATGATGATGATTACCTGAAAATTCCATACTGGGAAAGATGATGTTTCCAGGGATTTCCAGGTGAAAGACAAAAGCTTACTTAGGTTATCAATCTTTCACAACAGTTAATTATGTAGAATCACCCAGATTTGCTGAATAATGTGCCACATTTGGAGAAAAAAGGCTTATAAATCACAGAAGAAATTACTGTGATTAAAAACAAACAAACAAATGCACAAAAATGCCAGTTCAACTGACATCAAGAAACTGATTTTATAAAGCCAGAGGTGGCAGAAGAGAAAGAGGTGAGGGTTTTCCTAATGTGCAAAATTAACATTCAAAAGAGTTTTGATAGACCTCGAAAGAAAAAAAAAAAAAACCATAGTAAAACAAAATAAAAGGAAACTGCACCAAACTTATCCAAACCCCACAAAACCTCTTTCATTCTGGAATACAAACATGTTAAACATAACTAACAATGGCACTGGTATGAGAACCTATGTCAGCTTACGTAGGTCTATGTGTCTGATCGTCAAGCCCTAAGCTGTTGTGCAATCTCTTTTAGCTGTGTCCACTTGAGCAGAAGACCGATCAGTTGTCTTTCATGAGAAAGTTAAAAAAAAAAAACCAACAAAAACAATCTCCTTTCTAGGTGCAGTGATGAAATGTATACACAGGGCTGAGGAGATTTTTTGTTAAAAGGTCTCATTTCTTCTCTGACCTTATGTAGCAGACACTTGACATTTAGGAGGATATATCTTGAGACCATTGCAAATACAATTTGGCCAAAAATTGCAGTTAAGTACCTCTGAAAAAAACTTCACGAACTCCTGTTTTTAGGAATTTTGGCATTTGTATAAAACAAAGTGTAAAGACAATGAAGTGCTATTAAGGCTTTCATTTATGAATGAAGTGACAAGTCTTGAACTCTGAGCTTCCAATATGTGAAATCGAATTCACACCTGTATTAGTTTTCTATTACTATGAAACAAATCATCACAAACTCAGAAGCTCAAACTATGCTCAGACCTCCTATGACAGTGTGTTCTTGGCTGGTGGGGCGCTCTGCTTAGGTTCTTAAACAGATTACAGTTACGATGTTACCCAGGGATGGGTTTTCAACTGGAGGCTCAAATAGGGATGGTTTGTTTTCCTGCTCATAAGGCTGTAGGTGGACTTACAGATTTAGTTCTTTGTAGTTTTAGGATGAAGAGTTCATCTTTGTGTTATTGTTGCTGGTTGGTTGGCTGATAGCTGTCAGTTGGAGGAGCCCTCAGCAATCGGAAGCTGCTTGTAGTTTCTTGTCATGTGGGCTTCCTCATCATGCCACTTACTTTATGGTGGTGTATGGTGTGCTTTATAGACAGTGCCAGAGAGAGAGAGAGAGAGAGAGAGAGAGAGAGAGAGAGAGAGAGAGAGAGAGAGAGAGAGAGAGAGGAGAGCGAAGCTATAGTANTAGAGAGAGTGCGAGAGAGAGAGAGAGAGAGAGAGAGAGAGAGAGAGAGAGAGAGAGAGAGAGAGAGAGAGAGAGAGAGGAGAGCGAAGCTATAGTAAAGGTAGACATTTCATTGCTTAAAAACAATCACATTCCTGTCCACATTAAGGGGAAGAGATTACACCAAAGCACAAATAACCAAAATATGGAGCAATTTAAGAGTCTGCCCATTAAGGTATATGTGCCCATTTGCAAGTACTAAGGATTACAGTATTTGGGATGTTCCTTGTATAGTCAAATATACCAATATCAATTCTGTAAATAATAAAGGACCTTTGTTATTTGCCTTATTCTAGGAGCTCTGCCTACAGAGTTAAACAACAGATTTCTCTTGAGCACCTGCTAAAGGACAGCCCTGCCCTTGTAGAACTATAAACTACTAACAAGCCTATAAGTATGTACTTATAAGTAGGTACTATATGTACTATATGTACTATAAGTAGGTACTCAGTTACACCTCATCACTATTTTCCTCAAGAACTTTCTTCTCGCTTCCCACCCTACTTGCCTTTCCTAACCCTATCACTTCCTCTGCCGACCCTCTGAGGAAAGGATACAAAAGGGTGGAGGAATTTCTTTGCACTGGAATAATGCTATGAGGACATACTCAGTTACATCATGGTCAATTCAAGTCCCTGGAAAGGCTGGGGGATGCAAGATGTTAGTGGGATTATGAGCTATTAATGATGGGGACAGATCAAAGAGAGGAGCATAACCTGTGGGAGATGGAAGCAGGCTCATATGAAATTAATGACCTTACACCTTTTTCAGGACCTGATGAGTTTGGCCTGAGTAGAGTTTACAATTCTCATTTCCACAAATGAATGTGGGTAAGGACAATTTCACCCTCAAAAGAATAATCAAAATTTGAAGATAACATAGTTTCATCCTAGATAATTCTGGAACATTCTTCAAGATGAGAGAAAATTCAGCCTTGTTATGAAATATTTTCATGTCCTTTTGGGGTAGAAAAAGCTTCCTGGGAGAAATTCTCACAACAGAAGAAAGGTAAACTGTTTACATATGCTCCTTGTCCCCTCCCTCTGAGCACAGAAAGCACTATCTTGTTAGCATGCCACAAATTCTCGGGTAGTTCACCAAAAACAAATCCAAGGGGTGTCTTTTTGTCTCAGTACCTGGGGATTTATGCAGGCAACCGTATTAGTGTTAATGCATGTTAGATGCATAAAACCCAGCCCTTCAACATGATAATACATAATATACCCCTTAATTTTTAATTCACTCGGGTCTCAATTTTAAAGCATTTTCTTGTAGTTTGTCCTAATTATAATCATTTTTAATGACAGCTTAAAAATTTCATCCAACTGTCTTATCGCATACGGTACTTAATTTCTCAAGTGAACAGTTTTACTGTACACCATTCTGGGAATTTTAAGAACTAAAACATAAAAGGAGAGAAAGTCCTTTGTAAGGCAAAACTAGATGTTAATTGTTCTAATATACATAAAGAGACCAAAGCAGTGTCTTGAAGCAGTCTGGCCTTCCTGCAGAGGCTTCTCTAACCCATATCAAGGGAGATACACAAGTCCCCAAGGGAAAGGAAGAAGAAAAGGATTTATCCCTCCCCCCACCTTTGCTGGGTTCTGCCAAAAATCAGAACCAATCTGAATATTCATTGTTATATTCTACATGTTGAAAAGATGAATCCTTGTTTGCTTAAAGCATGTGAGAACTACCCCCTAGAAAGAATGATGAGCTGACTACCTTGGCCTACTGTACTCCCAGCAGTTTATTTGTTAAGTTGTTTGAGGCACAATGAATTTCCTAGTGCCTGCCCACATCTCTCTGGGAGATTTTACTTTCTGTTATATTATCCAGCTTATTGGCACCTTAGAAAAACACAATGGATCCAAGAGTTTTTATATGGTTTAGTTGTAATTAATCATGGGCCTCGTGTAAGACAGAATGGTTAGAAACACCACACACATGTAATTTTTGTTTAACTGGCAAGATGAAAGACATTTGGGGTTGCGGTTTCTTCCTCATTTTCAGTTGTGTTGACTCTTGGACTTATCCAGTGTCTTTGGGGTACATTCCTCCCATTTAGCAGTCTGCTGACCCTCAATGTCACACCAAGTTCCCCATTTTGAAGACTTTGACTGGTTGTCCCCCTCTCGTTTCTCTCGTAAATTGGGGTCTCTGCTCAAATTGTCCCTCTCTGAGACTTCTCCTGATTTTTTGTCCTCCTCCTCAGACTTACACTGTGTTTAGTTTTACACACCTGAGCACCACCTGAAATTATCTTGTGTGTTGTAGAAGGAAATGTATCACTTTCAGGTGCACTTACCTAAAGGAAAGCTAAGCTGAATGCTGTTTGATCACGATAGAAGCACTCAGACATCCTGAGTCACCCCCAAGTCAGCAAATCCTAAGGAGACCCTGATCACCAACAACATGATTTGTTTTAACTCCTTCCACACAGGCCCATGGGTTCATGGGATCCTAACCAGAGTGCATTTTGTTTCAGACCTTAATTTTCATAACAACCCCAAATTGCCTTTTCTGATGCTAAAAAATACCTGACTTCCTTGAGACCTCCCTGGTGGCACAATGGGCTAAGTAACACACTACAAAGCAAACTATAGCCACTGCAGCACAAGTTTGATCCCTGCCCCTGGTCAGGGGGGTGACCCACATGGTGTGGCAGACCTCTCCTGCCTCGCTGGCTGCTCTCTCAGCAGTGTGTTGCAGTAGATCTGTGAGTTATGCTCCCCACTCTATCTCTGGTAGATCCTCTCACCTCCTGTGACTCTGGCCTGTACCCAGCTCTTGTATGCATAAATAAATAAATCTTTAAAAAAAAATACCTGACTTCCTTGGCTACTCCATCAACCACTCTGGATTTTCTTCACTGGTTTATATTCCCTTGCTTAGAAAAATAGGAAAATAAAATTTTAAATTTTTTATGTAGTGCATACAATGATTTTAAATCATGCACATTACTCAAAAAAAGAAAAAAATCATTTTATCTTATTTTTCATTGCTGATAGTCTTTGTATTTGTTATTAGTAACTATCCTTTTATTTATTTACTGTATTTCCTCCCTAGACTATGAGCTCAAGGACAGCAGGCATTTTACTGGTCTTACTTCTGGATTGTCAGTGGTTAAAGCAGTGCCTGACATTTTACAGGTGTTCAACAAGTCTTTGTTGAATTATTTTGCTAAATAGTTTTTATCTTTGGTCTCAGTTGCTATACATTTAATGCTTAAAACAATTAAACAGTATTTAATACTATTTCTAGACTATAAAAGCAACTGAGAGCTGAGGAGAAGGCTTGGGAAAGATTATGTTGATTTTGATCACAGAAATAATACAATGGTTTGAATTTTTCACTTTCAGTGTGATTTTTGTGGGGAGCACTAATAAATAGAGAGAAGTGCCGGACTATCAATTTATCATTTGATGACTTTTCACAATGTGAACTCATCTTCTAGACCAACACCAGAATAAGAAATAGCATTAATAGGATCCCAGAGCCCTGTGAGTTACCACAGCACACTGCAGACCAGTCCCCTGTGCTGGGGTCGGGTGGTCATTAGGACATACAGTCATTTACTGCGTTAGGTTAACTGTTGAGCTGGGAGTGGGTTTTGCATCCTCTGCTTTTTACCATGTTCTGGGAACTCCTGCATTTTTCATGTACCAGTCACTTATTATTTTGGAGGAGCTGGAATTCTCCTTTGAATGCGTCTTGAGCTAGTGCAAGTTGTATACTCAGTGCTTTATCCAATAGAAACTGCATGTAGCTTTCTTCTCCTTTATTCAACTTGGTTCAGTCAGAAGATGAGCACTGAGATGGGAAATCTCACTTTCACTTTAGGAATGAACATCAAGGGCCTTTTTGAAAGAAGCAAAGAAGACCTCAACAGCTGAGACATTTACATTATTTAAATGGTGCTGGAGAACGCGCTGCAGTCCACACACTGTACACCATCCACAAGGAGGACTATGGATGACATCTGGTGCACACTGAGGTCACAGGGCACGTGAGGTTGCCATGCTAACTAAAACACACACTCCTACATATCCTCCCCAAAGATCCAGAGTCACTGGTTCTTGGGAAGGGTTTTAATAAGAACCTTGTATGATATTAACATAAGATGTTGCAAATAGGGATACTGGGACTAGTAAACTGGTTAATTTAATAGAAGTTGGATTGTGGTTAATATTTTTTTTTTAAAATGAAAAGCAAATCAAATAATTTTCCCCAATAAATGTTTGTAACTCTTCCACATGGGCAATTTCTTTTTTCCTGTGAAAGAAACAATAATAAATGTTCTACTCACTCACACACAAATGTTTTCTACAAACATTTTAAAGCTTTCATGTAAAGCACTCTCCAGTGGGAATTCACTTGAGTTTCTTTAGGAGCTTGATACTGAAAGCGACATGTGAAGGAAAATCTGGCTGTGGTTTGACCCTCTATAGTTTGGGTACATCCAGATCTGATATAACTATTGGGAAAAAACAGCATTTCCCCCCATCAGTTTACTCCTGTCGGGCTCCTGTTCCAGATGGCAGGAAGGCACACGCGCTATTTCCGTGTGTGCGCGGTCTGTCTTCACTTCCTTTTGGGAGAGGCCCATGTTTTTCTGGATGGTGGGCACAGAGATCACATTTGGTTGTGTGTGTCCCGTGCACTGTCCGCTACACACCGATGGCCATGCCGATGGTCTCTGGAAAGAACTTGCGGGTTTGCTGTGTAATGATCAGAGCCCAACATTTGCCCAAATAAGTTTACTCCAATTGTGTGCCAGATGGAATGAAGAACGCAGGCACAAACATCTCCCTCTCCCTCTCTCTCTCTTTCTCTCTCTTTTTTTTTTTTTTTTTGGATGCATCTCTCCCATCTATGTGCAAGTGCCGTCTGTTTTGACTTCTTTTTGAGAAAGGAACATGTTTTCCATGGGTTTCATGTAGACCCAATATTAAGACCAATGATGGTGCTTTCTCTATAACCCAGACTGGTTTACTGCTGGTACCAGCCCCCCAAGTGATCAAAGGCATGTTTCTAGGGGTAGGGGTGAGGAAGAGGAGAGGGCTTATTCTTCACCTGGACATGCCTGTGGAGGAGAATAGGAAGCTTGTGGCCACCCCTGCAGCTGAGCTCATGACCACCAAGCCTGTGGAGGAGAAAGCTAATCTCCCTTTTCCACTGTGACTCGGCCAAGGCATTCCGTGGCCCTCCTAGCAGAACGGGAAGTTGCATCCACCATAAATGCTGGAGGGAAAAAAACACCGCCAAATGAGTAGCTTCCAAATATCATTTTCAATAAAAACTTCATGATAAAAAGCATGTTAATACCCAATGGTTAGCGGTTTTTATGACAGCGTTAAACCATTTGTACTGAGGCCCTACAGCCGATGGATGCTGTTTCCCACTAAAGAAAGAAATTGGCTGCTCCTGCAAGTTTGCGCACTTGCGCTGTTGCTATAAAATCAGCCCCCAAGAGAATTTTAAGTCTTCTTGAATTGCTTTTTAGCACAGACTTAGGAAGTAAAAGTTCTAAAATGCCTGGTTACAGACAAATTACTTAAAAAGCCTTTTTTGTACTGGCAAAGTCATACTACAGGGTATGTTTCAAAAGGCAGAATATAACAATATGAAAGCTAAATATTGTTATTTATTTAACAAACGGAGCAGGCTGTCATTGGAAACCCAAAGCCTCTAGGAACTCTTTAAGGTCATGTGGCATGCCAGAGTCTGTGTGGCAGACAACCTCCTGCTAGGAGGTGTGATGCTCTTTCTATACCTACCATCTTGGCTAGTGGACTCTTCAAATACACCCACATAGGAGCATACTCCTTATTCCATAGAAGTCCATTAATCTATTGCAAGCCAATTCAAAATAGTGCCAAATGAGAAGCCATGCGCCAGATGGCCAGCATCATGGCATCTAATGAATAGTCTAGAATGATCTAGATTTAGTTCAAGAATGAAACTAACCAGATTAAGTTGTATTTTTATGCAGTGTATTTACACAACAGAGTAAGGCCAGACCAATAGAATTACTATGATAGAGATGGGATTATTTGACTCAGTGGAATTGGAATTGGTCAGTGTTATCTATTCCTTCTGCTGTGTGATGAGTCCTCTCAGGGCACACCCTATGTGACTTCTTTCTGTTCTGTGCTCCCTGTCTCTGAAGGTAGTGTTCTGCACCTAAATATGTTCAATCAACATTTAATGTCATAATATTGATGTGGTTGTATATTTTCAACTTCAATGGAAAGATACTATTTCATTTTATTCACTGGCCAAGAACACAAAGATTATAAGTAAAAAAAAAATTGATTAAACAAGATGAAATATTTGGGCTGGTTTTAATGGATCGACTGTGAGACGATCTGTCCAGGACTCCATTTAAAAGTGGTCCAGTGTTAACCACTTGGCATTCTGCCACATGCTGTAATGCTCCCTCGCTTACATAGACTGACCTTTGGGTTGGCCATTCATGAGTATTCCAAACAACCCATCCACCCCAAACGTAACAAAGAGCTAGAATTGTAAAACCCGTGGAAGACATTTGAGAAATGATAAACAACCCAGAGGATTTGAGTATTTATTCTAGGCTGCTTATGATGACATATTTTTATAACACTTGTCTGGGTGCCAGGTAATGGCAGGATGGAAAATCACATTCTCCAAATAAGTGAAGGGTGTGTCACCCTGAACGCCATCTCCAGCAAACTCTATTGATAGCTGAGAAAAAGTTTAAAGGTGCAAGAGAGACTTAATTCCTCTCAAAATGTCTTTTAAAAACCTTATGTTCAGAAAAAGATTCTTTTTCTTTTCTTACTTTTTTTTTTTTTTTGACAGCCTGCTCTCAATATTTGTTGATTTGTGATCTTTAGAAATGTCTAGTGTATTTTCAGGCCTTCTGTTTACCTTTAGTAAGAAAGGTTTCTCTGCTTAATTAATTTATATTATTTTTTTGTTTGCCAGACAGGGTTTTCTGTATTTTTTTTTTTCCTCCAGGAAGCAAAGCAGGAGTTGGAACAATTTTGTCTCTCAGTTTGGAAATACTATTTGGGTAATTTGGGGTTCAAGATGATGAGAAGAGAGATAAAAATTAGATTCTGCTCATTTTTTCCCTAACACCATGTTTCACAGTGTGTTCACTGGAAGGTTGGATTTGTCATTTTTTTTTTTTAATTAAAAAATGACTTTTTTTTTTAAGATTTATTTATTTTTGCATACAAGCACTGCGGTACAAGCCAGAGGTGTCGGGGTGTGAGAGGATTCACCACAGAGAGCAGGGAGCAGAACAGGCAGATCAACAGAAGTACACCACTGAGGGGAGCAGCAGGCACAACAGGAGAGGTCTGCCGCGCCATGTGGGTCCCCTCCTGGCTGGCGGCAGGGATCGAACTCGTGCTGTAGTGGCTGCGGTTTGCTTGATAGTGCGTTGCTTAACCCACTGCGCCAGCAGGGAGGACCCTTAAAGAATGACTTAAATTGAGATTGCAATAGGAACTGTATATACCCCATCAGTACATTGCAACTTCCCACTATAAAATAGCACAATATAAAGTTTTAAACACTATACAAATTAAGGATGACCATTAAAATAGCCACCCAAGATGCTTGTATGTTTTCCCATCAAGTAATTAAATTTACATATGCAGGATAAAAGCTACAGGGAAGAAAAAACACAATTTATGTAAAATCCAAGGCTGACGGTATACTTCTTCCTCAATGAAAATTAGAATTCTTATAGCACATGGAACTGGCTTCATGCTAGTCAAGTAAGAGACCATTACTAGTGACAAGTAAAACCAAGAGATTTGCAATTATGACTTTGTTCAGTTAGGGGTTGAAAAGTGCAGACAATTTATGCCAAATACATGTGATTTCCTGCATTTTTCAAATGTTATTAGTAGAGTTGGCATACACATTTACTGAAATTTGCATGAGGGATGTCCTAGTTCTAAGCAAGCGAGTAAAAACTGTGTACATTCATGACCAAATCTAAACTCATAAACTCCAAAGAACATGGGAAATGGGTTCACCTGGAGGCTAAGGAAAATCATCAAAGAGTTTCTAAGAGATGTAGGAGATATAACAGAGCAGAAGCTTATTTTCAAATTTCTTGAATTGAGCATCTGTAGAAGATGTGATGTGTTCTAGGATATTCAAAGTAATTGTACTGAAATATCTCATGGGAGTGCATATACACACAGAAGGACCCAGAGCAGTGTCCTGCATCCTGAAATTCTAAACAACTTTATCTTCGAACCCATGTTTAGTAAGGGTATTTCAACAAGATAGACCACAATTAGAGGGAAATATGCACAACACGTGTTCTCATCATTCATTGCCACCCTGTTTGCATAAAATCTTCAAGAAGCTCCTTGTACATAGAATCTTAGAGGTAGCATTGTGTTCAGGAATTTAGTGAGACTCGACATGAGTAGATGGGAAGTATGTTAGGGAAACCCTGAGTTCTATCAGGAAGAAATGAGAGTGTGGGTGGATCAAGAAATGAGATAAAAATAGTAGCTAGTTTTATGTAGTGTTTCCACAGTTCTGGTAAGAATAAAATACTTGCATATAGAAGCATCATGAAACACAAACTATGTAATTTTAATAATTTGGTGTATCAGTTAAATATTCTTATGTTTGCAATTAATATTTGTACTGCACATATAAGGATGAGCAGGAAAAAGACATGCACCAAAGCTTTAATTTTTCTATACTTATAACAACATTAAATGGCAGACAAAAACACTACCAATAATTGAGAGAAAGAAAGAGACTTGGAAGAAAGAAACTATATTTTAGTATCTTTAATAATACTTATTTTCTATCTTTGTGCAAAAGATTTTATACTTTCATTTTCCACTGAGTCCTACAAACTATGTCACTGCAGTTGACCAAGAGGAGAGAAACCACACTAGTTATTTTAATGGAGATAACTTGATATAGGGAATTGGACAAATAGGTACTCACGGGCTGAAAAGACAAAAGGAAAGATTAAATGCCACCATTCTCATTCCAGGAAAACTGAGGGAAGAGCTCAGAGAGGAAGCCTTGTCAAGTTGGGCCCAGATGACTAGGGAAGAGCCAACAATTGTCTGGTGCTGGTATCTGATGGCACGCAGTAATGCATGCAGTGAATCTGTGAGGGTGGTTCTGGAAAGTGGATCAACACTGCTGGAGCCAATTACTACTATAGAAATAGCACAAAGGAAAAGAACAGGCTCTTTTCTTCCCTGTGCTTTCCACTTGCCTTAATGTTCCCTATTGGTCAATCTAACAAGAATTCAGATGGTAAGTGAGAAGTGTGGTTTGCAGAATCCCAAGGCCAGCATTATAAAACAGAGTGTAGAGGGTGAAACAGACATTACCCATATTAAAAAATACCAGAGTATTAATAATTTGTTATAAAGGCCAAACTTTCAATAGTGGTTATATCTACATACAAAACTATATGGCTCAACCTGAAAATAAAAGAAAAGCATCCCGTATGAACAATGCTGAATGTCTGGCTCATCCATTCTCTTCCATGGCATGTCAAAACTATTCCCACCTCAGAATCTGCCTTGGTCCAGAAAGCTCTTCTCTAACACCTTTCCATTGCTCTCATCTCATTGCTTAGGTCTCAGTTCAAGAATTTGTTCCTCAGAGTGAGTTTTCCTAATCTCAAATCTGAAAGGACAAACTTCCCTCCCATGCTGAAGCTGTCTGTCTCACTATACTCCTCTGTCTTGGCAGTTACAAATATCTGAAAGTAGCGACTCATTTGTAGTCTGTGTTCCCTGTACCAGAAGAGAAACATTGTTGATCCTGTTCACTCGCCTGGAAAGTGACTGGTATGTGATAAGTAGTAAATAAAATACTTGCTTTTTGCTCCAAGAGGGAAAGTATACTATAGCAAAAAATTTTCCATCATTTATATTATTATGTGATCATGTAGGTTATGTTTATGAATATGGGACTTTGTTAGAATCACACTTTCAATTTTCTAATCATAAAACATTCTCTAACTTTTAAAAATGTAATTGAGACTTAATCATACTTTATCATTGAAACTTTCTCTCTCTCACTCTCTCTGTGTGTTCTCAGGCATACTTTTGAATTTTTGATTTTTTGGTGACACAATTGAAGATGCTAGAAGACTCAAAAGCATTTTCTGAACAATTCAAATGTCCTTTAACTGAAAGAAGAAACAAAACGTGATCTAACATATAAAGGAGTAGTGATATAGGCTACCACATGGATAAACCTTGAAAACATTATGCTAAGTGAAAGAAGGTAATCAAATATGTAATTCCATTTATATGATGTGTCCAGAATAGGAAATCTATTGAGATTAAAAAAAAAGTAAATAAGTGGCTGCTGAGGGCCAGGATGGGATGATAGTCGTGGTGGGATAGGGATAGGTGGTAAGGGAAGGAAGTGCAGTAGAAGATTTCTTTTTGAGGTGGTAGAATTATTTTAAAGCTGATGAAAGTGTTGGTTGCACATATTTTGAATATACTAGAAAGCACTAAATTGTACAATTTGCGTGGGTGAGTTTTATATTTGAATTATACCTTAAAAAAGTTGTTACTGTAAGAACGATTTTCTGGTTCAACATGGTGGGTACAGCATAAACATTCATAGTATCTCCACCTTGTAAACAGGGATGTACACATAATGGCCCGTGAACCAAATCAGAACCATTGACAGTAAGCCCGTTATTTGTAAATAAAATTATATTGGAATGAAGCCATGTTCATTTGTTTACATATTGTCTATGGTAGCTTTCTCACTTCAACAGCAGAATTAAACAGTTGTGACAGAGATGTCATTGCTCACAAAGCCTAAAATATTTGTTATCTGGTCCTTTAACAGAAAATATTTGCCAACCTCTGTATTAGAAAAAAAAAAAGGCAGACAACTAATAGCAATATTATTGAAAGAGAAGATACTTGTCATGCTAAGTACTACAATGCATATTAAAACAGAATATGATGGAAATGGCCACCTTGAAATTTCCAAAGAAAAGGCAAACTGTCATTAGTGTTTCTTTTTTTTTTTTTTTGTTATCACACTATTCCCTAAATCACACTAGTTCATTGACTCTAAGACTCCACCAATTATAAGACGCACCATTATTGTATGTTCTAATAAGGAAAAAAAATGCTTTGATTAAAATATAACACAAGGTTTCATTGTCACATAGAACACGTACTTGATACTGGTTGAAAGAGTTCTTTCAGACTCATCTAGATGGATTTTTTATCATGTCATTTTTTGCACACAGAGAGAAAGGAGAACATGATCACCACAGAGAAATACCTCACTGTGGAAGAAGGTCCTATGCTTAGCACTCTATTTCCTACCTCTTTTCTGTTGCTTAGATTCTCGCCTTTGTTTCTCACGCCCTTTCTCCAACTGTTGCATCTGCTGGTGTCGTGTCTAGAAGCACCATACCTTCCCTTCCTCTCACCATCCCCTCAACAGATCTTTCTCTCTTTGTCTGTATCTTTCTGCTTCTTCTCATACATCATCACCAACACCCTTCTCACACCATTGCAGGGAGTATAAAAAACTGAGTGTAGTGATTATAAAGTGCATCCTGATTTCCTGTAGGGTAAAACACGAGTAAATATGTAGCTTGGAATCTTTGAAGATGGTATTGGGAGTTTGAAGATTCTAGATTTTTAATAACTTGATGTTACATTGCAACAGGGCTAGCGTAGCAGACGATATATGGATTATAAATTTGGTAGATGTCTGTGTGTATGTGACTAATTCACAATGCCCAGAGACATTCTTGTAATCCCATTTAAAAAAAAAAAAAAGCTTCCATTCTCTGCTGGGCTGACTTGTGATTGGGGCACTTGGTTTGGCTGGTCTTGTGGGGGCTGGAGTCTTGCTTCTGAATTGCAGTTCTTGTTCTGACTGACAGGGGGCTCTGTGATAACTTACAGTCAGTGTAGGACAATCCCTTTTTTCCTCCAGCCTCACTTTTCCCTCTATCGTGGTTCTCAAAATGTAGGTGCCAATGTCATCTGGTTCCATGGTAGAAGTCAAAATTCTTGTGCCATATCCGAGATCTAGTGAATCAGAAACTTGGGAACGGTGTCCATTAATTTCAGTACTACCAAGTTCTCTCAGCTAAAGTTTAGGAACCACATCTTTTATAACCTACCTGGAGCAGAGGTCTCTATCATTTTCATAGATTCTTGAACTTTAGGCCCTCATCTTCTAAACCATCTTCTAGACTAGATCAAGGGTGGCAGGAAGTGACACTAAACCTAGATGTTTTAAAGCTCATATCAGGTAGGAGTTTATTCTCTGTAGAAAGGAAAGGGCCCTGATCTTTTAGCCTCACGGGAATAGAAAACTCGTCTTCTCTGTGGAATGTGATAGAACATGACTTATTAGTAACTACAGACTTGGCAGTCAGAGAGATCCTGTCTTAAGAGAGACAGGTAAATGGATCATGAAGGTCAAAAAAGATCAGGGGCAGAATCTTTATATCTTTCTACTCTCTTCTCCATTTCAAATCATCTTTCACATGGATGACAAGAAATACACTTAAAGCACCATTTATTCCTGCCACCACAATGTTTCCGGAATGAATACAGCTCCTGCCACAAGTCTCTAATCACCACCAGCTTTAATCCATATCCCTCCATTGGCTACCTGCTACTTATTCTTTCTATCCAAACAATATTTACACTTCCATCCCAGGTTTTACTCAAACATCATCTGACCTGCTCGAGGTTCTCTTCATCACCAATTTGAGACTGTCTATGTACTTTGGTGTCACTTTATTAAACAATCACATTAATGATGCTTCTTTTAAAGTCTTTTTCTATATTGCCATGAATTTTTCTTTATCTAAAATATATTATCTCCATACATTTTCCCCATATATAAATACAATATTTATACATTGCTTTATAATCATTTCCTTCACTTCTAAGAAATGCTATCCATGTATATTTAAGCACGTGTACAATCTTCCTCCCCTCCTCCTCCAGGTATTTTTAATATTTAGATCATATTCAAGTTTTTACCTTTTTTTGGCCAGAGTCCATGTAGTAGGTGTTTAATGATTGTACATCAAACTCAAATAGAAAAATACATCTTTAAATGAGGATTCCAAGTAAATTATTTGTGGCACAGTTAGCACCTAATTCATTTTTTCCTTAAGGGAAATTTCTGTTATGATATATATAAGCAAACAACAGAGAAAGAGTTAAGAGGAATTGTAGAAAGAACAGGAAGAAACCTGCTTGAGATTAAAGGATTTTAAAAAGGAATCATAAAGTAGGTTTTTGCAGTATTTGTGATTTTATAGATGGGAATAATGAAGGAAAGGAAGAAAGAAAAAAGTGAAAGAATGGAAAATAAAATGGAATTAAAAAATAAAACTGAATTAGGGAATTCAATGTTTTAAAAAATAACCCTAGTTTAAAAAAATTACATAATCTAATTTCTAATCTCTCAGCTTTTATCCCAACATAACAACATAATTCATTGAGAAGAAGGAAGTTTCCCAACTAACAATGTAAATGATAAAAATCAGAGTTTCGACTCATCTCACACACCTGTCAACAGGTACACGTGTGATCTTAGCGAGAGTTCCCAGGTCACAGTGCCCACCAAAGAGCAGTGTAAATTAAAGCATCAAGCAGTACTTTTGCCTTGGAAAGTGAAAGAAAGGTAGTACGTTGCAGTGTAGGACAGTGGTAAGAGTTTAGGTTCAGAAATCAGTACAGGGTCAGACAACTCATATCAAATACCTGCATCACTCCTTATCAGCTGTCAGTCTTGTCATTTACAGGAAAGTTCCTGGGCTTGACTAGTATTGAAACTGGGGTCCCACCACATGGACTGCGGGGCAAGACTGGCTCTCTGTCCCATTGCCAGCTAACCAGCAAGAGCCACTGAAAAAGCACCCACTTCAGAAGCTGTTGCCTGTGGGCAGCCTCTCCCCTGGCACCACCCAGATTTGAACTCCCAGAGCGGGAGTCTCCCACCGGCTGCCCAGAGTACTGCTTCTGGAAGGCACCCAGGACTCCTGCAGCTAAGGCTGTGGGACAGCTCGTTGGAGGTCTGGCTCTGGCGGGACTTGATGGTGGGCTGGCTGCCAGCCTTTTTTGACTTGGCGCCTGGATGGTAGCATGGACCAATGCAGTGTGGGCTAAAAGAATTAATCATGCCCAACAGCTCACTAGTTAATTATTTGGTGCCAGATGGACTGATTGGTCCTAGAATGGTATAACTGGTCACATAGAATTGAAACTGGTCCAATCAAGCAGATATCAACTAGGGTGGGGGACCCTGAAAGAGGAAGGGCAGGAGCCAATTTGGAACTCCCAGTCTCCCATTCTGTTTCCGGTCTTCAAATAAAGAAGAAAAGCATCCAGCAGCTGACCTCCAAAGAACTTGGCAGTGACTGGGCTGCTGCAACTGCTTCCCGTCCTGCCGCTGCCACCACCTAAAAAGAGCATCAAAGGGCTGGGGCCTGGGATCTTTAGAGCTGTTTGTTGTGGGTGTGGGCCAACAACTCACAAAGAGCAGTAACGTGGTGTTTCTAACACTGCCTCTATGGGCCGGTGATCAGCACTACTAGACAGTGCTAATATGGTGTATTGTATGGTACCACTTCCAGGTGCTGCTGCCTTTGTTGTTGTCCAGTCCAGCATCCAGTGCTGTCTATCCCGACATTCAGACTGTTGCTCTGGGCTGCTGCGGTGTCCTCTGAGCTGCCCTGCCTGTGAGCACCTCCAGCTGCGGTGAGTTGGATTCCAGCCTGCTGCTTGCCCACTGCCTCAAGCACCATGTCCTTGTTGTTTGTAACTTCTGGACACTGTGGACACTATCTAGGGTGAGGTAGCTGGCTACTTGTGGCCATAGAAGCTTTTTGTTTCCCCTGTTTGTTAAAAAATAACACCCATGGCTGTTGTTCCCTGAAATTGAGTGGTCTTGCAATTGTGCCGCGGGTGAAAAACCCACAGGCAGTGACCTGTCTGCTGCTATTGGGCTCTGTCCTTTGACCTGCTCTAGTACCCTTATAACCCTGTTTCGGTATCTCTTAGGCTGTTGGTAAGAATAAAAGATATATTTCACGAGAAGCTGTTAGCATTGGGTCTGGCATGTAATAAACACTCAATAAATACTAACTATCAGACGAAGAAGTCTTTTTGTCTAACCACCAGATGACATTTCCTTTCTTTTGGGTTTGCAACATTCCATTATCAAGTGATTATAAAGCTATTTGCTATCTCACAGCAGAGGCCTTCTCACAGTTTAGTTTTATGAGTTTCCTGGCTCTCTGAGTGCTAGGAAATTCTTTATTTGACCAATGTGCCAAGCCCATTTCCCTGCTAACAAACAACATGACAACAGTGTCCTACTCAAAAACAAAACAAAAGCCCGAGATCTAAGACATTTCCACAGTAAAGAGTAATGAGCACATCAAGAACAGTAATTTCTGCCACAGTCCAGCTGGCCTTCGAGGCAGGTGACAGCAGAGGCCATGATGGTATTAACTTCATAAGAGTAGATAAGTCAGCGGGAGCTACTCAATCACTTGACAGAAGTCAATTCAGAAGGCATCTGAAATGCCTGGCTTTAAAGATAATCATGTTAGGAATCAAAAAGGGGTCTAATGTTAGAGTCATGCTTTTCAAATGCAACAAATCATTATACCTGTCAAGATTTATGGACAGATGTATTTATGTTGACACTGGACCACTAATACTTTGACAAATGAGAGGCCTTGACATATACAACAGATATGTCCAAGTCTATTGCCCAATTCAAAATAAAAGGATGAAGTAGTGAGTCATGACAAGGTGGAATGTGGGCTAGCATGGCTCTGGGGGCTTCCCAGAGCTTCCCTCGTCCCATCACTGCCCATTGTCCATTGCAGCCAGGTCAAACAATGTTAAACACAAAAGGCTCCTCTCACCAATGATAAGACTGGCAGTGGCTGATATGAAAGTCTAATAAAGAATGGATTACCATAGAGGTTACTCACACACAGAAATGAGTCTCATTCCCTAACTCTCAAAGGATTCTTGACCCTCTGTGAAGGAAGTGAGGAGAATTTGATTAGCAGATAAGAATCTGAGGGTGGTGATGCCACCGTGGCCTCAGCTTCTATCTAAGTTTATTAAGGAGACTAATTCCAATCAGTGAATTAAAGTCAGGGCTTGATTCATACCCAAACACCTGGAAGAAATTTACTTTGGGGAAAAAAAGAGGTCTGCATGGTGACAATTAGATTTATGATCTATCATCAGGAATTTGATAAACTCACCATGGTCAAAAGGGACCTTAGATGAGATTCATTAATGTAACACAATCCATAGCATTAATAAGAGGGACCTTTGCAGATGGAATTTTATTTCCACCTACTTGATTGTGAATATTGTTCCTTGAATATTTGTACTGACTCAGACCTCTTGCCTTAGGAAATCTAAGTCTATAATAACTTAGATCCTGTATTAAAAGAAGGGGTTTATTTATTATAGGACAGCTGAATGTGCACTGAGACTTTGGCAGGAGGAAGCAAGAGCCTTGAATGATGACAGTGTGCTTCTTCAAAGGAACAGTGAGATATTGAACATTATTGTGGAGAGGGAGAATTTGACACCCTGCAGGAGAGGTCTTTATAAGGTAAGCAAATAATTTGGATGGAAAATAAATATTCAACAAGTATGTCTCCATGTTGTACACAAATACATATACACCCTCACTCTCAACATTCATTCATATAAACAGCTATTTCTTTACATATGTGTATATAAATAAATATTCTAAAAATATTTACAAAGACCTAATGTGCTCTAGATGTCATGCTAAGCTCTGGAGATACAAGGATATATAAGCAGAATATTTCCAATAATATGCATTCTTAGGTGCTTATACTCATGTTGCAGGTGGTATGAGGGGAAGGGACAACAAACAATGAGCACAGAGGCAAATAAAAGGATGTCTGCAATACCAGAAGGTTCTATATGGAAAAATAAAAATACTTGTGAACACCATGCAGATGGAAAGAAGTGGCAGCAAGAACTACTTTATGTGGATAGCTGTGGAAGACTTTATGAGAAGATGACTAGGAGAGAAGATTCTAGATGATTAACTAAACAGTGAATGGAATACTAAAGCCTGGTGTGCTATAGTGGGGCCAGTGAGTTGATAGGCCCTGAGGTAGGCAAACACTTGGCTTGCTGGAGGAAAAGAACAGAAGCTGTATATGACTAAGTAGGTAGAATAAGGTAGTAGGTGCAGGGTAGTAGAGTTGATTCATTGAAGTGGTTTAAACTTAGGAGTGATATAATTTGATTTCAGTTAAAAAATGCATTCTGGGGCCTCCCTTGTGGTACAAGGGATTAAGGCACAGCACTATGAAGCAATGGGTAGCCGCTGCAGTACGAGTTGGATCCCTGGTCAGGGAGGGGACCCACATGGCGCAGCAGACCTCTTCTGCCTCGACTGCTGCTTGAGCACCCTCAGCAGTGTACTTCAGTAGATCTGCCTGTTCTCCTCCCTACTCTGTCTGGTGATTCCTCTCACCTTTGGCCTGTACCCCGGTTCTTGAATGCATAAATAAATAAATCTTAAAAAAAATGCATTCTGGTTGCTCTATGGGGGTTGGTTATAGGGAGGTAAAAATGAGCATTGTAAGATTTGTTAAGACTATCTAGTAATTCAGGCAAGATGATGGCAGCTTGGACCATATGGACACCATACAGATGGAAAGAGTGGATAGATTTGGGATTTATTTTGGAGTCAAAACAAACTTTAATTCCATAACTAATTTTTCCTAAGTTTAAAGATTTTTTTATACCATTCACCTAAGATTTATATGGAGATTAATGAAATGGTACCCACACAGTGCTTTGAATTCCTTGGAGAGAACTGAAGTATTATTATTATTTTCTTTACTCATATTATGAGTTTATTAACTTTTAACTCCCATACTGAGGTAGGTATTTCACTGACAGCTGGGGTCTCATTTAGCTAACCAGGTGCCCATGTTAAACAAAGGTTATATTATTATTGAAGTTATTATTATAAAAACATAATAGCTCATGTTGAATACCAATAACGAAATCTAATTTCATATAACTCCAGCAGGCAGGTTTAGTTATGGGGCACAGGTAGGTGTACTCAATGAGTGTTTCTGATACTCAGTGCTCACTTTTCTTACCGATGTAAGGGGTTCTGGAATCTTGATTGATTCCAGCCTAATTCACTCTAAATGACAGCTTTGTACAGTGGTCAAAACCAAAAATTTCTCCAGAATTTTAAATTAATCTCTTGAGGAAATGAGGGTCAGTATGTTGATAGAGCAAAAGAAAAACCCAAATTAACCGGTCCTTAAGAAGTAATTAAACCCAGGAAACTTGGCTATAGAGGAAGGGAATTTTAGAATAGGTTTATGATTATATTCAGCAAAACATAACAAATGTAAGGACACACAGTAATATATTTCTCATAGTTTGGATGTGAACAAAATCTGAGGGCCTCCCGGGTGGCGCAGTGGGTTAAGCACTATGAAGCGAACTGCAGCCACTACAGCATGAGTTCGATCCCTGCTGCGGCCAAGGAGGGGACCCACATGGTGCAGCGGACCTCTCCTGTTGTGCCCGCTGCTCCCCTCAGCAGTGTACTTCCGTTGATCTGCCTGTTCTGCTCCCCGCTCTCTGTGGTTAATCCTCTCACCCCCCACACCTCTGGCCTGTACCGCAGTGCTTGTATGCATAAATAAATAAATCTTTAAAAAAAAAAATCTGAGCTATTACCTGAAACTATTCTAATCTTCGTTCTCAAGTCTTTCCTCTAAAATAATATATAGACACATATTTCATGGAGTTGTGAGCATGATCTCTTAATATTGTTTTTTTTTTTTTAAAGTTAGAATCTTTTTAAAAAGTTAGGTCCGATAATATTATGATTTAAATGTGGTCATTGTTAGCAGAAATACTGGAAAGACTTTAACCATTCTCTAATATGGACTGGGCAGGGACCCACCTCTACACATTAAGATTTAAAGGTCTAAGATGCAAGCTTGCATCTGTGTTTAAAAAATATATCTCTCCGTTTATTGTAGCTTATCATTTAGGCACCTATATAAATGTTGACATATTAGGTTGTATACCTATAACTAATATAATATTATATATGAATTATACCTTAAAAGAATTTTTAAAAATCACTATAGGTGAGATAGAAATCCTTTTCTTTATACAATTGCCAGGAAACGTGACTATAGCTTTATGAACCAAACATATTTCCATCTCTAACTCTCAAATGTGTCTTCCAGAAAAGTCATGGGCTACCTAAATTTTTCTGTCATATATGGAACCTTATTTGCAAAACTCCTCCCCTACTCTCTCATTGGTGAAATATGGTTTATTGTAATACCTGGAGTATTTTCCATTTTAATTATTGAAGAAGAATACAAATTAAGCAAGCAAAAGTTAAATCATGGTGAGTAACCTGAAGCATTTTCAGTGAGTAAGGTTCAAGAATGTATCCAGTAAGGGAATATAATTATCACATTTCTTAAGCAATTAGAAAATTTCAAGGTGGCCATATAATGGGTGTCTCTGTAAAGGTAAGAGTAGGGAGAAAGGCATTCAATCAGGTAAGGAAACTCTGGCCTTTTGAGTGAGGCTATTTTTAAAGCAGGTGATAAATCAACAAATATTTTCTGTCTACCTATGCGCACATGAGAGGTATGTTTAGGATCATGAAATATTTCTTTAAGTATACCAACATAATCAAAGGATATTATAGTTATTCTTTGATCAAAGACTATAGAAACAAATAAAACAGATTAGCAAAAGCCAAAATAGCCAGCAAAAAAATGAGGTGTGTTTCATACTGTTTTCCTAATAGAAATGATTCCACTTTTCAGATTTGGCAGTTTCATTTTTCACTACCTTAGTATACAAATTTTCCTGATTAAGTAAGTCTTCTATAATAAAATGTAAACCCTGGCCATATTAGAGGGGTCATTTCAAAAGTCAGTAGTGTTTTATTTAGAGCAATAAGAATATAATTATGTCCTATTGACCCTCAATTTATGAAAGAGAGGGCAGGTCATGGAAGACTGTAGATCTATCTTGTTTTATTTCAAAACAAATTCTATTTTTATTTTCTCTTTTTGGACTAGCCTTTCCACTCATCTGATAGATGTGCTTTCCATTGATCTGTGAGAGATGCAAACATGTACAAATTCTCAAGAGCAGGCAAACCTACAATGACATAATTTGAAAATCTGCTTATTCCACATCCAATGCTCCATCCTCTTCAAAGCAGAAGCAGAGTTACACATTTGTATGCATTCCTTCCTTCCTTCCTGAAAGTGATGGAGGCTGAAGCAAGGCAGGACAGTAAGGACAGTAAGAAGTAGGAGGACATTGAAAGTCCATGGCTGACATTGCTAATTGATTATGAAACCCTCCAAATCCATAACACAGTGCTTCAGTCCACCCCTACCAATTTGTTGGAGATGACTCACTACATCGAACTTTTGATCAACGCTGGTGAAAGCTGTAGACCAATTCCCCAAGGGAGTGCAGAATAATAAATGTCTCAGCTGCATCTTACCTTCTTTATGTTTTACGCCCCTCTGCTTGGAGATGTGAAACATCTAGCTGGTAGGTTTTGGACATTAAAGATCAAATCCACCAGATTGAATGAAGTGACTTTCTCCTAACTTCTTTAAGTCACCTGCAACAATAGTTGTAAAAATTAGAAGCACTTGCCTATCTATCTTCTTAAAAAAAAATGCATTAGAAGCACTTACCTATCTCTCCCTCCCCCCCGCCCCCAAATAGGTTGAGGTAGGTCTAACCTGGGGCCCAGGTTAATTTGGCACAATAAATCTACAGTGCACACTTTTGAAAACACCACTTTTGGAGGCTATCCATCCCTCTTTGAAGAGATCCCTATGTTTGGTGGCTCTGGGAACTCATACGAGTACCAAGAGCAGTGGGGCACCTCTGTCGTTGTTTATCCATTTGGCTCAAACCTGAAAGTTGACACCAGATGAAAGTTTTGTCCTGATTCCTCCCCTACTGATTTACTTACGGACTCATCCCCTAAACAATAAATTACTGAAACAATAAATATTGGTTCTCAAAAACATAGTAGGTATTCAAAAGTGTGTTGAATGGAAGGACATATGATCTCAATTTGAATTCATGAGGGGGCGCTTCTAGGTCTCTCAAGATATATCTAAGGGTCTTTAGAGGTTTTTGATCTATAGCTCCTACCCCACTTCAATTTTTTTTTCCTGGAAAAATATAAATATCTTCTCATGAACCCACTCCAAAGTCAATGCTGTCACTTGGAGTGTGCATGGAGTGACTTGATCAGGGAGCATTTCTGCTGCAGATAATTGGGAAAAACCTGGCTGTCAACTGACCCAGAGGCACCACCATGGTCTGACAACTTCCTCCGTTGCACAAGCTGCCCATTATGCATAGACGAACAAAGGTTGGAGCAGGTGTTTGCATGAGAGTTGTCCGGTTGAAAAATTGGCTCCACATCAAATTAAAAATAGTACTTCATAAAATAGATCACACTTGTTCAGTGACAGCTATTCACCTGTCTTTGCATCGCTCAAGGTCAATGTTACCAGCTGCTTTTTATATAGGAAAAGAATTGGCTACTGTTTCCCATTATGTCTTTTTAAATTTTAATGCCATATTCTCAGCAAGACCTCATCCCACATAACTGTAGGATATCAGCCTGACATCCCTCAGATTGGGACATAAGCCATCTATTACCGCAGGACCCACCTTCTCCTCCAGGGACAAGGGAACTGTCCAGATTCATGGTGAGTGTACTTCTAAATAATGCCAGATTAAAATTTGTTCAGCTTTCATGTCAATTCAATTCAGTATATATTTACTGAGCACCTGCAATTTGCCAGACTTTGTGCAAGGCCCTGGAATACCGTGATGAATCAGCCAAATGTTGTCTGGCCTCACAGAGCTTTTAATCAAGTGCAGGACTTCTTACCTGTTCTGTGCCATAAAAACCTTTTAGAAAATTGGTGGAGGCTATGAACACCTTGGAATAATATTCTTAAATACAAAGGGTAATAAAGAAAGCCAATGATAATGAAATTATCTAAATTATTAAAAATTTGATACAATAATCTATGTACTTCTTTATTAATGTACTAAATAAATTCTTGCAGCATGTCTAATGACAGCCATAATAATGATGAGCATCAATAATATTTCAAGAACTCAGCAATAACTGTAATGTGTTATGTATGAAGTCACCGTGAACGATTATTGACAGAGTCATAGGTAACACTGCTGTGTTTTGTTGCCTCTATTTATATTGAAAGGAAATGATGAATTTCATTTTGATGCAAGGGAAAAAAAGATATAATTTCCTCTCTCCCCACAACTAAGTTCACCCCTCCTTCTCCTTCCCACACAAATTTCTATCCATAGATCATTTAGAGGTTTGTTAATCAGGTTAAGAACTCCTGCTAGTGGAATAGACAGTGAATTTGGTAAGTCTACTAAATACCATGTCTACATCTCTATATCCACAGAGAAAGAAAATATAGTGGCTGGCAGGTGTTATGCTAATACTAATCTAATTATGAGTAGAGAAAGACTGGGATACTTGGAAGAAGTAAAATGTAGGTTGGGACATAAAAAAAGTAAATTAAACAAATAGAAGGGGTATAGAGAGGGAGAAATTGTTTTAGACAAAAGAAACCATATGTGCAAAATCCATCAAGCAAAGTAGAAATTGCTTAGGAGTAATACGAGAAGATTCCAGGGCTAGATTAAGGAGTGGTGAAGTAGGTGTGGTTGGGAGAGTTAAACATTAGAGTGGAATGGGGAAAGATAGCCGATCATATAGGAAGGTAATCCATGCTAAGGAGTTTGGCCTTTTTACCAAGACCAGTGAGTAACAGAAACTAGATCCCCACAGCACAAGCCCCTGGGCAAGACTGACTTTTTCCTGCAGTCTAAGAGGCAGAATATTCTGGCTTTGTTACTGCTGGGCGCCCCTGCTGTTCCATTAGCCCAGCAAGCCTGGGTTTGAGTGCTGAGCCCCTAAGGCTCTAGTGGCAACAGTGGGAATTTCCCCACCAGCTGCCCAATTGCCTCCAGGCTACAAGAAGTCCCTACCTCAATGGGCCAGGCCCAGGGGCAGGTCCCAATCTTGAGCATGGTTTGAGCACCAGTACCCTACCCCTCCCACCCCATCTTGGGGTGCTGATGCCTGGCCCCAGAAGTACACAGCTTGCAGGCAGTACAACCAGCAGCAGGTGGCAGCGGGGTGGTGGGCATTTTACCACCTGCTACAGTGGCCCCATTGGGGCTCAGGCTTCAGGCAGAGTGGTTCTCCTGCCATGTTGCCCCAGGGTATGCAGTTTCACTGGGCCTATACCAGCAAGGTTTCCCAGTGCTGGAGCAAGCTTCAGCAGAGGAGGCAACAGTAAGCCCCAAGGTCCCTAGTTCAGGGATGCAAGGAGGATCATGGAGACCCAAATGCATCAGTTCTAGTGCTACTGCTCCCTGGAATGGCAAGCATCAGAGAGGCTTGTGAAGTCCTAGGCCAATATTCTGGGTTTCCAGAAGAGCCTACCTTGTAGCAACTGGGACCTGTGTCCGAGTTCCACTGCAGCAACATTATTGGATCCAATGCCCCTTTTACGTTCCTGTACCCAACCCTACTGAAGGGGAGTGTATGCAGTGCCTCTGGCCTCACAAAGGCTCACTCTGGCTGTGTATTCTCAGAACCCACCAGCCTATGAGTCGAACCTGAGGTCAGCACAGGTTGGTCTGTCAACACTTTTCCCTTTTATATTTGATGGTCGGATCTTAGAATGGACCAATCAGGCTTAAGCTATATGAACCAATCAGATTCAAGCCCAGCTCATTAGTTATTTGGAATGAAAAATAATAATGAGTTGTTGGTGCTATGTGGTCGAATCAGTCTCTTAGCACTGAAAATTATCCAATCAGTCTTGTAGGATGGGGAGCCCTGGAGGAGGATATAAAGTGGGGCAAATGCCAGCTTAGAGCATTCTGTTACTGGTCTCCAAAGAAAGACATAAGAAGAAGGATCAGCAGTTGATCTCAAAAGAAAGAAGTCAAAGACCTGCACAGACACCTGGCCACTGCACCTGCCTCTGGCTTTACCTCTGATATGGCCTGAAAGGATCACTGTAGGTCTCTGCCTGATGTATCAAAGTGCTGTTGTGCTAGCAGATCATTCCAATAGCTCATAAGGAGCTGTTAATGCTGGTTTGTTTGAAACACAACCTCTTGGCAGCTGGTGGTGACCAGCACTACTGACCAGTGCTGCCCAGCACTGTAGACAGGTGATTGGCACTCTGGGTCACCTTTGAGAGCTGTTCCCTGCTTCTAATCATCTGTCATTCATTGCCTTTTGGTGTTATTGCCTCAGTTGCTGACTTGTCTAGTTGACATTCAGTGCTGTGCAGCCTGGCTTCAAACTGGTTGCTGGGAGCTGTTGCAGTGTCATCCCAGCATCCCCACCTGTGAGCACCTCCAGCTGCCACTGTGAGTTAGATCCTGGCTCACTGATTTTGGGCATGGCATGAACTCCATGCCTTTATTAACAGGATAGCACCATCTTTCATAAGTGGCCTTTTGTTTGGGAATTCTGGATACTGTAGATAATATTTGGAGTGAGAGAGACAACCACTTGTGGCCTTAGAAACTCTATGTTTCACCTGTTTGTTAGATGAACGTCATTATTGCTGTTCTCTGAGCCTGAGTGGTCTTGTGATTGAGTGCACAGGTGAGAATCCATGGACCGTGACCTGTCCTCTACCTTAGCACTGTCCTTTGACCTCTATAGCACTGTTGCAACACTGTTTTACAATCATCATGGGCATTTAGAAAGTATAGTAATTTAGAGAATCACTTTGACTGCTTTGTGGAAAGCTGATCACTGGGTAAAAGGAAAGAGCCAGGCAGACAGCTAAAAGGTTGCAGGGCTAATTTAGTCATTGTTTTGATTTGGGAATGAGCAGGAATCTGGGTATATGATGCTGTCTTTACTGAAAGTGAGATTATAGAAAGAGATGTGGGTTTAGAGGAGGAAGAAATACTGCACTTGGTTTTAAACATAGTTATTACATGTGCCGGAGAGAAATTTAGGTGATCATAACCACTATGCAGTTGTTTATTTGCATGGAATCTGATGCATAGAAATAAAATATGGGCTGTAGTTGTAAAACAAAATCATCTTTTTCTTATTAGGTAACAAACCAGAGATTCTAAAGTTGTTTATCACATATCACATATAATCATATATAATGTAATTATTTTTAAAAACTACCATTTAATGCTACATGTCAGATATAATAAAATATAATTAGTAAGTATTTTCTCAGTCTTCAAAAAATTGTATGATTTAGGTATTTTGTGTTAATTTCACAGATAGGAAAATCAATGTTAAGAGAGGCTAATTAAGTTGTTCACATAGTAAGACACAGAACTAGATTTTAAGTGACACCCTGATACCCAAATCCATGTCCATAAATACTAGAATTTCCTAACTAGTTGCCATCCATGAGAAAAAAAAGCATAAAATTCTATTTGCCAAAAAGAAAACAGAAATTTCAGGGCCTCCCTGGTGGCGCAGTGGGTTGAGCAACGCACTATGAAGCAAACCGCAGCCACTGCAGCACGAGTTCGATCCCTGCTGCCAGCCAGGG